>OY757935.1:15303537-15536037 GCA_963585895.1 Sepioteuthis lessoniana
GTAGCTAGCTAGCAAAATGATCAGTTCATTGCTACTTTAGCGTGTAAGCAAGAGTTATTTCCCCTGAAGCATAAACTTGGCTGTTGTTAAACTCCTTGGATTCCCAGTTTCAGCGATGATTCATGCTTTTTATTCATTGTAGGAAGAATTAATGAATAGGGAGAAAGAGAAAGAATAAATTAATGACAGAGATAGGAAAGGAGAGAGAGAGAGAGAGAGCAAAAAAGAATAAATAAATGAGATTGAAAGAAAAATAATCAATGAATGAGACATGAAGAAAAAGAATATATGAATGAGGAACAAAGGAATGAATGAGAGAGAGAAAAAAAAAGAATGAGTAGTAGATAATTAAAAAGGATAAGGAAAAAAATAATTAATGAGAGTGAATAAAAAATAATAAATCAAGAAGAAAAAAGAAAGAAATGAGAAAGAAACAGAATGAATCCGAAAGAATGAAAAAGAATAATGAGAAAAAAGAAGAATTAATGAGAGTGAATAAAAAAAGAATAAATGAATTAAAAAAAAAAAGGGTAGGTTAATGAGAAAGAAAAAGCATAAAAAAAGAGAGAAAGAACAAATGAATGAGACATACATAAAAAGAATGAATAATAGAAAATAAAAAATAATTATGAGGAAAGGGAACAAAATGGATGAGAGAATTACAGAAAATAAAAAACAAATGAATAAGAGAAAGGATAAATTAATGTAAGATAGATAAAAAGAAAGAAAGAATGAGAGAGAAAGAAAAAAATTAAATGGAGTAGAAAAGAAAAAAGATAAATGAACGAGAGAAATAAAAAGCAGGAGAAGAAAAAGAAAAATAATTAATGAGTGAGGAAGGAAGAAAAATAAATGAGAGACGGAGAGAGCATAAATGAATGAGAGAAGACAAAATGAGATAAATGAATGAGAGAGGAAAAAAAAAATTAATTAATGTAAGAAAAAGAAAAAAAAAGAAAAAATGAATGTGAGACAAAGAAAAAGGAAGCATATAAGAGAAAGAAATGGAATAAATGAATTAGAAAGAAAAAGCATGGACATATATATAGAATAAAATGAAAAAGAATAAGTGAAGAAGGAAAAGTGAAATTAGGTAGAAAAAATATTTTTAAATGATAAAAAATCAACAAAATTATTTGATATGAAAAATAAAACACTGAAAATGGGATTTCTGCTAAAAAGCATGAAATGAAGAAGAAAAAAAAATGAAACTGTAGTGCATATAGTTTAAACCAAATTTTTTCCTTAAAAAATAATCACAAAAATATTAACATGTGTTTAACATATTTTATTTTTGACATATTTTTAAAATATCTTCTTCAAATTCATTGACAGCAGTATTTATTGTATAATGTTCTTCAATGAAGCGTTGTCATAAATCAATAAATTAAGACCAGGCTTTCTCGATGGGGGTAATATCACCCCCAGGGAATGAAAGTTAAGCTGAGTAAGGATGATGGCTTGTCACATGCAAATGGATTTCTTTAAAAAAAAGGGGGGGAAAAGACATCCTTTGGTTTATGTCAGTAAACTCAAGAAATAAGATGAAGCTATTACCACTTGAGGGATTACAAAATTTAAAAAAATTATTTTAATTATTAATTTCTGATTCTATTTCATTAGCCTCTTATCATACCCAGAAATTCTACACAGAATATTTTGAAATCATGAATGGTAATTTTTCCATATTCTATATATATATATATATATATACATGGGTGAGTCAAAAAGTAATGCCTTTTTCTTTAGCTCTGTTATAATTACCGACGCAGGAACATGTATCATACATTAAAATGAAACTGATCTTCTGTGGATCACATCCCAACTTCTCAACATAGTCACTGTTTCTCTCAATAGCAATGTTCCATCTTTGAATGAGAGCATGCATCCCAGCTTTGTAAAATTCTGTTGACTGTTCTTTGAGCCACTTCATCACTGCAGTTTTCACTTCCTTGCCACTGGCATAATGTTAGCCTCTTGAACCCACTTTCATGGAGCCAAAGAGATGATAGTCTGAACGTGCTAAATCTGGTGAGTATGGATGATGCAGTAAAGTTGTCCACCTGAATGAGGCAATTGTTTCCTTAGAACTGATGCTTGTGTGTAGTTGAGCATTGTCATGCAAAAGAAGGACTTAATCAATTGGCAAGATTTAGCACCTTCAAACTATCATCTCTTTGGCTCCATGAAAGATTATATTATTTTTTGCTATAAACAATGTTTAAAACAATGCAGAGTTTACAATTATGAAAAAAAAAACAAAGAAATTTCTGAAAAAAAATATGAAGAGTCTTTGTGGCATAGTGATTAATGTATGAGGTGCATATGATAAGTTTCCAGACTTTTTTCGTACGGCATTTAAAATTGGTGCAGACTCTTGAAAATTCAGTATGTTATTGCTATACATCTTATGAGATGACTGACCAATTTTTATGATTTCAGGTTCAAATCAACAGCTACAGCAGCAATTGGAATACACCCTGATTGTCACAGCTGTTGAATTTCAAAAATGCAATCTGACACTTTAGAAAAACGATATGCAATAAAATTCTGTTTTAAACTTGGAAGAAGTGCCACAGAAACGTATGGAATGCTTCAGACTGCTTTTGGAGCATCTTGCATGAATTGAGCATGAGTTTTTGAGTGGCATAAGAGATTCAAGGAAGGCAGGGAGTCTGTGAGGGATGATGAGAGGTGTGGGAGGAGTAAGGAAGTCAGAACACCAGAGTTGATTGGCCAAAGGGTTAGGGTTAGGTTTACTATGTTGACGTTTTAAGAGAGTTCAGGAAGAGATTCTGTCGGAAGAGGCCAGCATTCTTCAGTGGCATTTCCACCAGGACAATGCACCAGTCCATAACTCCATCCTTGTCACAGTCTATTTGACCAAGATAGGCATCAAGACAGTTCCTCAGCCTCCCTATAGTCCAGACCTTGCTCCCAGTGACTTTTGGTTATTCCCTAAGCTCAAGGAAAAACTTAGAGGCTGTCATTACGAGACAATTGAGGAGATGAAAAAGGCTGTGATGAAGGTCATTGACATGCTCACACAAGAGGACTTCCATGGGGCCTTCCAGAAGTTGTTGGAACAGTACAACAAGTGCATTGCAGCCGGAGGAGATTACTTCAAAGGGGACTAGAGTTTCATGCGTGTACTATCAATAAAATTGCCCATACGAAAAAAGTCTGGAAATTTATCGTATGCACCTCATACATGACTGCAATATCATAGTAAGCAAGCTTGAATTCCATTTATGCTATTAAATTCTTTTTCACATTAATATGCTTGGGAAAGGTATGAACTCCCTTATCCCTTCCACAGCTATGGGTTAAATGTTGTATATTGACCTACGACCCGGCCAGGCTGTCAAAATAGGAAATGCACCTATGTAAATAACAGGTGCATCTGGTCGGGGAATAGCAGAGTGTAGCCTTGACCGTGATGGGTTGAATGAGTGCAATTTGTGATGCCCACAAGAAGAAGAGGGCATTGAATTATTATATAACTCGGTGAAGACAGGAAGTCAGTTAGTTTGGAGACCAGATCAGTTGGAGACAAGATGCAGTAGAGAAAGCCAGCACCCAGCAGAGTGGGCCCTCAGGCCCCCGATTGAGCAGTTGCAGTTGGGGAACAGACGAGTTGGAGAACAGACCAGTTTGGAGAAGATGCTGGAATGAGAACATGTCCCAGAGAGGCTTGGCCCCCAGTTGAGCAGCCCAGGAGAACGGGAAAGAAATGCAGTTATGGCCAATAGAGTGAGTGTCAATATGTTACAGTTCTGTCGGTCTCCAACTCCCTCTCACACACAACCCTTTCAAATAAAGTGAGAGGTATATTTTTCTAAAAGACTGTGTTGCTCGTCTTTATTGTGTCATCGTTATGATTCTGCATGCATATGTAGATGTATATATATTATGTGTTTGTATAGTTGATCCTGGTCATGGCTATACAACATTAAATAGTATCATGACTGTCCTTCTACAGGTATGGCTTTGGCATTAAATAATACATAAAGGTTAATATGCCATTAAACAAAGAAACTGAAACTGGATTAAAAAAGACTATTTAACTTCGTTAAAAATGTGACACCTGGTATCTCACCACCAACCATGTTGTCTTCTCCTTTAAAAACACCCACAAGTCACCCTCAAGGACAAAAGGTGCAAGAGAAAGAACCATAACACTGTGCCATCAAGTACTGACCAGAACTTCTGCTGCAGCCACTGTGATCATGTCTGCCAGTCATGCATCAACATTACCAGCCACAAATATGCCTGCATTCAACATGGACTACTCTCTTCTTAATGCTTGTTCATGAAGCCAAGCCATGATGATATATATATATATATATATATATAGAAAGAAGAAAGAAATGTATGTTAGAGCAAAATAAATACGAGAAAATTAGAAAAAAAAAACTATTTGTAGACCAATTCATTTTAAAATATATATATATATATATATATATCAGGCATGGATGATGGCATAATGCTTTTAGCCACAGAAAATGGACATGGCAACCCAACTTCAACTCCTGGGTAAGGCTGTTTGTATTTCACATAATACTGATACCGTTATGAAAGGTATGAATCCAGCTATTTTTCTGCCAGCTATGAATAAATAAAAAAGCAGACAAGGCTATTTAAATTTGGTATGGTCGTCAGTTAAGGAGATGAGAAACTCTGAATTCGAACATGTTAAACTCTGCTTCAAAATGTACATGTCTCATCCCGCTCATGTGGAGGAGTTAGGTAAATATACATGCAGGGTGTCTCAATGTACATGGGACATATGTGATTGCTAATAATTCAATTAATAATAATGTTGTGATCTTTTTAGTTTCAGATTAGAAAATAGTATACTATAACAACTATTAATCCTCAATCTCAAAGCCTTGGACAAGAGAGGAAAAAATATTTTGTGTCACTATTTATTTGGAAACAAAATCATTCAAGACTGTCTCAAAATAGAAGCAACCCATAAATATGATAATGATTTCCTGGAAACTGAAATAATAACAATTAAAAAAACATTGATTTGATGACTCTGGCTGAAAGGATGCATTTTTTACAGGACATGTTCCAAATGACTGCCATTGCACTTGTCTCAGTAATAAAGCATTATAATATTAATGGGTTGCTTCTGTTTTGAGACACCCTGTATATATATATATGTGTGTGTGTGTGTGTGTGTGTGTGTGTGTGTGTGTGTGCATACACGTAAGTGTGTATAGATAAAAATATAGATATTTTGAATGTTTGGATGTAAATTGTAAAAATATCTAAAAAACTCTCTTGTCATTTTCCCTTGATACACTCCTCAGTATCAGAAGATAGAGCCACTCATACAATATAAAACATTAAAATCTTGATTTAAAACTGTCAGTAAAACAAATTGGAAGCAGATTTCATACACAAGCAATTTCTTTGTATTTCTATCAGTTTCTTTGGGGTTTAAGGAGTCTTACACCTCTACAAGGGAAACAATCAGTATATTCTAAGCCCTGCTGACAGGGTTTATAACAGTTATTATCACTGAATGAACTTGATGAGACAAGTTTCAAATTCTGAAGAATCCTGTTTGTTTTTTACTTTGTGATAATGGCTTAGAGAAAGGCATGAATCCAACTATTCTTACTCTAAGTATGGGTAACTAGCAGGACAAGCAGATCTCTTTAGTCTTTAGACTTCTTTTTGTGCGTGTATTTACTGCAGCAATCCGCTATGTGACACAAGGTCAATTTTTGAGCGGATTAAAACTGTTTGAATTTAGAGTTTTTCAAGGTTCATTGCTTTACCAAGGCTATAGAACCAAGTTTTTCCTACTATTTACCCATAGCTGAGGGAGGGAGAAGAGATGGATTCATGGCTTTAAACAAGAGTATTAGCAAAATGTCTAGACATTGGCATAATGGTTAGAGTGTTCGCCAATGGCCCAGAAGACCTGGGTTCAATCCCAGGTTGAGTCATATCAAACACTCAAAAAATGGTACTTGATGCTACCTAGCTTAACACTCAGCATCATAAGTTAAGGATCAAGGGTAAAGTGGAGCAATTCAGGGAAAGGAGTAGTGCCCTCCCCTACACCTTGGTGTAGTAGCTATCGAAAAAGGAGCCTTCGACTCACCCTGGACCATGGTCGCCAACTTTACTTACTTATTAGCAAAAAGTGAAATGCAAACAGTCTCATCCAGGTTTTGAACCTTGTTAACCGATTCCATTTCCTTTGACGATAATGTTGTCCTAAGTGTGTCTCCTCTACCATAAATATCATAAATACAAGAGCATGAAGAGTGTTCAACAATGTATTTAGTATTTTAACATATCATCCTCTCATTTTGCTTCCAAGAAGAGATAAAACATGATAGAAGAGAAAAAACAAAATTGAAAATAATGTGAAATAATATCATTAAAAAAATAAAAAAATGAAGTTATCTCCCTTGGTCAGATATTTATCCACACAGGCCACACGCTATTATTAACTTGTAAATTGGTTTAGAAATTACTTTATTTGCTAAGAGCATTTTGATATGGAAACAAAATTTCTCACTATGCTGTATATAACAAAAACTGGATTATTACAATGCATAGATTATGTATGATTATTATGTATGATTATTATGTATGATTATTCCAATGCATAGATTAGTATGATTACTTTTTTAAAAAATAACAAAAAAAGGAGATGAAGATAAAAAGGCATGGGAAAATAATTTACACGATTATCCTCATTTTTTGTTTCAATGACTAGTTTAAAAAGTGGGTTCTGTAGCTGCCCTTAAAGAGTATATATATATATATATATATATATATATATATATATATATATATATATATATATACCTTTCCCAAGATAAACAGACATGGACTGAAATAGATAGATATATACAAACTGAGTTCTATAGATGTAAAGTTTGATATATATATCTCAGTCTGATCATATCTATGTGCAGACCGATTTCGATAGATAGGAACAGACTGATGTGTGTGTGTGTGTGTGTGTGTGAAAAATAAATGGAAAAGTGGATAAACCGAAACACTGACAACGGATTCAATTAATATTTCGTCTTCATTTCATCAAAGATTTCGTCAGAATGTTGGTTATTTTGTAGCGTTAAGTATAAGAGGAAATAGTTTGTTTTTTTTAAAGAGGAAGAGGCCAAAAGAAGGAGAGACAGAGAAGAATTAAACTGTTATATACAAAAATCTCTTCTGATTTACTAATACATTCCAAATTAACTCACAGGCAAAATAAATGAATAAACAAACAAATAAAAATACCATGTGCGTACATTTCAGTTGGAAAAAGTTAACGTTAACTGGATGTTGTTTGGACGATGGCTGAGACCAAAATGAATTAAACAGGTTGCTGCGCAGGTAGGCTCCACGCATCCATCCGGTTGAAATGTAAAAATAAATTTATAATTAAAACGGTCCTTTTTTAACCAATCAGGAACTTTCCCCTCCAAAGACTTTTTGAGCCGTTTCGAGCGACACAGCTTATAGCTTACCGACTCATGTCACACACCGTGTCATAAATAACAAACCAGCCCCCCAAGAACGACTTCCACCCATTCACCTCCTGACCAGTATCTGGTGGAAGAGGATAGTCAATCAAGAACGACTTACACCCGCTCACCTCCTGACCTGTATCTAGTGGAAGAAGAGAGCCCAATACCTCTACTGACATACCAACTTTTATTTATTTGAAAATAAACGAAAATAAACTCATTTCTCCCGTCCGTTGTCTCTTGCGACCATTGTACCATATTCGCAATGAACGCTATGTGCGAAATGGACATGTAATGTTCATAACGATAGAATATATAAAGAACAGGAATCTCAAAAACACGTAACTACTTCTTGTTCAGGTACGAAACCTTTTTATTAACTTTGAGTTAAAGGTTTCGACGTAAGGAGGAGAGAAACAATCTTCTATGCTGTCTTATTCATTTGGCCCCCAACTCGAGCGGCCCCCATCGGGCGCACGTTCGCCTCGTGCCTGCGAGCTCCAAAATCGATCCTTCTCGTTTGGTGTCTAAAACCCAACTCTTATTTTCTTCAAATTCTCACACAAACTTCCGCGTGCTTCCGGTGCGTGACGTCACCCGCACCTTGTCACCCAATATCGTCTCGGACTGTTATGACATCTGAGTGACACCTCCATCCGTTCGCGCGCACCTGCGTTAACACCTGCTTCAATCTTACACCCAACCAACCCATGTGCTGAGCCGAAAGGTTCTCAGCCTAACTAAACCCAAAGGCATGAACCGAAATCCCTCGGCTATTTTATAACACCATACGCTTGTCCATAACACTTGTTATCTTCCTTTTCATGTCGAAGCTGTAAAAGAATTAAGAACGGAAGGAGAAAGACAGAGATACCTTTAAATTCAATTTTTTATTTTCGGTATTTAAGACAACTTTGTGGTGACAATCTTTTCCAGAACCAGTAAAAATAGACAAGGTGTTTGAAGAACATTATGGAATCATCTTTGGAAAATCATAAGTTTGAGGGTCCACCATTTGTCTCTGTGTTCAGTGAGTACGCCCAGCAGAGGCTGTCACTAGCAGGAAACACAATGTGCAGCTAAGCCCTCGGACCTTCGCAGGTACGTGCGTTCGCTACCAGCAGCCGAGAGAAAAGGGTGCGTCTGTCTCAGCCGAGGTGGTAAAGACTTCTGAGAAAGTTTCTCTTTGGCGCCATAAAGACCCTACCTCTAGGCATGTACCAATATCGCCTCCTATGTGAGCCCCCAACCAGAAACAGTTACTTTCGCGTTCATCTATTTTATTTTCCCCACGTTATTGTCCCTCTTCATTTATTATTCAATTTCAATCCCTACAGGCTCAATATCGGTAATGGAGCATAAATAGATGCAAGTTAGGAAAGCGTACACACAGAATCAATGATGCTTGGTCTGATGATCGCATAGGCAAGAAACTGACTGTCACTAAGTACCGATGACACTGCATATATATATATATATATATATATATAAATTTTATTCAATACTAGACACCACGCGAACTCCTTAGGTTCCCGTTGTAACTGTGATCTATAATGATATTCATGCTTTTATTTATTAAAGAGTGAAGGATTCTTATTAGCATTTTATTATCTTCATTATATTGGGAATTTAGATGATCAAACAAATAGTTCTTTTAGCTTGCTAAGTGTATTGATTATCGAACTAGGCTAGCAGACCATTATTAATGGTTTTCTTCCTGAGTGCCCCATACTTTTAACTTTGTGTCTCAACTAAACTAAGTTTTGATCTACTCGGTTGGAGCAGCAGAATACACTGTCTGCATCTCTACAGAGGAGTAAGACTCCCCCAACATTTTACATTTAAACTGTGTACTTGTGCTAAACTGAATTGTTTGAAATAGAACTGTTTATATGTATAAAAATGGATTTGGCATGAAATAACCTACAATGGTTGATGTGCCATAAAACCAAACCAAACTTGTAAATAAAGATTTCAAAAAATGGCATAAAGCATAAATGCAGACTCCACAAACTGATCATTCAATGGCAAATTGGACTGGAAATTGCTTTATTCTATCAGAGTATTTTAAATGTATTACTATTATAAACATTTTCATCATAATGAGCAGTTTTTCTGGTTTATGGTTACTCTCTCTCTCTCTCTCACACACACACACATATATATATATATATATATATATAATGAAAACCTTAGAAATATACTAGATGGTCTGTGAATCCTTTGCATTCTCGATGTAACCTGTGGTCCATGATGATATTGATACTTCTATTTAGGAAGGCATGAAAAATTTTAATTAGCAATTCCTAGTTATTTCTATTCATTTGGATCATGAGAAAATCTAGTTTAGCGCGAATGCAGGCTCTACAAAATTATAATTCAATCGCAAATTGAATTGGAAATTGCTTTATTCTCTAAGAACATATTAAACGTATTTCTCTCATAAAAATCTCGCTATGATGATGTTTTTCCGTATGAGAATTTAAATGCGGAATGTTCACAGGTTCAGCAAGTAGAAATTTAAATAATTTGTTAAGATTTAAAGTCAGTTGTATTCGCCGCTGCAATAAAGTGTGATTTTTCTAAAATATCCATTTATTCACGACTTTGTAACGACGAAAGACAGGCCCTTCGTCATAACCAAAAGAGAAGTCATATATATGAGTTGAGGAAAACACGTCGTTGTCATTCATGTTTTGTGACGTTCCAGGCCATGTGACTTATTAATAGTATCGCCAGCCAAAGTGAATCCGAACCAGTTGATTTTAAAAAGACGTGTAAAAACACGTTTTTTTTTAATCCTATTTTTCCTTCAGTCTCACCAAAATAATCAGATAACGAAGCCTTCAACTCTCAAGACCTCCCTGAAAAAGTATACAACTGTCTGTGCCTGAATGATCCCACGGAAGAGAAGAGGTACTATATTACTACTACTATTTTAATTTGTGAGCAGATGAATGAATGGACCAAAATAAAAAATAAAAAAATAAAACAAATAAAATAAAATTAAAATTAAACTAACAAAAACAAAGAACGAAACAAAACAAAAAGAAAAAGTAAATGTTAGAAGAAACAAAGTTAGGATATCTGTCACAGAGGTTATTTTTTTAAATGATTTTTCGGAGCATGTCGGTAAAAGGGAAGGCTACTTGCACTGGGGCAAAGTTGTCTGATGTAAATATAGTGATTATTAGATATATTTTCATTCTATGTTTTTACACTTTTTTCGGAAAATGTTAGTAAAATAGAAAGGCTGTATCTTTATTTGTTGGGCAACTCACGTAGTGTAATAATCAGCAGACTATTGTTAGTGGGTTCGATTCTCACTGGGTGTCCCATACTTCTGGATTTGTAACACATCTAAGCTAAGCTTGGTAAATAACTATACCCCTACTTCTAGGTGAATTAAAAATTGTGAGTAAAAGTTCTCAGCGCTTTCTCAGACATCTGAACATTTTAATTGGAAACCTTTGCATACACCTAATATTTTTTTTAAATCGCTTATTAAGTCTTTTTATTTAGACCTTTGGTAGAATGAGACCGCTGGAAAATTTTCCACATACAGTTACGCAATTCACTAAGTGGGAATAACCTCCCTTACTTTAACGATTTATTGAGCAAAATCGCTTTTTTCATTTTTTTTAGAGCAATCACTTTTCGAAAGCTATTGCTTGTGAATTCGATTGTCTATGCCCCGGAATTATGGGCTTGCATCAGATTTTTAGAAAATCTAGAGGGAAAAATTAAGATAAAACGGAACACACTGTCATACAGCAGTGGTTTCGTTAGCAAACTGATCTCAAAGACCATGGTACGGCTGTTGGAATGAGTTCAATCCTCACTGCGAGCAATCAACTGATTCATAGCTGCAAATTTTAGACCGGTAGCAGAGTTTAGAGTTCGAGTCCAGGTAAAAATCGGAATTTGTAATGCTGATTTTCAAGGC
This sequence comes from Sepioteuthis lessoniana, assembly GCA_963585895.1. Lineage (NCBI taxonomy): Eukaryota > Metazoa > Mollusca > Cephalopoda > Myopsida > Loliginidae > Sepioteuthis > Sepioteuthis lessoniana. The sequence goes on from OY757935.1 coordinate 15,314,992, forward strand.
ACACAAGTAGGTAAGCTCTCCACTGATTGACACCACACAATCTTCTTAACACTATTTGGCCACTCGAATACTGCTCGACAACTGAAGGGGTTCAACTATTATCTGTGAACCTTGTGACACATCCGGCCCAGCGGAACTCCGGGATCACATCCTTCACTCTGCTCTCGAATTACCTCCCTTTAGATGTACTCGTGCAACGATATTCCCAGCATGGATCTTTTCATCGATGTCATTGTTATACCTTCTTCATGGTAGCCCACGTTTTGCATGCGTATAACATCGCAGGCAGTGCTATTGAAAAGGTTGGCACGTAGGGTCTTGTCCAAATTTGCCTTAAACACATCTTTTATCGGGGTAAAGGCATTACAGCCTGGTCTTATTCTCGGCAAGACTTTTGCATCTATGTTTCAGCACATATTCCCCATTCATTTTATCTCATCGATTGCATGAATATATATATATATATATATATATATATATATATATAAAATTAACTTAAATCGCGATTTAAGTTAATTTTATAATTGACTCCACTTGTGTTGAGCACTTTTGTAATTGTAGCATTGCAGGATTCGCGGAAGGTTTTTAGTTTTCTTTTGACCAACTGACTGCGTATCCCTTGATTTTTTTCAAGGAGTCGGACGAGGTTGGCCTTTTCTTTCTTTTTGACCTATAATTTTTTCTTTTTCCCCCGGGCGGTGATTCGAGATACTTTTATCTCTTGTTCCTAGCGGGTTTTTTTTCGTTTTTTTCTGGTATCGTGAATGCTGGTAGATATTAGATTAGTATATATATATAATGTAGTTTGCTATGTTTCTAAATAAATAGTGTTCAATATTGGTACGCATATATATATCTAAGTTGGGATAACATCAATAGTCAACTGTCAGTTTCTCGCCTATGAGATCATCAGACCAAGGCAAAGTGAGAAGTGTATTGCACTAGATCTCGCTAGTTTGCCGTTTTTACTGGGTAAAACGCAAACATACATACGCGATATTACATACGCAAACATAATAATTTTAGGAATGTATGAATAAATATTTTTCTGCATTAAAAAATATCTATGACCAATTTGTTTCCCCGTTTTCTTTGTTTTCTGTTACTAGCATAAAAACACTGTTATATGCTGTTAAAATATTTGAAAAAGATTTCAGCTCAGAATTTAATGCAAGCGATTTTTTTTATCCTAAAATGGATTGATGATCGTATAGGTGAGAAACTGATAGTCACGAAGCGCTATTGACTCTGTGTCTACATAATTCTAACTTTATCTATGTATGAATATGTGTGTGTGTGTGTCTTTCTCTCTCTCTCTCTCTCTCTCTATATATATATATATATATATATAGAGAGAGAGAGAGAGAGAGAGATACTAGGTGTATCCATGGAAATTACACAGTATACATACGTAATAATAGCATTAAAGGAAACTATAACATCAAATTGTTGTTGATTTTAATTTTCATCAAAAAAAAAAAAAAAAAAATTGGTGAATGAATATCCACACAATAAATAAATAATAATTATAAATAAATAAATAAATAAATAAATAATATTCTTGGAAAACAAACCTTTAACGGAAAAATTGAAGATTAGGTTATAAAGTAAATAGCTCAGTTATGTTGTTAAATACATTTTTCTTATTTCTTAAGAAAATTTAGCTGACTTTTTTTTAGGTGGGTGGTTCGATTTTTAATCTCGTTCACAACGCTGATCCGCGAGAAAATTAAGTTTGGTAGCAACACTTATCGCAGCCGAGAAAGATTTACTTTTTGGGTTTTTAGATCTCCCAGCTCCATTATATTGCAAACTTAATTCATAATGTATTTTTAGAAAAATATGTACTATGTAGACATTTACTATGAACTTTTTCATCATGTATACCATTTCATCCTTTTAATTGGCGTTATATATTTAAGTAGGTTTTCTTGCATAGAGCAACTGAGGTATTTTGGTGGTTGTAGTATGATCGGGACGGATGATTGTCAATAGTGTCAGAGTGAATAGGTCAATGAGTGTGGTTAGTTAAGATTAGCATGTTGCACAAAGACCATTCCCCTTCTCACTCGCTCTTAAAAACATTAGTGCCTTGTGCTCAATTGTGAAGGTAATCATTTGTAACAAATATCTATCTCAGCCAAGAACAATTTAAACAAAACCGTCAACGCTTATTTAAAACAAATAAAAAACAAACAAAAGGTAATTAAAAAATAAGATTGAAAATAAATTATAAAATAATTATTGGGAAATTAATATAACAGGATACTTGGCTATCTCAGGTGGTGTAATGTTAGTTAACTAGATTAACAGACCATTGATTGTGAGTTTCGATTCTCACTGGGCACCCAATATTCCTAGCCTTGTGTCACATTAAGCTAAACATAGTAAGTAACTATATAGCAGAATTCTATGAAACTGGTTTGTATCAAAGTGGTTGTTTTGACGACACAATTCACACACACACATATATATATTCTTTGAGTTAGTCTGTTTGGGTCCTAGTTCTACATAATATATATAAGTTAATTTTTCTCCATATAATTTTTCTTTTTAACTTTTTTAACATAAATTTAAAAAAAAATCTATTTCCAAAGTTAAAAATTATGAAGACAAAAATATTGAATTAAAACTTAAATCACGACCAAAAAAAAAAGATAATAAAAATAATAAAATAAGATAAAATAAAAAAAATAAAAATGAAAATAAAAAATAAAAAACAAAACACCACCATCACTACAACAATCACCACTATCTACACTTCGGTCCAGCAAGCAACAGTATTTTTTTTTTGCGATTTATATTGAAATATAACAACATGGGACAGACATCGTATTTTCTTTTCTTAATTATGGAGAGTGAACAATGAAAATTTACTATACTCAGTTTAATACCAACAATGTGAAATGATGGTTAGGAAGACTGTATTGCACTAATCTTCCAATGCAAGATGGCCCACCTTGAAAATCAGTATTCAAAGCTTTTACCTGAAATTGAACACCCAATTAGTCGAATACCGTGATGTAATATTTAGCTAGCTAGACTAACAAACCATTATCAGGAGTTCGAGTCTCACTTGGGTAATCCATACATCCGGCCTTGTGTCACAACTAAGCAAAGCTTAGTAAATAACGATCATAAACAATTTTAGCTGCGAGACGAGACAGGCCGTTATTGGAAATAAATCTAAGTATATAAATTTAAAGATAAGTTTTTCATCTGATAAAGACGTCGGAATATTAGCTACATAATTTAGGGGTTCTAGTCACTAAGTAGGAGAATTTCTTTTTCAGAGACTTGCCTGTTGTATTTTTTATATTGTTTATTTGTTGTTGATGATGATGACGACGACGACGACGACGAACAACAATAACAATAATAACTACAACAAAACAACAACAGCAGCAGCAAGACATCTGTTGAAACGTAGTACATGAAACAAATTTGGAGTAAAAAAAAAAAATGTTTTTTTTTTTACTTTAATTTTACCAACTATTATACATTCTATAAAGTTTTATTGATTCTTAAAAAGAAAGGAGATAATTTACAAATATCTATTTGGTCTATTCAAACACAAGGCGAGAAATATGGGGTACCAAGAGAGAATTAAAGTTATCAGTAATTATCTGTTAGTCTTAACATGTCCTAATAAATAAATAAATAAATAAAACTTAACACAATTTATAAAATATTGACGGGAATTGATATGTAGTGTATGCATTTGGATACAACATAAAAAACATACTCCCCTAATGTTAAAAAGATTTTTTTTTCTTTTTCAAAAGTTTTATCGTTTTAATGAGGACAGATTTTGGGTATATATATATATATATATATATATAATCTGGGTTAAGTCTATTTAGAACAAATAACAACAAATGACTGGGAAATTAAAATTAAAGGATGTTTTTATACTTAACCCGGATTACTTTTAATTTTATTTCCATTTTATCAATAATTCTTAATTCCAATAAAAAAAAAACAAACTTTGAAGATTAGAAAATATTCGTTTTTTTTTTTCGAACACAAATATTTTTTTTTTAAATTCAAAACTGTCCCCCCACTTTTTTTTTCTACTTAAGGAAAGAAAAAAATAGACATAATAATTTGAACACTACACCAGGAAACTATTTTTGTTTAACTTACGTGGACTCCAAGGTGGTCTGTGACCAAACATACCCTTTGCTCAGTAAAAAGATTAAAAGGCCGTAAAATAATTTAAAAATAAATTGTTTATCTATTGCGTTTTTGTTTTTACGAATCGCAAAATTTTTTTGTACAATCTTCATCAAACTTTAAAAAATAAATAAAATAAAAAGTCGCAATATGAGGCGTAAGTAAAAATGCCTCTGGTTTTGTTTTTGTTTAATTTGGGAGGGGCTTTTTTTTAAGCCTAAACTTCTAAAATCGTCTGTCCCAGTTTCTACTCCAACTTTTGTATACCATCTCGTAATAACCTGCGATAAATTATAAAAAATTTTAAACATGAAAAAAAAAAAAAAAAAAAAAAAAAAAAAAATCAAATCAATTGAAATAAAATATCGAAGTTAGCGTTTAAAGTTTAACAATAGGTAAAATATACTAGTTTACTCACGCGGTAAACCAACCTTTTCTGCTTTATTCTCGAATAATACATACCTCTTACTTAGTATTTCAGATCCTTTTTTATGCATGTAGAGCAAGATATGAATTAATTTTAAATACATATTTCATAATTCAAAAAAGTAAAATCCCAAACCAACCCTAACCCTCACAGCCGGTGTCCATTGCAACAATGGCGGTTTATTAAAGATCGTGTAAAACTAAAAAAAAAAAAGCATTACTTTTTTCTTTCATAGACATTTAAATATTGAATTTTTAATAAAATCATCCTGTGTACAAAACGTAACGAGTCTGGAACACTGTAGTTAAAATTCAATAAATTCTAATTTAAGGTTTTTGTTGAAGGTTATATTTGTCGCGTGAGTAAAGTAGGATTTTATTTTACCATATACAAAATTAGGTCAGTTGTACTAATTTTACTCCGGTTTCCTGGTTAAAAAAGTTTGAAAAGAATAAAATAAAATAATTCTTTTTTCTTGGCCAAAAAACCAAACTCCCCCTTCTTGTAACAATAATTTTTCTTTTCTTATGGCATGCTGGTACTTAATAACAAACCATATGTAGACTTGTGTAAGTAAAAGAATTTCTTTAGTAGTAGTAATAGTAGTAAGTAAATCTTCCTTTCTGTTGTTGTTCTGGTTGTATTTGACTTAAAAGTTGTTCGTTTGTCGCCTTTTCTTCTTCTTTTTTTTCTTCCCTAACCTCCCGTCTGCTTGTCTCCATCGTTCCTCCTGAGTGGGTCTAATTTGTCTTCCTTTCTCCCTCAGAGATGTTTTTCTTATTTTGGGCTTCAATCTCCTCCTCCTCCTTTAATTTTAGTCGACCTCCTACTCTTCCTTTTGATTTCTCCCTCTTGCAGCTCTTTCTTTCTTCCTATTTATCTTTCTCTCCTTCAATAGTTTTATCTATGTCTTTCAAACACACAAATGTTTTTATCACTGTCGAGGAAAGGTTTTATTGTTGTTGTTATTCCCCCTTTTTTCTTTCATGTTTCAGCCCAGCCTTTATTAAACGACCCCCTCCACAACTTAGTTAATTATTTCTCTTTATTTTTTTCTTTTACTGGCACCCACTTTGTTACTTCCTCTAAATTCTCTTTCTTTTCTTCTTTCGTTCGTTTCTCCTACACTTCATTGGCTTTATTTTGTTTCTTTCTCTACTTCCTCTTTATTTATCTCTCAGGTGTTTATTTCTGTCCTACCACCCTGCTTACCTACTTTCACTTTTTTAATATACCTGTTCTCTATACCGTTGCTTTTCTTCTTTCACCTCTAATTGATTTTGTTCCTCTTCGTTTTTTTTCTGTCGTTTCTTTCTTTAATCACCTTCTTCTTCATTCTTACCCCAATTATTTTGTCTTCCGTTCTATTTTTTTTAACAAACAACACGAACTGAATTTTCCAATATACCTGCTCTCTTTCTCTCTACTTTTTGTTTTACGTTTCCTTTCCACTAAAATTTAAAAAAAGACTTTCTTTTTAACATTTTCTAGGTTTTTCAACGGGTTTCTTTAATAATTACTTTTATTTAATTTTTCCTCATCGCTTCTTTCTTTCTTTTTCTATTATCCCATTTCCTCAGCTGTTTTTCTTTCCTTTTTTTCTGACAGGATTTCCTTCTTTTTCACATTTTTTTCTTTTCCCATGAGATTTTCTTCCTAAAACAAAAAAAAACTCATTTTCTTTTTTAATTTTAATTCGTATTTTCTCGCTTTCCTAACTATTTTTAATTTAGTTTTTCATCATATTTTTTTTACTTTCCTCAGCTATTTATTTCGTATGAATTATTTTTCACTTTTTTGGGGGAAAAATACCGTTATTTTTTAAAATAATTTTAAAACGATTCTAACTCGTTTTTCGGCTTTTCCCCCTTCTTCTTCATGTAATTCGTCTTCTACTTTTCCTTATTTTTTTAATTTTATTTATCTATCCGTCTTATTTATCCGTATTTATTAACTTTAGTCCAAATATAAAATATTCCCATATTTTTTAAAATCAACCTTTTCTTCTGCTTTATTCTTTCTTTCTTCCACAATGTTTTTCGTTCCTTTGCCTTCTTCCTCTTTCACTGACTCGTGCAGTGGTTTGTTTTCGTTAAATTTTCTTTTTTCATTTATTTTCCCAGCTTTTTTATATTCTCATTTAATAAACTTCACATTCTATTTTTTTTTCTTCTTCTCTTATTATTACATTATGTCGGCACCTTTTGTGAAAATACAATTTTTGTAAATACATTTTTATAACTTCACTTTTTTGTTTGACGTTCATCCGGAAATGACAGTCAAGCCTCGTTCTGGATCAAGAAGAAAGAGAAAGATAAAGAAAATGAAGAGAGAGAGAAAAAAAGCTCCAAAGAGGCAAACACAGGGGTGGAGAAAAGGAAAAAGGAAAGGAACAAAAAATAAACTAAGGTAGGAGGACATGGAGATGAAGAGACGTTATAAGTCACTGACGTAGGCGGAGGAGAAACAAGAGGAGTAGTGTTAGTAGTCGAATGAATCTGTTGCACAAGAGCGGCAGAGATAGGAGTGATAAGAAAGGGCAGGAGTAAAAGGTGTGTACGAAGTAGGAGGTGGCCAGCACCACAACAGTCTGGGGCAAATCACACCAACCCATCACAAAACACACGCATACATACAGATACATATAAGCATATAGGCATAACAGAAGAGATAACTTACATTTCATATATACATACACTTTTCCGTCCACAATAATCATTCATTGCAGTTTTTCTGTAAATTTTGATGGAAGAATCGAGTAGCAGTGAGCCGCCTAGATGCCCTTGTGGATTTTGGGGGTAAGAGCTTAGCCTCTGTCTTTACATTTTATTATTTTCCCTTAAGGTTAATATTTATTTATCCTGGAAAGAAAAAATACCAAGACAATTCATCGAACAAATTTTTAAACCAGTGACAAACACACACAGACCAAAAAAAAAAAAAAAAAAAAAAAAAAAATGGGTGGACCTGTGTTTTTTTTTTTCTTTTTAAAAAAAATATGAACGTCTTGTATCAAAATTTATTGCTTTGTTATATGCGATTTTGCAGGTTTTTCTTTCTTTTCTTTTTTAACTGATTTGGGGGGGGGACTGCTTTTTTTTTTCCAACTGAATTTTTCCTCACTCAAGAAACCCGTCCTGTTGTCTTGTCTTCTACCGGCATTTCTTTGGGGGGACCCGACTTTAGGTCGAGAGTGTTGTTTTAGGGAGGCAATGTCCTGAATTTGTTGCAATTTAAAAGAAAAGAAAGGTCCCCCCACGAGATTATTGCTTTTTTTAATATTTTTAGTTCGCCATTCTAGTTGCTGCTATTTCTTCTTGGCCAATTTATACTAAAAGGAGAGAAAGAGACATAGACTTTATTATATATATATGAATTAATTTTTGGACAGAAGACATTTCATTCTTTTAAAATTCTTCTTGACCGCACCTTGTCTATTTTACAACTCCCCTAATATTCTTTGTTCTTTTGTGCATCCATATCTACTGTTTTGGAAGCTTTGATTTATTTGGCAGTTCTAGTTGCTTTTTCTTTATAGTGCATTTATATATCTTTATATATATATAATTTGGCGACATAGATGTGACTTGGTCGGACTGAGACAGCAAGAGTGAGGGTGTTGCTGTTTCTGGGTGCTAAAGGAGGGGGTGAGATAATCACTATTTTAAAGATTATGATCATTATATTTTATCATATCCAAGATTCGTTATTAATAAAGCTACATAATATTTGAAATCTCTGTATACCGACTAAGGTTAGTAGTAAGCTACGGCCTTGTTACCTTCCAAGGGTCTACACTACAGTTTTATTGACTAAGCTAACAGCCGTGTCCCCCTCCCTTAGTAATCTTTCTTTTCATTTTTTTTTTCTATTTAGATAATTCAACTTACAAAACTAAAGGAGGGGAGAGAGTAAGCTTTCAACAACGAAGAAAGCAGCATTTATAAAACGACTAAGATATACATGTGTGTGTGTGTGTGTGTGTGTTTCTTTTGTTATTCGTTTCGTTTGTCATCGATAAATTAAAGAAACTGACTTGACCACACCTAAAATTAAGTCATTCATCACCTGTGTACGTCATGTATATTGCATATATATGTATAGAGTGTGTGTGTGTGTGTATATATATATATATATATATATATATATATATATATATATATATATAACGTGATGTATAAGAGTATGTGGTAAAATGATGGGTCGTGTGAATATTGTCTTTTCTAAAGAAAAATCGTGACTGAGCTCAAAATGGGTGATCATCATATTAAATTAGTTTTATTTTAAAATAACCTAGTCTTAGTAGATTTAGGGAAACTATAAAATTTATTTATCTTTTAAAAGATATAATTGTTTTTAAACTCGTGAATGTATGTGTCTGTTAGGCTGATTTCAGATTCTGTCTAGAAAGAGAGAAATGAATATAATATTTGTCATCAACTTGTTTGTTGGAGGAAATTAAAACAAAATAACCGTCTAAAATTGTGCTCTGTTTGTAAAGTCCACATTAAAAATAAAGGTTTACATTATTACGATATGGTTTGTGAAATTACACTGATTTAAAACGAAAACGAGATAAATAAATAAGAATCAATTGGGGACAAAAGGGTGTATTTTATTTATTACACAATGCAAGTTTTTTATTTTTTGCCTTTTTATTTTTTTTTTATTTTGGTTCAATGATCAAGAATGTTTAGAATAAAGAAATAAATAATTGTCATTTAGTTACTTCTCTGTGTAAGTGTCTAAAGTCCAAAATACATTTTTTTAAAATGAGTCTCTTTTATTCCATTCTTTTGTGAACTATCAAAGCTAATAGTTTAGTCTCTTAAAAAATTAGCTAGTTTTATTAATTTTTAAAAATATACGTATAATTAATTATTTTCAAAATAAACGAAATCCTCGGTCTATAAATAACACATACGTGTGTGTTTATTTTGTGAATAAAAATTGAACCATCTTGTGTTGTAACAGAATGTATTGTCTGTCTGTCTGTTTGTCTCTCTTGCTCTTGTCACTTTTTCTTTTCTTTTTTTTTTTTCTTTTAATTTTTTTCTTCTTCGTTAATTCTAATTCCATTATTCTGTTCATTACAATTTTCCTTTCCCAACTGCTAAAAGATTTTAGACAAACCACATTATACGATATTTTTCAGGTCTCCCAAAACCCTTGGGCTCTGCTCAAAGTGTTATAAGGGTAAGTACACATATGACTGGCATTGTGACATGGATAACACTCGGTATTCTTTTTTAGAAGGCGATTGGAGCCGCCGTCTGTTCAGGATTTTCTGTTTACGGATGCTCAATTGTGTCATAATTTTTTTTTGTTCTCTTGCGATATCCCTTATTACTCATACCCTATTTTCATTCCTTATATAATCACTTATTTCGGCTACAGTTTAAAGGGTTTAGTGAGCGTTGTTTCGGGTGGTGCCCTAATATATGGGGGAGTTTTATAACAACGTCGTGTGATCCTGACTGACTTGGGGTGATGGTGATAATGACATTGCTATAAACCGCCCCACCCTCTTATATCAGTGCAGTTGCTTAATAAGTAATTAAAAACCACGTACACATGATGTACTAGGATACATTGATGTTTTTATTGGTTCAGGTCAACACCTCAGAGAATGTATTTTTTGAGCTTCTTAGAATTATTTGAAGTATTTTTATTCGTTTAAAAATGTCTAATTTAGTGACGTCCCATAAAGAGATTAAATCCTGCGATTAAAAAAATTCTGCCTGTTAATTATTTTTCCCGTAAAAGTGATTATTTTTTATTTTATTTTCGTTTTGTAAAAATTGCATGTTTTGTTTTTGGTTTTTTTTTTCTCAAGTGACCTAACTAGGCATCCGTAAACAAAATAAACCAACCAGGCAGTATCTCCGATTGACAATGATTGCCAACTTAAAAAGGAATATCATTCAAACTCGTCTATTGGTTCTCTGTGGAATGCTTACTTTAGAATATTTAAGACACTAACCTATTCACTTAAATCAAATGCAACGATCTCCTCCCCCCATTGTTTTCTGAGATTGTTATCTGTTCACAACTAGCACTTCCTTGAAAAAAGAAAAAAAAAAGCCACCCTTCCTTTTTTATATGGCCTCTGAATTAGTAGTAGCTGTGGAACAGATCGTCTTAAGATGTATCTTGGTTGTTGTTAACAAGAAGAAAAGGAAAAAAAATATCTGTTCACTCGAAAATTCCTGTTATGGGAATGTTTATGTTGTTAAAATGATCTAACTGCCCCCAGGCAGAATAGTACCCACATACATACTTGTGTGTATGTATGTGGTTCGAAAATTCCCCACACTCTCACTTCAATGGTGACATATTAGGACAGATTTTTTTCCTTCTCCCCACACAGTTGACTGCTACAAACCTTTTACATTCACTTTGTATGCCTAACTTTCTCATTTCTTTTAACTTAAGTTTTTTTTTTCTTGTTAATGTCATTCTTTGTTAGTTTTTATTCATTTACTTTTTTTTAAATCGTTCTTAGATTTATTTAAAATATTTATTAAGAAAAGAAAATAAGGCATAAAAATGCGTAACTGAAAGAGGTGTGTCTGTGTGTCAGGAAGACATGAAGTGGAGTGAGAGAAGGAAATAAAAGAGCAGAATAGAAGAGAAAAAAAGTCTGCAAAATAATCAAGGGGAGATAATTTATTTTGTTCTAAGACTAAAAATGCCAAAAGTGTTTTTTATTTGTTTTTTTTTGTTTGTTTTTTTTCCCAACGAATAATAATAGTCGTAACTTAAATGAATAAACCATTTTATTTTCATTAAATCTCTTACCTCTATTTCTTGTTCTCCTACCAAAGCAATAGTGTTGACAAATGTGCAATTTAAGATTATTGCTCCCTGAAAATAGTCAAGAATTCACAATCTCCCCCCCATTCAATTTGGCTTTTCAATAATTTTTTTTAGTTTAGGTCTATAAGATAAAAGTGATTTTGTAGAACTTTTTTTTCACCTGCCCTATTTAGCCTTGAGGATAAAACTTACTTATTTTCAAGCCTTTTCTGGGATAATGGTAGAAGTTAATTTGGTTTCTTTTAATATCTTAAGGTATTTTAAGGTTTTATTTAAATAAAATCATGTAAAGGTCCTAACAAAGAAATGTGTGCTTATATATATATATATATATATATATATATATATATATATATATAAGCACACGAAGACATTAAATGCCAGTAACGACTGTTTTGAAATATTTGCCCTAGTTTTAGTACTTATGTCTTCGTTTCGTCGTATATACTTAGTTTTTCTACCCCATTCCCCCAACATTGTTTCTTTTTAGATAACGTTTGTTGCTTTCTGTCGTGTCAGCTGTTGTGTAAAATCCTCTTATTCATCCTTAGTTTTTTCTTAATATTTTTTGTGTACAATAACCCCACCCCCAATTGGAAATGTTTATTTTGTTTTTAAACATTAAAATAGAATAAACAAGGTTGGACTGAAATTCGAAATGTGAAACCTGGAAATGTTACGATTGCGTTTAGTTTAAAATTGAGTTCAGGTTATTTTCAAACGATTGTTTTAATGTATTTATTTACTCTATTTCCAAAATTTACATTTGAAATTTTGAATGACATTTTTATTTTCAAGTTTCTTTATTTTTTTTGGCATTGTCGGTTTAAAATTGTTGCAAATATGAATTTATATTATTATTATTTTTATTTTTTTTACTTTTCTGTTTTCAATGAAACATGTATCTTAAATCCTTCGAACCCGGAGCCCTCTTTCTCACCTTGTATACCTGGTTGGAAATGTTGTAATCTCTTTAACAGATGTGTGATATAACAGATTGCAACATTTTATAGGCAACAGCGATGTAGCAATGGGTATTCTCTTGCTGTTCGGTTTTTAAGTTAATGATTACGATACTTTGATTTCATCCATCCTTAGGTCAACATTTTTTCATCATTAGATTGTCAACATTTTTTTTTTCCCTAGTTGTATTTTTCTACCACTATGGAGTTTTATTTATTTATTTTTAAACTTTATTTGAATAAACATTCATATGTTTGATTCTCATTTGGGGTGTGTGTGTTTATTTCTGTCAGCATTAATAATGGATATAAACTTACTCATGCTTGGTAGGTAATTAAAATAGATTGGTATGTAGCCTCTAATAATTAATTTTTTTAAAATCTTAATTTATGTAAGTGACAATGATACAGGAAAGATGGACTTCATAAGCCCCCCCCCCGTTACTGGCACAAAAATAGAGGTCACTTACAGTGAATGATATCTGAACTTTGTCAAGCTGTTACCAATTTTTAACTTTGGGTGATTATTTTTAAAAAAAATTGCAAATGTGATGTCAATATTTTTTTATATACTCAACCCTTCTGCTATATGTAGGATGTGATACAATGCCAATTTCTTTTAAAAACTGTACAGCTGGTTTGAATTCAATTGTCTTTCTCCTAGACTAGTTGCTTTACCAAGTATAAAGAACCCAGTCTGCTCTACTGTTTACACATATCTGGGAAGAGGATAGATTTGTGTCTTTCCAAAAGGCATGAGCATAAAGTGAAATGCAAACTGCCTTGTCTTGGATTTGAACTCTAGTTTCCAGTTTCATATCTTATGAAAATGATATTTTCAGCATGCCTCTAGTTGAGTAAATACATATTTATATAGATCAGTGTTATGAGACATTTATAACTCTTATTAAATGTATTGACTTTAGTAAGTAGTTCCTAAAACTAATTTTAAATTGTCTATAATATCTTGATTTGTAAGAATGGCTACCATTACTTAAAGCTGATTCAAAAATTGGCTATTAGAATTTATAAACCTTCTTGTGGTATTGATTAGTCTCTTGTGAGGCAAGGGATCAACAGCAAATATCTCTTATACCCAACACCTATGTTGTTTAAAGAATTCCAGCTCTTGGTTTTGAATTAAGGGTTATCATAATCTTAGACTAGTTGCCTACCAAGGCTAGAGAACTTATTTAATTGGGATAGAGAAAAGAGCTGGGTTCATACTTTTCTCTTGTGCATCAATGTAAAGTGAATGTAGAAAAAACTTGACTTATCAGTTCCATTTTTCTGTTCCAAAAACTGTCATGCCATTTATAACTTTTATAGAATACTTATAGTTTATTGTCAGCATTCACTAAACAATTTAGTTGTGATGTTTTTGTGTGCATTTTTACATTCTAAACAATATGAATGGAGTGTCTTTTTTTTTTTTTTTTTTTCTCTCTATAAATATAAAACTATGAAAATAAGCAAATAATGAGATTTTGATGTCTATTAGACAATTACTGTTAACAATACAATACAATCCAGTGTATAAGCTACTAGCTAAAGTACCCATCTGTACTGGGTAAAAGGTCAAGATTTGGATTGTGAACACTGCAAGATTTCTTGAAAAATGTCAAATTCCTTCAACTTCATGTATATTTTCCAATCCCTTTCTTATATTATTAATAAAAATTTACACTGAACAATCACAAATCCTAATTCATACTATGAAAGTTAAATCTGCATAAAAGAAAAAATTTACAAATTATCTTATTTTCATGTAGAGAAATGTTTCTTAATTTGATAGTCCTGCCTAAGAGATTTATTGATTCAAAGATTTGTTTTTTGTTCTGATTGTTGTAATATGAAGTATGTACATAGCTTGTATATCTCCACCTTGAACTTTATAAACCTAATGAATAATGTTGAATGTAAATATTTTTTTTAAATTGAAATTTACGTTATATGATTAATTGTATTTTTCAGCAATATGGCTTCTTGTTGATTATTAGATCTTCTCTAGATGATAGCCCCTTATTTCACATTAATGCTTTCATTACTAATAATATATATAGAATCACTGGTATTTCATATGTTGCTGTTTATGAGCTGGTTTGACCTGTTTATTTTCTACCATTTGTTTTCTGCTAGGGACACAAGAGAACTAAATGCAACACTAGTATAGATTCAAGGATTTTTATAATAAATGATATTGACAATATAATCTATGATATAATACTTATGTTGTAAGATCTCTTCATAAATGAGGATTTTTCATGGTTGAATTATTTATATGTTGAATAAAAAGTTACCTCCATCATTTTCTTACTTTAATGTGAACAATTATTGAAATACTTACAAAATCTTGCATACTCTTATGTTTTATTTTTTGCTTTAATTCTTTTTTTTCAATGGATAACATTTTTGGAAAATCTTTTTTTCTTTGATTGCAATTACTTGTTGTAATTCCTTGAAATAACGGAACTTGTTTAACCAGTAAAATTTAGAAGTGTTATTTATCCCCTTCCTCTTAATAGGGTGGATTTAACACAAGGTCAGGTTTGTGGGGGACTCTCAGGTACTTAATGATTGACAAAAATTATCCATTTTTCTTTTTGGCATCAAGTTTGACTCTGACCTTGCTCTGTTAAATGTAATAAGAGTTGTAGCTGGTGGCAGCAGGTAATGAGGAATCAGTTTGGTGATGGTCTGATTTCAATCTGATAGAATTGATATTGTTAATATTGCATTTGATGTATTGCTACCTGTCTCCCTCACCTTCATCTAAGTTGAAGTGGATATAAATATAACTAATTTATCATGAAAAATATTAAAGGGACACATCTATACTGTTATTGGTGATTTGTATAATGTATATTGCATATGTGGAGCCTGCTTAGTGGCTGAGGTAATTGTGCATTTCACTCTTGTTTCAGTGGTTGGTGTATGGTGTTTTTTTTTTTCCCTTTAAGGCAGATAGGCTGACGAACCTTCATGTGGAGGAAACTTTGTACCAATTTCCTTTCCTGATGTAGTCTTGTTAGTCTAAATTGAACTTGTTGGTGTATGTATTCACACACGTCCGTCATAAGACTGACATGAGGAGATAAGAAAATATTTAAGTTTCATCCTGCTACTGGCTACTATTTGAGCACTTTTCTGATTTAATAAAAACCTCTTTATAATGATTAGTTCATTTCACTAATATATATATATATATATATATATATATATAATTTCCATTGGTTCAATAGTATGCATTAGTTGTGCATGACTAAGATCTTGGTGAGAAACTGATAGTCACCAATTACCATTGACTCTGTTTATACTATTCCAACTTGGATCCACATATGCTCTATCACTGATATTGATCATCCTTTATCAAATCAAGCAAATTGCATTTTGTGTGTGTATATTTGTTGATGGTAGAAGTAATAGAGCAGTCATTAACAATAGGAAACAAACGTAAAATACTGACTTAAACTGATTGCTTTATGCTCTACTCTCTGCATAGTGGAAGTGCACATAGAGTAATGGTTACTCCCAGGTCCACTCTGACCTGGAGTGTTAGTACCCGTTTAGTTCCTGTCAGCAGGTCAAATAGAACAGTTTAACCATTTAACTGTGTGCAAATAAATGAGCTCTGGCCCATTTAAAAAATGTTACCTACAAACTATTTGTTTACAAATCATATAAACAGGATTTGGTGTTAAATAACCTATAAGGGTTGATATATCATAACACCCAGCTAACCATCTCTTCTCACCTCCCCCCAGAATGTATAGATAGTAGGCCAGTTGGGGGTTCTTTTAGACTTAGTATTGCAAGTTCTCTGAAAGGAAGACTCAGATTTTAAACCAGAATTTAAAATAAAAAAAATTGTGTTCTGTCCATGGTAGAGTAGTTGTGTAAATGCATACCGTGTATGTATGCTTGTTTGTTTTTGTTTTTGCATAGATATTGGGTTTTCTTTTCTCAAAATGCATTTTGATTTATTGGTAGTAAATGTCAGATTTTAATAAACAACCTGTAATTTTACACTTTTTATTTATTTTTTTTTTTTTTATCTAAGAGATCTGAATGCCAAACAAGAATGTATTGAATAACAAGTGCTTAAAAATCTTTTTTCTTTTTTTTTTTTGTTTTACCTCTATTCTACTGATTTACCTCCTTCTTTTTTTTTTTTTTTTTTTTTTTTACACAAAAAAAACAAAACAAAACTTGCTAAGAATCTTGCTGTCCCTATCTTCAATGAAACTACGACTGTATTCATAATTTGGAGTATGTTATTGTTTCTAATGTACTTCGATGCAGAGTATAGTTTTCAGCCTGCATGCCTGGTTGTAGGAGTGCATTTGACACCTGCACATCAGGTAGGTAAGGAGTCATCGTATTTGAGGATTTAATTGTAGTGACCGATGGCTATTTTCTGTATCTTTTTATGCATCACATAGATTACTGTCTAAAACGTTTCTTTTTCAATGTGTGAATGAAAGATGTCTTCCATCAAGGTGTATTGTTGATGCCATAAACAAAGGAAGTAAATATAAATCTTTAAATTGGGTATCTTTCATGTGTGTATTTATATAATGATATACATGCTTAATAAATATTTTATCTATATGCAAGTCCACATGGTATGGTAGCTAAAATACTGGACGGCGTCATTGTAGTGAATGTGAGTTCAATCTCCAGTCATTCTGTTATGTTTTTTGTATTAATACCCTTGGGGGAAAGTGTGAACCCCTTACTCCCCACTCCCAGCTATGAGTTAAATAGTATCACTATTGCTCTTCTACAAAGATGGCTGTGGCATTAAATGACCTATGAAGGTTGATATGCTATTAAAACAAAGAAACCAAATAAGACTATACATGCTTAGTTATTGCCATAGGAAATAGAATTGGTTAACAGTTCAAATCCTGGACAAGACTGTTTTCATTTAGCTTTGTGCTAATACTGATGGAAAAGGCATGAATTTTTTTGTTCACCCCCACTCCAACTATGGGGAGATCAATAGTAAACTAGACTGGGTTTTTTAGCTTTAAGGCAAATTGTGTGTGTACACACACACACACACACACACAGTGCAAGAGGTATTTAAGGATATTCAACAGAAGAAAAAAAATCAGTATCAACCCCTCCCTAAAAAAAAATTTCAATAAAACCACTTTTAGCCCCAAGGACAGTTTTCATTTAGCCTTGGGGTTGACTATATCATGTATTTCTTTTATTTTGGCCTCAGCAACTTGGAATCCTTGGTATTGTAGAGCTACTTTGTTCAGCAATACCTCAGATGTAGTAAACCAGGAGATTCAAATCAAGGGGTCAATGAGGCCATATGTGTAGGGAGGGTGATATAATTAAAAATTCTCAATGAATCATAGCTGATTTACTTTGGTCCAATCCTTATCTTGTAGGACTTTTAACTCATGTCCTCATGTATTATACATCAAATAGGAGACTCTGTCATAGTCCTCACTAACTGGCTGGGGCCATGGTTGATTATATGCTGGATGAACATGGCTATCCTTAAAACATCTGACCACTTGGAATGTTTCTTTCTTGGCCATGGATGATGTGTTCTTGCCATGGGTCTCCTGCTCTTGAACATCTAAAGACCTGATTATTTTTAGGAAACCAGCTATATCCGAGTCATTGTAGTTGATGGTTTGTGTCATTAGTGTGTGTGTGTGAGAGAGAGAGACTGACTGACTATGTCGATTAAAATATCTTGCTCACAAACAAAGCTAATTTGAACCAGTTACTTTACCTCTGGGACCTGTTCATCACCTTTTGGACATCCTCTTGACTATTGCCCCCCTCCCAATACAAAATGAAGCAAACCTAATCCTGGTGAGCCCAACCTTGTGTTGCCACAGGGTTGAAGTAGTGAGGCCAGTGTGACAGTGGCTGTAAGAGATCAGCTATTTTTAGCTTTACCCATGTATAAGGGCTTCTTTTTTAACTGACCTTGTATTAAAACTGTGCTTGAGTGGGTATAGTTAAATATAATACTACATATGTATTTACCAACCCCCTCCACGTGAGCAAGATGTGATGCAAGGTCAATTTTAAAGCCTAGTTTAATAAATTTGAATTCAGTTTTCTTCTAGAGTGGTTGCCTACCAAGGTTAAGAAACCCAGTCTGTCCTATTTATTCATAGATGGAAGGGGAATAGGTGGATGCATACCTTTCCTAAGAGTATTAGAGCTATGTGAAATGCAAACAGCGTTGTCCAGGATTTGAACTCTAATTGCCATGTTCATTTTTTTTCTTCATGATAATCATTACACTATAAATAAGATAGAGGCTTTTTATAAATGACAGATTTATTTTCTTGGTTAAGTGATAGATAAGCCAAATTTAAATGTCCTTATAACAGACGTATTGAATGACAGGAATGAAAAATTGTTTCTTTACATTGACATGCTATCTATTTGTTTTAATGCTACCGGCTCATTGGTCTAGTGGGTAGTGTTCACCAATGGTCTGGGAGACCTGGGTTCAATCCCTGGTCGCGTTATACCAAAGACTTTTAAAATGGTACTTGATACCTCCTTGCTTAACGCTCATCAATATAAGGTATGTATCAAGGGTAAAGTGGAGCAATCCAGGGAAAGGAGTAGCACCCTTCCCTACAACTCATAGTAGCTATTTAAAAAGGAGCCTTCTGGTCACCCTCTTTACTTTTACATGTAAGTTGATTTTTTTTTTTTAGCCTGAAAAAATTTCTACAAAACTAGGGGTCAACTTATATATGGCATGACTAAAATCCAGACCTTTACCACAGAGTGGTCAACTATTTTCAACAGTTGATGCACTGACTGTAAACTCTAATTGGAATGCCACAGCATCCAGGCAGCCAGTCAGACAATTATGTTTATCTGTGCAATTTGATGACTGATTTTCAGAGAAAAAATTACATACATTTTACATTACGGGAGTAATGACAGTTTAATGAGACATAATGGTAGTTTATTGAATATACACACATTGGCATTATTACTGTACTTATATGGCACAATATTTTAAATAAAGGTTACTATAGCTTATCCTCATTAAGGCCTACTTGGTAATTTTTGGCCTACCAGTAGCTTACTTTATATTTGGAGGGAGGGAATGACCTATACAGCAGGTATAGGTCTAACCCAAAATTTTGAGCTAAAAATCTTGATGCCAGATTGACTTGTATGCAAAAATTTATCATATTTTTTAAAAAAGTATAAAATACTTAAGCTTGTTGATATTGTCTATATTTTTGGTAATGGTCATTAACATTCAAAGATTTTTTTATTTTTTAAACATCATTCCTTGTTTATTATTGGCACTAAATGCCAGAGAATAGTTTTAATCTTTTTTTTTCCCTCCTCTTCAGATGTGGCTTTCCATACCTAATTTTTATATTTTACCTTTGGTTATGGCTTTTTCATTCTTTGTGTTGTCTGACTTTGAGAGGTGACTCATTTCATTGTGGCGTTGATGACTGGGGGGTGGGGATTCTGTTTTTATTTTTATTCATTTATTTTACCTCTTAGTGCTATTGAAGAAAGATACTAGAACAAGTCTTTCTCTTACAAAGGTGCATATTAGGCCTGAAGAGGGAGAATATATTAGTTATGTTAAAAACAAGGAATCTAATTGTCTGAGTAATTTGAACTTCAGCCTGTTGTTGCTTTAAAGATGAAATAGAAATCTTGATGTATCACTTGTCTAGCTGAGGAAGGGCTTACTTGCTTAGAAAATTGGCATTTGTAATCTTGACATAAATAACAATGTACATTTATCAATTCAGTGATTACCTAATCTTAGATGAAAATTTAACAAATAAACTACACATGATTTGTCTCTATTGGTAAAGGCTTGTGTAGGACCAGCAATATTTTTAGATGAGCTGATAACAAATGATGTTCAGTAGACAACATTCTTTAAATATTTTACAGGGCAACTGGTTTTTTTCTTTGCTGTGTATACCACAGCTATAATAACACTAAATATTCAAGATAGATCTGAAAAGCTTAATTCAAGCATTTCTCACTCGCACACACATACACACTTTCATACATTAGCCATTAATGACCATTAACCAAGTTGAACCTTAGCAAATGAACCACACAAGTGATTTTGTTTATGGGGTAAAGGCTCATGTAAAATCAGCCATGCTTTTAGGATGAACTGATAACAGAAAAAAAATAGTTTGCCATTCTGTACAAAGCCCTCTGGTTTTGAATTCTCAGATCTTTTTCCTCTTAGACAGGTTACCTTACCAAAGCTAAAGACCCCCCCCCATTTATGCTACTATTTACCCATAGCTGGGAGAGGAGAACAGATATTCATGCCTTTCTCAAAGGCATCAGCATGAAGTCAAAAACACAAAATGCTTCATTCAGAATTTGAACTTAGCAAGTCTTTCAATGTAATCGTTATGCTTGAACACTGTTTACTAGCGTCAGTGGAAAGTGTGTTTGGCATAATGGTTATTGTAGGAAATGGAATCTGCAACCTGAGTTCAAATCCTGAGTAAGGCTGTTTATATTTCACTTTAGTACTAATCCACTTGGGAAAGGCATGAATCCATGTATTTTCCTTTCAGCTATAAATAGTAGGGCAATCTGGGTTCTTTTGTCTTTTTGTTAGACAACCAGTCTAGGAGGAAAACTGAATTCAAACCAGCTTTACTCTACTTAAAATAAAAAAACTGACTTAATGTGTCATATCCTGCCCATTAGTAGAGAGGTTGGGTAAATGCATAATGGCATCTGTGTGTGTGGGGGGAATGAATATAGAACTGTCTAAACCACTATAGCCAGAACTTTAAAATCTCACACTTGCACATTTTCAGAGCATTTCTCTTTCTTTCCTTCTCCTTTTTAACTGGTTTGTATTAATGTCTTTACTATCAATAATAAAAAAAATTATTTTTCCAAAGTGAAAAGCTCTTGTTTTAAAGGAGTCTAAAAAGTTGAAATCTACAGTTATTTACAAAGCTTTACTTAGTTGTGGCACAAGGCTGCATGTATGGGGCACCCCTTGAGACTTAAACATGTTAATCCCTACACCACAGAAGACACACTCACACACACACAATATACTTGCATATAGGTCAACTTTTTATTTATGGTCACAAAATCATTAATTAATGGAATGCTCTTCCTAAAATTACTTGTGTGCATAAGTTTAGAAATTTTTCTAAAAATTAGGCCTTTGAAAATTTGACTTTATATCATATGTTTGCTCGTGTAAAGATGTGTCGGTAAAATGTTTCCAATGTTCTGACTATACAGTTGAAAACGGATGTGTTTTTGTTCTGATTGAAACATTAGTATACACCCTTTTAACCTTCAGGTATAGTTTTCATTAAAATGTAAGGATTGTTTATATATGGATTAGCTTTACTGCCTAAAAGTAGTGGAGTTTTCCCAAATTAGAATTAAAGTCAAGTTTTTGTTGATTTTCTTCTGGATAAAGAAATAAAGTTTAAAAATGTATTTAAAAAATTATCTAAGATATTGTCACTCATGATACAGTTTTGTAGAGAACTATTTACTTCTACTAAAGGAATTGGTCATGTCGTAACGGTTGTTTTCGTAGGAAATTGAGTTGGTGACCCAAGTTCAAAACCTGGATGAGGCTATTTGCATTTCACTTTATGTTGATATCCTTGGGAAAGGTATGAATCCATCTATTCTTCCCCCCTCCCTGCCACATCTATGCATCAATAGTTGAGCAGATTGAGTTCTTTAGCCCTGGTAAAGCAACCAGTCTAGAAGAAAAACTCTAAATTAAAACCATCTGTACTTTGCTTAAAAATTAATCTTTTATCCCCACCTGCTTGTGGTAGAAAATTTGAGTGAAAATATATATATATATATATATATATATATATATATATATATATATATATATATATATATACTCTCACTTATGGTTAAGTCACTGCTGAAAATTCTATGTTCTGTAAATCCATCTTTATCTTCAATAGTCAGCATTTTTGTACAAATGTGTGGGTTCTGTCCTTGTCACTTAGCGCTTGCAATAACTGCAGTTTGTAAGTAACCATTTTCAACCATAATACAAAGCTATCTGGTCTGGTGTAGAATTTTTAACTACTGATCTGTTCTTGTTGAGATATATATAATTTTTTTTCTTTTTTTTCTTTCCATTTTCTGAGTTGTAAAAGCAACATGAACATGCTTCAACTATTTTTCAGCTACTGATAATCTCCTGAGACTTTTACCTTTTTATATAGACAACTTTTTGTTTCAAATTTCTAATACTAATCATAAATGGATTATATAGTTCTCAGTGGTTTTCTAAAATTGCTTGACAGTAATATTTGTTTTGCTTAATTTAAGCTCACAAAATGCTTTCTGTGTTATGCTTTTTGTAATGACTGATGCAAAGAACTGTGTGCCAACAAAAAAAACCTCTTAACAACTACACAAAGTGTTAATGTAAATATACAATAAATGTAATTCCTTAATCTTTAGACATGAAATAACCTTAGATTGGTTGACATGCTATTAAAATCAATTTGAAGTAAAGAGAACACTCTTGTTCATGTGTCTTTCATGTAGCAACCCTTTGCAATGTAATAAGTGTGTGCATACAGGTTAGTGCTTATGTTACTATTGCATATGAATATGCATAAGTCATTGTGTATACAAGGACTTATTCAAAGTGACACAGGATTGAGTTCATTGTCAAGAATTGCTTTCTCACATTTGGGAAGTTTAGTCTTTATCTTGGATTCATTAGTTCACAAAGTCCTTGTTAAAGACAAGAGCAAACTGACAACATTGATTGTTGATGGAAGACTTGGTGTTGCTTGACAGTCTTAATTTTTCTTTCTTCCTAGAAAACCGTATTGTCAATATTCTTGATTTTTTTTTTTTTTTTTTTTTTTTTCTAAAACCAACAGCCTATACTTACACAGCTTCAGATTGATAAAAATAGTAATGCCTCTTGCTACTATGACAATTTCTCACAGTGAGACCAGTGTTTTTTTTTTTTTTTGTTTTTTTTTTCCTTATGCAAATCACATGAAGGACCTATTTGAAAATGTCAACATTTTGTTCTCCTTGAGACAAATAAAATAATACTAAAAATTATAAATGTAAACCTGATCAATACCATATAATGTAATTATTAGAAAACAATCTCTGAGGATTTTGACATAGTGTTTAAAATGAAATAAAAATAAATTCTTAGACAATTACTCAAAAACGTAATGTATGCAATTCCTGAACATCTTGGCATAAGATAACACCAGATTAGTTGATATGCCATTAAATCGAGCAAGGTACATGACCAATAGCCATTTTCTAAACTTAGTTGAATTTAGCACAAGGCTAGAAATGTGTGCACCCAGTAAGAATCAAACTCATAATGGTCTGCAAGCCTAACTTGCTAACTCTTGCACCACAAAGTGCTCTTAGTTGTATGACACTTTTTTTTTTTTTTAATTTTTTTATATGTGTGTATATGATATATATAATGAGAGAGATAGCATTCTACTTCCTAATGAGCATTTTTCTAACTCGATAGAAAATTTGATAGTATCAGGCTTAAGTCTTTATGGTATCATGGGGAACAAGATGACCCAATACTGCAGTCAGCCTAGCTGATTAATCTTTAATAGATTCCAAAGAAGAATTGGCACAATAAATAATCTTGCCTTCTCTTTTGTGCAAGAAAATACAATTACTGATAGGAAGAGCTCCAAATATGGATGTGTGTGTGTGTATATATATATATATATATATATAACTTGTGACTTTTCCTACATGGTGACAGACAACATGACAAAAGATAACTAAATTTATTAGTTATATTTTTAACTATGTTTTAAGTAATGTTTACTAAGTGACCCTGTATTGAATTATATTTGTTAAGCTATATCAGTTGTTCTTAGTCCTATTATTGTATTTGTAAACATTTGCTAAGTTTAGATTAGTCTGTTACAAAGATATGATAATAGAAGCATCTAGTGAGGAATGAACTAGTTATCATTAAGGTATGGCGACAGTATAGCTTCCCTTGGCTCTCACCATCAATCCTTATCGGTCATCACACTTCACAAGTCCTCTAGACAGCATCCAGTGTTTGCATGGACCTGATAAATGTAACTTTTTGCTGGTTGGCCAACACTGTTGTCTCCATGTGTTGGAATCCATAAGAGAATTCTGCTTATGAGTATGTCCTTACTTTTCCAGCAATGCATACTTTGTCTTAATTGGCTGGTTTATTAGGTGAGAGGTAAGTGGTTGTACAGTTGCTGTTTAGTAAGGGGCTGTTTTTAGGGTTTGTTCAAAATGGCATGCTGCATTCTTGTATCGTTCCCATCTATTTTTTTATTTAAAAAATTTTTTTTCTCCAGGCATTTCCTTAAAGTGGTGCAACCATATAGTGGTACTGACACAGTATCAGCTTGGAAGAATTCTGATTTTATTTTATCAGAAATATCAGATTTCCATATGGTCGGTAACCTGTCAATAGCAGTCTATGTTTTAGCTGTGTATATTGACATAACTTTCAGTAGATGAGATATTGCTACTGAAATGAACTAACCTTTTAATTATTGGTACATGTAGTCTGTTCAAAATTAGCAGCCTCCTTTCAGTTAATTCAATTTTATTAGGTTTTGAAATGAAAAAAAAAAAAATTGTATTTATTTTTGTGTGTGTGTGTGTGTGTGTACAGAATTGAGGATTAAATACAAGAGTTAGCTGAAGTTTGTCAGCTGACCAAGATACTTTCAAGGAATGTGGCCAAAAGAGGTTCATTTTTCTACATAGTCCCTCTTACAGTCCATGTACTACTTCCATCGGTGTTGCAGTGGTTGGTAAAAAAAAAATCAACAGCAGATATGTCATATGAACTTTTCAGCCCCCTTCCTTCCCTATCATACACCTATTTTAAATTTTAAAAACTTTCATTGCTATTTCACTTTTTCTCTGTTCTTTAAATCTCTTGGGTTTTCATGACAACAGGGATTTCACAATGATATTAATGTTTCTATTTTGGAAGAAATGAAAGATTCTAATTAGCACTTTATATTTGTCTTCATTATATTGAATTTAAATGATTTAAAAAGTAAATGTTCTGCACAAATGTAAACTCCACCAAAATCATCATTCAGTTTCAAATTGTGCTGGAAATTACTTTATTCTTTAAGTTAAAAACATTTTTTAGTGAATTGCTTTAATGAAAATTTTTGTTTTTGCTAGGTTTCATACACAAACATGTAAGAATTTTTGAAATATATAAGTTAGGAAAGTAACCTCAAGGTTGAAATTGTTGAGAATTTGTCAATATAATTGGCCTTTATAAGTTTAGTGAGCTAAATTACTTAAATTAGTCCTGCACAAAAGTTATATATGGCAACTGCATAATCTTACACTGATTGCTGCCGTCCCTCATAATCTCGTACACCCTGCCATCAGCATTCCCCTGTCTGGGTTAGTTGTGTTCTCTTAAATAGGGTTGGTTAGACAAGAGTTTCCCCTGGGATCAGTTCCTGTTATGAGAGGATACAACAACGATATTAGGGTAAAACTCCTACAACCCATGTGTAGATATCTAACTGTATGCTTCCAACTGGTCAAGTCTGCATATGTTACCACACCCTGTCACTATGGGATTTTTTTTTTGCTCTTTAAGATTGTAAGGGAACATAGTATTATAGTGGCCAATGCTTGTATAACACTAATACCACTCTCTGAGTCTTCATGATTATAATTTAGTTTCAAGCCGAAACAGGATAACCAGTAATCACATCAACTGCCAGTGTTATATCGGTTGCCCCTTTTAATTGGATAATTTGACAAAGAATAAAAGGCCCAAAACACCCTGGAATGATGTTAGATGGCTGTTGAGCAAAAAACTTTCTCCACTCTTTGACATTCTGTTTTCATCCTGTAGTGTCTAGCCATCCTCCTTAACAGGTGAGAAGTAGTGGGTACCAGTTTAGTGTTGTCATGGACCTGACTATGAAACGGGTAGAACTGGGTTACAAAGTACCAGTAGCACTTTGAGGTGCCCATGGTGTAGTCGTTATCGCCGTAGGAAATGAACACGGCGATACGAGTTCAAATCCTGGACGAGACTGATTGCATTTCACATAGCACTAATACCCTTGGGAAAGGTATGAATCCAATTATTCTCCCTCCAGCTATGGGTGAATAGTAGGACAGACTAGGTTCTTCAGCCTTGGTTAGGCAACTAGTCTAGGAGAAGGAAAAACTCTGAATTAAAACCTGTTAAACTCCGCTTAAAAATTGACCTTGTGTCGTATCCTGCCCGAGCGGAGGGGTTGGTAAATAGTACCAGTAGCACTTTGAGCGACCTTGACACATATAAATATATAATGCACTTAGAGTACCTTGCTGTGGAGTGTGGTCTGATAAAAGGAAATTTTCATACAAAGATCACAGCCTAAAACATACTAAATCTATTGTATATAATAACATATCAACTTGTGATGTTCGTGAGATAATGGTTATTGGCAATGGGTGTGGTGACGAGTTCAAATCCTGGAACAGGCTGTTTGCATTTCACATAGTACTAATACCTTTGGGGAAAGGTGTGAATCCATTTGTTCTACTCCCAGGTTAAGTAATAGGGCAAACTGGGCTCTTAAAACCTTTGTATGGCAACTGTTCTGGAAGGAAAACTGAATTCAAAACTGGTCTACTTTTTGCTCAGTCAGCTAGGGCTGTAGAATACATTGACTGCATCTTTGTAGAGGGGTAAGGACCCCCCCCCACACACACACACCTCACAAATGAGTGACCTGGATATGACACTAAACAATCTGATAGGGAGGTTCGAGTAATGCTAGAGCTTTGGGGGATGTGGAGCACCCCTTCATTGCCATCACTCTTGGGTCCACTCTGACCTGGAGTTGTAGCACCTGATAGGGTCTTATCTATGGATCAAATAGAACTAAAATGCGTACTTATGCTAAACTGAATTACTTGAACTCAAACAGTTTTGATATTTAAACTGCCTACTTATGCTAAACTGAACTGCTTGAAATAGAACAGTTGATGATTTAGTGATGTTTGAAATGAGTATTATTGTTTAGCGAGAGGAAACCATTTTTGTAGCCAGAGTTTTTGTTGTTGGTAAGCGAGGAAAAGTTTGTTTGGTTCAGCGAGGAAGATGGTGTAACATATGTGTGTTTACGTTGTGTTGTTTACTTGCAGAGTGTTGTAAGGCCCTCGCTAATGCTTGTTGGAAATAATAAGGTGGTTGAAGATGAAGTAAGATGGCGAAGGTCGAAAGGTGTTGTTATGAATAGTTTTTAGTTGTCTCGCAATTTAGAAGGTGCCATGCGGAGTCACCAATTTATAGCGGTTTTTAGGATAACACAAATGAATTACGAAACTTTTCTTTAACAACACAACAACGAAAGTTCTTTATTTGCAGCATGGAATATGGTTTGTTTTTGGTGCTGCAAGACTCGTGGTGTTTAGGCTTGTTGGATGTTTGAGACGAAATGGCTTAGTGGGCTGTTGAGATGGCAGCGTGTTGTTGGACTTGTGAAGGATGTGTTCAAAGTCACCGTGTAGTTTTGAGAGAGTCTGCGATATCTCCATGTTGTTGAGAGCGGAGTTACGCTCGAATCGACATAGTCAATTTTTGGGGTGACATGAAGTGGTGCCTGTGGAAGGCATGCTGAATGTTTCTAATTTATGTACAACTGGGATTCCTCATAAAGAATCCATAAATTAGATGGTTCCCTCGTTGAATGTCCATGTTGCTGCTGCTAGTGTTAAAGCCACAATGAGATGTCCACACTGGGTGGCTTGTTTAGCTAAAAAGCATCGCTAAGCAGGGACGACCAGAGGCACGTTTGTTCTGGTCGCCGTCTCAAGCTGAAGAGACTGGTTTTGGCCGCTCACCCGTTTTGCTAGCCGGGAATGAAGGTCCGGGCTGAATAGGATAAGTCCTCCTGATTGGGTGAAATTCAGTGTTGAATTAAATTGCGCGCCAAAACAAAATACGAGATTTTCCTCTTCCCTACAATGACATTGAAATTGTACTTATGTTAAACGGAATTGTTTGAAATAGAACTGTTTTGACATTTTAACTGTGTGGATAAAAACTATACTTATACTAAACTGAATTGCTTGAATTAGAACTGTTTGACTTAACTGAATAGCTTGAAATAGGAGTGTTTCTGACAATTAAACTGTGTACTCAAGCTAAACTGAATTGTTTGAAATTGAATTGATTTGTATAAAAATGGATTTGGCATTAAATAACCTACAAAGGTTGATATGGCATTAAAACCAACCTGGTGTACTTTGCTTAAAAATTGACAGGTCTTATGTACAATGTGGTGTAGGGTTTGAGTAAATCAACTCTTATTTTGATTATATTTCTATGTAATTTTATTTTATTGAAAACTTTTTGAAAATACAAAAATACCTTTCAGTTCAATTTTATCTTTTAGATGAAGTATTGTCATTTGTTATTTATTTTGATTAGTATTTTATTTTATATTTTGAGTTTAGTTGTTCAGGTCTTGGTCTACAAATGCAAGTAATAGCATGTATGTGATTTTGGCCTTTTCAGTACCAATTGCTTTCATGATAGCTGGTATGGATAACAAAGTTTTTCTGAGGCAGAAGAATGTCAGTTAGTTTCACCAAATGATTCATTTTAATGATATATCAACCCATCTAGGGTTATTTTATACCTAGGGTTTAAGGAATTTCATTCATGGTCCATTGATATTTACATTTTGTTTTTGTGTAGTTGTTTAAGAGTTTTTTTTTTGTTTTTTTTTTTGTGTGTGCACACAGTCCTGTCGAATATGAATCATTTTTAGATAGATCTATTTGTCCTATTATTGGGACTCTAACAGATTTAGTGTGGACCTGGGAGTAATAGTAATGAAGGAGTACTCTTACACTCTCCCAGATCTCCAGAACTGGAGCCTCACCATCAGATGCAGTTTAGTGTTATACTCAGGAGACCTGTGTGTGTTTTAGGGGAAGTGGTAAGGGGATGTAGTTAATCTATTCTAAATCCCAATTTGAATGTCTAGCTTGGCCATAAATGATATATTGACAGTGTTCTCCTGCTTGAATAGTATGTTAAAATTAATTTCGTAATACTAAGTTATTTACTAAACTTTACTTAGTATGACACTTGCATCTCAGGTTCCTTAACTGACATTTTCTGATAGGAACTGATGCTTCCAGTGTGACTTGACTGTAAGTCACTTGGTAATATAAAGTTAAAAAAAATAACATCCAATTTTAGTATAAACTGTTTAAGTGTGGTTCTAGTGTATCATTTTAATAGTAGTATAAAAAAAATTCACTTTCTTAATGATTAAAGTGTCCTTTTTTTTTTTTTTTTTCCAGAATTTGATTTTGAAGGTTTTACATGAAAAAAGTGATGCATTAACTTTTTTGCGAGAGTTCAAGCTTGGTCATAATTTTACTTCATGACAATGCTCGACCACATGTTGCTTGGATGATACTGCAGATGCTCTCTAATTTGGGATATGAGACTTTGCCACATCCAATACATTCTTTTGATCTCTCAACTAATTTTATTTTTTTCCTAGGGCTCTGGACACTTATACTAAAACATTGCATCCTAAAGGAGAACTAGAAACTGCAATTAAAGATTTCTTGGAATTAGAATTTCTAGTTTGATTATACAAGCATAAATAACCTTATTAATCAATGGCAGAAATGCATAGATATTTAGGGATCATTATTTAGATTGATTAAAACAATTTAAATTTATAAATTCAGGACTAAAATATTCTAAAATTAGGTATTATTTTTTGAACAAATCATTACTAATTTAGAGATTAGATACTATACTGATCTTAATATAGAAATTTTGATCTGTATATAAGTAATCCTGGTCATTTTGAAAAGAGTTATGCAAGTATATGAAGCATGGCTCTGTTCATTCCCATATCTTGGTGTACTTAATCACCTTGATGCACAGCTGTAGTTGAGCTAAGTCACCTTGCTTTCAATCTCAACTCTGAAACTAAGGGTGGTTGATTTTTACTACCTATCATATACAGAGAGCAATATTATTAGTTCTAGTGTGGATCAAACAGGAATTATCTGATTTATTTAGCTAGAACTTTATTTGCTGGAAGAGAAAGAATTATATTTCATAGAATTATGAAAATTCAATTTGAGCATCACATCTGATCTGGGAACAATTATCAAGTTATCCTAATGACCCTAAGCATGTAATTAATATGGGTACTATATTAATCTACCCTGTTGGTGGGACTGAGAATATGCTGACTGTATCACCTGCAGAGGGGAAAAAAAATAAAATGAGTGTCTTGGATATAACACTAAAATGCATCTGGTAGTAAGACTGGTTCTGGAGATCTGGGGAGTGTAGAGTACCCACTCTTTGCCATTATTACCAGGTCCACTCTGACTCTGAGTAGAAGTACTTGTCTAACCAAGGCTAAAAAAACCAATCTGCTGGGAGGAACAGATGGATACATGCCTTTCCCAAGGGGATTAGTGCAAAATGAAATGCAATCAGCCTAATCCAGAATTTGAACTGGGCAGGGATTCCATTTCCTATGATAAGTTACATTTAGCACGCCTTTATAACCAATAACATGTAAGCTATGAAATTATTTTATATTTCCACTGTAAATCTATAAAATAAATTTGTAATGAGTAATTAAATGTTAATAATTAATTTAATAGAACAGAATTTTCTTGGAAGTTTGGAAATTTTAATTCTGTACAACTAGATACATCAAGTAACATGACTTTCTACTCTGCCTGTTTGATACTAAAATTGCCTTGGCAGCATAAGTATACACCGACTGCATCTCTGCAGAGGGGTAGGACTCCACCTCTCACCAAGTGTACTGGATATGACATTAAACTATCTGATGGCAAGGCTTCAGCCTTGGAGATTTGGGGAATGTGGAGTACCCCTTCATTGCCATTGCTCCTAGGTCCACTCTGACCCAAAGCAGTAGCACCTGATAGGGTCCAATCTATGGGTCAAATAAACTGCAAACAAATTACTGATGTTAAATTCTGACTGTTATATTGGAATACTTGAAACCATGCAACTGTGTGCAAAAAAAAGCTCAGGCTTGTTTAAGAATGTTAGCTACAAAATGTTTACAAATGATATATGTATAAACAGTTTGGTATTAAATAACCTTCAAGGGTTGATATACCATGAAACCCTACCAAACTAAATCCTATATATTTAATATATGTATAAAGAGGATTTGCCATTAAATAACCTACAATGGTTGATATGCCATAAAACCCAACCTAACCAAACTAGCAGCAACAGTTAGTGAGCACTATATCTTGGTAAACCTTTTGCCAAGCAATCTTTTTTGTGTCTCCCCCCCCCATGAAGAAGAAAAAATTAAACTCTTCGGTCTAAAAAAATGTTAGGAAATTTGGTAGCACTACACCAAACTATTTAACTATAAACATTGTTTTATGTTTTTTTGTTTTTTTTTTTCCCTATAACTCCCTTCCATCTGTACCAAAGTGGAATGTGGAAACTGGTTTAGCTACTGACCATAAACTCCTGTTAGCTAGCCATTAACTTTTGGTCACTAGTGACTGTTATGGCACCCTGCTGATGCTGCTCTAGCATTATACCTGTCAAAAAATAATAGTATTATTTAAATACTTTTGCCTCCAATCAGTTTAGTTTCTGTGTACTCTAAAGTGTTGCACACAAAATACATGATTAAATGCAATGTGTATTAAAGATATATATAATTTTTTTTGTTTATTATTATATTTTTTATCATTATCGTGACAAAAGAACAGCCTTTCATTAAACAATAAATCTGAGATGCAGTAAATACACTCTGACCAATATTTATTTATTTATTTATTTATTTATTTTTTTCTCAAAAGTTAATTTTTGAAACTAAATATTCCAAGATTTTATTACTTCTCATTGAACATTATACAATCAAAATGGATATTAGGTATTATGTACTGCAAAACTCTTCAACATAAAAATAAAATTATGTGGGATGTTTTTTTTTTTTTTTGTTTTTTTTTTTACATATTTATATTTTAGTTGCAGTAGAGTTTAGTAAAGAATAATGCCTAACAATATCAGTTTGAATTTTATAATGTTCCACTAGAAATAAACTCCTGATATATTTGGTTTAGAAGAAAATCAACTTTTTTATTTAAAAAAAAAAAAAAAATGTAATTTATACATTTACCCACAAGCAGGTCAATTTTTAAGGAGTAATTTATGAAGTTCTTTGCTTCGATGTGGTGCAAAGCCGAATGAATGGGGCACTCAACAAGACTCTTTCTCGTGAAGGTTTGCTAGTCTAGCTTGCTAACCATTACATCACCCGAGATGCCCAGGTTAATTTTTAAATAATGTATCTGGTTCGAATTCAATTTCCCTTCTCCTTGACTTGTTTTAGCAAAGGGCAAAGAACACAATCTTCTCTACTATTTACTCATAGTTGGAAGGAGAACAGATAGATTCATGCCTTTCCCAAGAACATTAGCACAAAGTGAAATATTAACAGCTCCAATGAGGTTTTAAAGTCTAGTCACCTATTCCATTTCATTCTAATATGACTGTTACACTGAGCATCTCTTATTAATCATATTTACCAACCCCTCCGCTCAGGCAGGATATGACACAAGGTCAATTTTTAAGCGGAGTTTACTGGTTTGAATTCAGAGTTTTCCTTTTCCTAGACTAGTTGCCTCACCAAGGCTGAAGAACCCAGTCTGCCCTACTATTTACCCATAGCTGGAGGGAGAATGATTGGATTCATACCTTTCCCAAGGATATTAGTGCTATGTGAAATGTAATCAGTCTCGTCCAGGATTTGAACTCTTGTCACCGTGTCCATTTCCTACTACGATAACTACTACACCACGGGCACCTCCATCTGAGCATCCCTTATTAATGATTGATACTGTAAGTACTTTAGCAGTTGTTGGCAGTAATTGTACTTTTGTGGTTATTGTCATTGGAAATTGACACAACAAATTGAGTTCAAAAACCTGGATGAGACTGTTAGTATTTCACATAGCACTAATACCTCTGGGAAAGGTATGAATTCAATTATTCTCCTGACTACGGATATATAGCAGAGCAGACTAGGCTCTTTAACCTTGGTATAGCAACCAGAAAAGGAAAATTCTGAATTCAAATTTGTTAAACTCCACACAAAAATTGACCTTTTTGTTGCATACTGTTCATACAAAGGATTTAGATAAATACACACTTCAGAGGTTGTAATTAAAGAAAAAAACTGTAATTCTACTTGCCAAACTCAAAGATAATTGTCATTGAAGAATTAATTCTTGGCTTTGATATTTACCAAATGCATGAATACACCTGCTTTAGCTGAATCCCTGCTGCATAACCTGGAACAAGCAGCAAGAGGCGTTGGTCTTTAAATGAACTCTGTTTTTATCAGTTCATGTTTTTTAATCAAGATGTCATCTCATTAAATGGCAAAACTCTGAAATTAGTAGATCAGTTTCTATACTTTGGTATCAATATCTCATTTAATGAAAACGATGTCAACATATGGTGAGGTAAAGCATATTCTGCTATTGACGTTATCAGCCATATGGAAATCTAGTGTTTCTGATAAAATAAAACTGGAATTCTTCCAAGTTGTAGCTGTGTTGGTACTAATTTATGGTTGCACCACTTGGAAATTAATGAAACGCCTGAAGAAAAAGCTTGATGAGAACTACATAAAGATGCTGTGTGCACCCTACCAAACAATAGTTCTATGGCCACTTACCTCCCATCTCAAACCATCTTAGTAAGATGAGCAAGACATGGGTAAACAAGTAGGAACTCATTTTCCTTCTCCTAGACTAGTTAACACACCCAGTCTATCCTCTTTACCTCTAGTTGGAAAGAGAATTGTTGGATCCATATCTTTCCCAAGGGTATTAGTACTATGCATAAAGCCTTGATCAAGATTTGAACTCTGGTAGCAGTCTATTTCCTAGGACAATAACAGTTATGCCTCAAGTACCTCTATGTAAATAATTTGGCTGACTGTAGTTAAGGGCGACCCAAAGACTCCCTTTTCAATTGCTACTAAACTGAGGTGTTGGGGAGGATGCTACCCACTTATCCTTGATCCATATCTTTGTAATGCTGAGCGTTCAGCAAGGATGCATCAAGTTTATTTTTTATTTATTTTTTTTTGTTATGACTTGACCTGGGATTGAACCCTGGTTTCCTGGATGAACTCCATGTTGTATGCTCCAAATCTAAAAAAGAAAATTACAAAGCTTCTTGATCTGCTCTTGCTTTCATCTTTATATTTGTCAGCTCTACCTACTTTGATATGTACATAAAATACACACTGAAGTAAAAAGGTTAATGTTTTAGAAAACGTTTACTATAAAGATGATGCATTAGGAAAATTATATTAATATGCCCCCCCCCATCTTTTTTTTTTTTTTTTTTTAACTGTTCTTAAAATCCTTCTTCTCTTGTCGAGACTAAAAATGATTTCATTAAAGCATCATGTGATGTACACTTGTAATTCTTTTATCAAGTATATTTTTATTTATTTAATTAGTCCCATTTAAGCCTATTCACTGTGATGACTACTGACCTGACAGTGATTGCTACTTAGTCGATTTGGTTTGTTATTGTTGTTGGTTACTGTGATAAAAGTGTTTGTAAATTTTTATCTTATTTTATTTTTTATTTGTGAATAAAAATGACTGTTCATCTTAATTGTATTTACCCAGCCCCTCCACACAAGCAGGAGCCAACACAAGGTCAATTTTTAAGCAGTTTAACAGATTTAAGTTCAGTTTTCCTTTTCCTAGACTAGTTGTCATATCATAGTTAAAGAGCCCAGACTGCTCTACTATTTTTCCCTAGCTGGAGAGAGGACAGATGGATTCATGCTCTTTCCCAAGGGTATTAGTGTGACATGAAATGCAAATAGCCTTGTCCAGGATTTTGAACTCTGGTTGCTATATCCATTTACTGCAATAAAAGTGAAGTTGGTGACCGTAGTCGAGGGTGACCCGAAGGCTCCCTTTTTGATAGCTACTACATCAAGGTGGAGGGGAGGGCACTAATCCTTTTCTTGGATTGCTCCACTTTACCCTTGATCCTTACCTTATAATGCTGAGTGTTAAGCAAGGCAGCATTAAGTACCATTTTTTTTGAGTCTTTGGTATGACTCGACCTGGAATGCAACCCGAGTCTCCCGGGCCATTGGCAAACAACCATTAAACTATGAGCACTTGTTCAACTTGTAGGAATTATTTAAATTCAATTTAAATGACTCAAAAAAAAAAAAAAAAAAAAAAAAAAGAAATTGTGTTGGCAAGGTTTTAGTATGTATTTACCCAACCAATGTAACACAAGGTCTTCCTTTTTTTTTTTTTTTTTTTTTTTTTTAAATCGGAGCACAGTTGATTTGAATTTTAAAGTTTTCCATCTCTTAGACCAGTTGCCTAACCAAGGCTAAAGAACACAGTCTAACCTACTGTTTATCCATAGCTGGGGTATGTGTAAACTGGTGGATTCATGCCTTTCTCAAGGGCTTTAATGTGAAGTAGAATGCAAACAGCCTTGTCCGGGATTTTGAAGGTTGCAGTTTTAGTGAATGATTTCCATCAGATAGTAGTTTCAAATTTAATTACCTAAGGGATGAAATATTTTAAAATCTTTCAATGAATTTACAGAAATTCCTTTTGTGTAGCATAATGAAATTTTTTTGATAAGAATGCCATTCACTGTTGGTTATAAGAGATAAAATTACATTGGGCTTTGCTGGATTATAGTAAGCTCTTTATTTTATCTTGGTTCAGATTTTAATTATAAATTCTTTAAAATAAATTCTTAATCTGTTTTGCTTAATATTCGACTTATATATACATACACACATTTTATTTATTCACGCACACACACACACAGTGATATAAGTATTTTAATTTCAGATAGTGATGTGAACAAATTGATTAAATAGAACTGGGATTCTTCCAAGCTGTAGCTATGTTAGTACTGCTGTGTTGTTGCACCATTTGGATTTTAACAAAATACCTGGAGAAAAAGCTAGATAGGATTACACAAGGATGCTATTTTGAACAAATTCTAGAAGTAGTCCTCCTACAAAACAGCTGCTGTTCAGCCACTTTCCTCCCATCTCACAAAACACCCAAGACTAGCAAGATATGCTGGGCAAACTCATAAGCGATGTTCTATTCTTGTTAGCCAATGATTCCAAACTTACTTTCTTCTGTCCTGTGTAGACACGAGTTGCCTTCTAGAGGACTTACCAAGACTGATAGTTATTGTAGAAGAACATTAGTGGTACTATTAACTCATAGCTGGAAGAACTACCTTTCCTAAGGATATTAGTCTGAGAGTAAATGTAATAGTGAGACGAGAGTTCAAACTTGCTATGATGATACTGTCCAGCATGTTAGTCAATAGGTCATGGGGACTCCCCACCCACTGGATTGGATTAATCTTTTTTCTTTTCTTTTTATTGTTGAAAACCTGTAAGCTTAATATTTTTAGTTTTTATCTTTTATTAACATATGCCATAAGATCAATATTTTGGACTTGAATGGATTATAAAAAAAGCTTTGTGTAATGACAGTCCATAGGTTTTTTTTTTTTTTTTTTTAATAGCTTTAAACAAAGATGTCTGTAACCTGGAGGAAAACTTGAATGTTTTGTACTAAATTTGTAAATTTTGTGAGCTTGAGTACAGTGTCTAAAAATTTTATATTTTATCCCTCTCATTAGGCTGTAACTTTAATGTTGTATATTGAAAATTAACAAGAAAGGTATTTTCAGTTGTTGGAAATCTTGAGTGTCAAAAAATTTGACACCACTCCCTTTGCCTGAATAACACTTGAGTGTTCACAAAACAACTGGATTTGTTATATGGGTATATCTATCCAGGCATGTTCCAGGGCTGTCTATAATTGAAATGTTTGTTAGCTATGTCTGCAGGGAATTTAGTAAGATCTACAATATTTCACCTACAGTGGGGGGAGTTAAGTGTGTGTGTGTGTGGGGGGGGTCCTTTTTAAGTCAACCTGTTGTTTCTGGAACCTGTTTTGTGTAATCTGTGTAGGATGGAGTTTTGTTACTTTGCTTGAATAAGCTGTTGCAACCTGGTGAACGTAAGGAGGTGTGAATAATTTGCAACAAGATCTGTGTATATCACAGTCCACACCATTGCAAAACCACTGACAGCTTGCACAACACCCTGCTGACAGACTGGATCCATAACACTCTCTTCCAACTACATGAACCATCAGCCTGATGAGCTGGGAATGTGACTTGTCACCACCAGGTGGTTTCCAATGGTAATATCTTCTGATGTGAAATTCCTTGGAATTCACATTATACTATACAGTGCATTGACTGATTGGTTGAGTGGTACCAGCCTTCCTTTTCATAGGATGCCGGGCATTCTATATTGGTGACCAATGGTCTCATTTTTGCATCACCTCTTGTCACCTACATGTTTTATGTATATACTTACTGTTATGGTTGTCATAGGGAATAAAATTGGCAACCAGAGTTCAAATTCTGGATGAGGCAGTTTGCATTTCACTTAGCATTAATGCTCTTGGGATAAGCATTAATACATCTGTTTTCCCTCTTTCTCTCTAGCTATTGGTAAATAGTAGGGCAGACTTGGTTAGACAACCAGTTTGAGATGGCAAACTTTAAATTCAAACCAGCTTTACTCTGATTAAAAATTGACCTTTTGTCACACCCTGACTGTAGCAGAGGGTTTGGTTGGGTAAATACACACGTTTTTTTTTTTTGTTTTCCATATATCACTCTATGGAATTCACACATTCTTGATATAACCTTTCTACCTGAGTGATATGGCATTTTATTTTTCATCGCAAGCTTGCTGCTGCTTTTTTTTTTTTTTTTTTTTTTTTTCAATGTATTTTGTTCCTTGGTGTTTTAGAAGTGATAACTAGAGTGCATTGCACTAAAAAGGCACTAAAACCAAGATGAATTATATATATTAGTAGAAATTATTGATATAAATTATTGATATAAATGATTGATAGAACTTCATTTAAAATATATATACACACATATGCCTCTAAGATATCTACTTTTATCTATAGTTTTTTTCTTTTTTTTTCCCCCCTCAATCAAGGAATAGATAAGTTAAACTGGATTAAAATTGTTTATAATTTCATTTTCATTAAAAACAAATTTTCTTAAATCTCATTTTCTTCTTGTTCCCCTAGGTAAAATACTTTCTAAAACTCCTGGGTAATTTTTACCTTACCTCTTACTTGCAGGATTTGATAAAAGGTCATTTTTAATGTGGAGACCCTCACATGCATTGGTGCGTGGTCTTAAGAATTGCTTAGTTCTGTTGGCAATTCTCCTCTATTGGAGTGGGTGCATCAAGCAATGAACCTAACTTATACCTTTCAGATGTGGGAGTAGGTGCTGCCTGGAGAGGAATGGTCTCCAGAGCTTAACTCCTTTGCTTTAATTCACCTAGTATATATACTTGTTGATAATATCTTCCCTGAATGTAGTTGTTGGGGTAATGGCAAAAAATATTACCCAATCTATGTTTAGATTATAGGACCAACCTGCTACTCTTAGCTAAAAAGTCCTGAGGTGCCTCATGATAAACAATCAACCTAGTAGATATGTTATATAAGTACTCTCAATGATCTCGTATGATAAAATGGCTTTAAAAGAAAAAAGTCAAATGCCTGTTTTATATGCTTAATTTTTGGTAAGTATATACTAGGTCAGGTCACTATTTGAAATGTGACCAAATATGAGGATAATCACATGAGAATATGATTAGTAGGACTTCCTTTCCTAAGTTCAGAACAGCATTATGTTATTATACTTGTAAATGTGAATTTATCTCTAATGATAGTCCTATCAATAAGTGTTTCCCTGATAAGCTTTCTGATTGGCTGGAAGCTGTCACATGACATACGTTATGCTTGCTGCTTGCTTGTAATTTGAAGGGATATAAATTATTGGCATCCCTGCTCTTTCATCAAACTAGCACACATTATCTAATTAGCAAGGCTTCTACTTTCATATGTGAATCTCCTAGTTTCATATATGAAGCTTTCTATTTTTCTTTATTTAAATTTGATTAAAACAAAATCAACTGTAGGTTCCTCATGCGATCCCCCCCCCAATAATAATCTTTTGTCTGATGCAAATATTAAGACATTTTACAAACTGCATTTATGACCTTTGGTATAAACAGTATTTAATAAATAAATAAATACGTCAAAACTTTGAGCACTCTGTTGGCATAGCCTAGAATACTGACTACATCTCCACAAAAGGGGGTAAGACACCCTCCTCCTCACACACATTCAAGTGGTTATTCTGGGTTGGAAACTAAACTGCATCCAGTGGTGAGGCTGCAGTTTTGGAGCTCTGGGATGTATGGAGTCACACCTTTTGTTACCATTACTCCCAAGTCCACTCTGAGATGTTAGAATTTGGTTTGGTTTTATGGCATATCAACCCTTGTAGGTTATCTAATGTCAAATCCTGTTTTTACATATATATTAAATATGATTTATAAACATTTTTTGTAGATATATAGTTAAACAAACAAACCATTCTATTTCTAACAATTCAATTTAGCATAAGTCAATTGTTTGCATACAGTTTAAATGTCAAAAAGTTCTGTTTGACCCATAGATTGAACTTTCAGGTGCTACTACTCCAGGCCAGAGTGTACCTGGGAATAATGGCAACAAAGGGGTTGTCCGAATTACCAAAAGCTCCTGCATTACTGGAGCCTCACCATCAGATTGTTTGTCATATCCAGGACACTTGTTGGGAGTCTTACCCCTCTGCAGAGATGTAGTTGGTGTATTCTATGGCCCCAGCTGACTGGGCCAGCCTGTTAGTCCCATCTAAGAGTTGATTAGGCCTGTTTGAAAATGATTAGTATTAGGTAGGAATATCTTAACAGTGTGAAAATTGTATTATAGTTTTTTGAAACCATATAAATGTACACAAATATTTAAGTATTAGATTGGAATGCATTAAGCCATATAATATTGGACAACTTATTCAACTCTTTTACTGGCAGATAAGATAACAAAAATGTTGCTCTGCCTGCAAAAGGGTTAAGAAAAGTTATTTAAAGCTGCAATCATTACTTGCAAAAAAAAAAATTCAGCATTAGATAATCCAATAAGGGTTGACATGCTGTAAAACCACCCAACCTAAAGTTTGATTCAATCTAATGACATAGATTTTTTTTTTCTCTGTAGAAAAAATTAGATGGTAATCGCTATTTTTATATATATATATATATATATATATATATACACACACACACACAAACACTAGTTTATGTTACAAATGTTTGCACATTAATCAGCATTTCTGCTTGTTTATGGATTTGAAATGATAGCTTCAGTTATGTTGTCAGAAAGTTGAAAATGCTGGAGCACTGGTTAACAGAAATCTTTACAAATAACTCTTGTTAATGAAAGACATAAAGGAAATGAAGAGAGAATAAGGTGGAAGACTAGAGAAAGAATACAAAGTGATACAGAAGGGAGATTACTGAAGTAAGAAAAGAAAAAATATTAAGTAGTGTAGTTTTTCTAGTTTTTACCTGTGGGTGGGGGGAATATCAGATATATTTGAATCTTTAAGATTTTATTTTATTATAGAAAAGAAACTGATTTATATATTTTCTGTAGATTGAATAAAGCCTTGTTATGATAGTGAAATTTCTACTTGCTTTGTAGTGAGATAACCTGGTCTCTGAAAAAGAAATTCCATTTTCTGACCATTGATTGAGATATATATATAATTTTGAGAAGATTACTGTAATGATTCACATCTCATTTGCATACAGAGATACCAGGTCTTATTCACTGATGTATTAAGTCTTTATCTTGGTTGTATATATTTATCCAACTTCTCTGCTACAGGCAGGAAGTAATACAAGAAATTTTTAAGTGGAGTACGTCTGGTTTGAATTCTGTTTTCCCTTCTCTTGACTGGTTTCCATACCAAGTATAAAGGGCCGAGTCTACTCTATTTATCTTTCACTGTAGGGGAGAAAAGATTGATTCATGCCTTTTCGAAAGAGCATTAGTACAAAGTGAAAAACAAACAGCCTCATCTGGGATTTGAACTTGGGTCACCATGTCCATTTTCTATTACAATTATCTTACAAACACCCTCTATCTTAGTTGTATCCTTTAGGTACAATGGCTGGAATATTGTGACTATAACAACTGAGATGTGGACGCTATTCTGAGCACATCAGTGAATAATAATTCCTCATTTCAAAAATTCATACAAAGAGATTTGTATTTGGGATAATATGAAAAATGACTTAACAATTTTCAACCATTTTCTGTTCTTATTTTTAAAATGTTTTTTGACATTTATCTTTTTCCATGACCTCCTAAAGACTTAAAATTAAGCAACATGTAATTACAATAGATATAGTTTAAGACCTATAAGATTTGTTTTCTCCTGAATGCTATTCTGCTTGCATATAAAGGGCCTTATATAGATATTATAACTTGTTTAAAAGATGTTGATGCTTCACCTGCTCATGCTACTTGTATCACGTTTGATTCATGTTGAAGGATTTGAACAGTAGAGATCTTGGTGTAAGCTTTTTTACTTCTATGTCTTGTTAGTACTTGTATTTTCAAGTCTACTTATATTACTGTCTTTGTTATTTTTAACTGGTACATTAAGAACATAGTTCTTTAATCCTTCTTTTAATAATAATTGAAATAAGTCTATCCATTATTTGTAACATTAACTTATATATATGAGAATTGGTCAGGTTATAAGGTTACAAAATAATATGAATTTTTCTCAAACTGTGTGTGTGTGTGTATATATATATATATATATATATATATATATATATATATATATATATATATATATATATATACATATACACACACACATCCCTACGTGGATATGGAGGCTAATTATTTAAAATATTGTTTCTTAGTTTATTATCTGGCATTGCTTACAGAAAGTTTTTCAAAGATAAATTTAAAAAAAATTTTTTTTCATTATTATACAGCTGTTACCATCAGAAGTGCTGGCTTAAAGAATCCTTATGCATTGACTACTTCGTTAGTTTTTGGTCTTTATTGACTATTAGCTTAGTGCAATTTTCATTATCTGCTTTTAAAAAAAATGTACCTGTTGATTATATTCATGAAGTCTCTTTGATTTTTTTTTTTTTTTTTTTTTTTTTTTTTTT
The DNA here is from genome assembly GCA_963585895.1 of Sepioteuthis lessoniana. NCBI lineage: Eukaryota > Metazoa > Mollusca > Cephalopoda > Myopsida > Loliginidae > Sepioteuthis > Sepioteuthis lessoniana. The sequence continues at coordinate 15,357,642 of OY757935.1, forward strand.
TTTTTTTTTTGCTTGATGAATTCTCTTGGACCATGATACATTCGTTTGTGGTGGTGTTTATATATTCCAGATGTTTGGATATTGCTTGGGATTGAGTGACAACAAGTTTCTAAATTTCCGGAATCTTCCTCAGGATTTTGCAAACCCAACTTAGCACTGTCATGTTTTGGATAATATCAACCTTTCCTTGAATTTTCAGTTCTACCAATCTATACATAGGGATCTTGACTCTGTGTTCCAGTCATTGTAGGAATGACCATAACTTTAAAAAAATTTTTTTTATAAGTTTTCAGTTTCTGGGTTATGTCCTGGTATCTTTTCTTAGATGAGTTGGAGAGTAGCATTTGAAAGTCAAAATTTCTGGAATATTTTAAGTTTTTATGGTTTTTCAAGCACTGCTCTTGGCTTATGCTTATACTATATTTTATTTAAATTCTTATTTCATTTTTTAAATTCAAAGATGTTTTTTATTTTAAATTTTTGGTTGTTTAACCCAATCATTTTAGCTATCTCCTTCAAACTATGGGTAAATTGTAGAGCAGACTAGGCTCTTTAAGCTTAATATGGCAACCAGTCTAGAAGGAAAACTCTGAATTCAAATTGGTTGTAAGGTCTACCACTTGTGTGAATTCAAAGTTTTCTTTCTTGTAAACTGAGAAAATGAATCTGCCAGTTTGCATTTTGCTCACCCCAACCATCATAATTTCTCAAGGGAAGTAACTATGAAATGCTGATATAAGCTGATTAATTGTTGTTTAGAATTGATATCTGTTCAGGAATGTGAGCAAATGGGCACATGTATGAATTTAAACTATTTTAAACAATATGGAAACCTAATTTTAAGCTTAAATGAAACCAAAAGAATGGATGACAAACAAGATAAAACTGTTTATTTTATTTTTCTAAGTATAGGACAATTTCATAAAGTAGAATGTATTTTCTGTCTTTTTTTTTTCTTTTCTCTTTTCTCTTCATTTCATTTTTTTTTTCCTTTCATTTCTTTTTCTTTTCTTTTTTTTAAATTAATAGGTGGTGTCTGGATCTGTTGAATATAAAACTAGAGCAATGTTCCATATTGTACACAACACTGATGTTATACTTTGTGTACATTTTTTTTTTCTCCACATTCCTGAACAGACACCAATTCTAAACAAGTACCAATTGATTTTTTTTTATTTGTTTTTTATTTCAAATTTTTATTTCAAATTTTTTTGTTAATTATGTTGTAATGAAGCAAAATAATGCATCATAGCAAGATATTTGTTTAAACAATTTCATGTTATTAACTTAGTTGCAAATTTCATTGGAAATTGCTTTATTCTAAATAGTGCATTTTGCATTTTAGCTCATCCCAATCATAATTTCTCAAGGGAAGTATAATCTCTCACTGGTCCTAAAACCTAGTTTTTCATGGGGGGGGGGAGTTTACATGTGTAGCATGTCTTTGACAGGGATAGTCTGGCAGAGCCCATGCTTTTTCAGTTCTACAAATAACTTGAATTCAGTTTTCCTTCTCTTAGACTGATTGCCATACCAAAGTTAAAAAACAAATTTGCCTTACTATTTACCCATAGCTTGAGGAAGAATAGTTGGATTTATATTATTCCCAAGAGTATTGGCACTGTGAAATGTGAACAGCTTAATTCAAGAATTGGACTTAGAGTTCACTTTCTGTGATGATAACCATTACACTGAGAGTACCTCTTACAATTATAAATTCTGTAGACAAGATGTGACTTGAAAATTAATTTAATGGTTGCTGAAAGCAGCCTTTTGAGAGTTATAGTATAAAATAAGCAGGTGATTTGAGATTCTAGTTAGTCTTATCTATTTTACTGCTGATAATTGGTCTGTGGTCTTCTGAAAATCTTCTTGGAACATTTTATTTAAAAACAAAAAAACTTGTCCTTTCATTTCCACACATGAATTACTGGTTATTCTGAGTTTTAACAGGTTTTCTTTCACCCATTGCTTGTTGTTGGTCATTACTCAAATTAAGAAAATTGATAGTGAGTATCCTATCATATGAAGAATTCTAGATTCTGCAGGTAGAAAATAATTTCTTTGGTTCTTATGTACTAGCTGAAGTACTCATCTGTCTATGTTGGTTAACAAGTGAAGACTTGTTCACAAATTCTTTCTTTTGCTTGCTGCTGTTTTGTATTTAATTGGGGATTTATGCTTAGTAAGCCTAATGAAAAATGAGTGATATTATTTAAGAGGAACAGCACAACACATACTTGTTCGCAATGTGGGTGCCTCCCATAGCCTAATAGATAGCAAGCTAGATTAGCAGTCCATTGTTCATGAGTTTGATTCTTACTGGGTGGCTCATATTTCTGGTTTTATGCCTCTGCCAAGCTTAGTAAATAACTATTTGTTCACATTTAGACATTAAAAAAAAAAACCCAAATTTTTTTTCTCTCTCAACATGCTGTCACTGTCTAATAATTAATAACGGTGAAAGAATTCCTTAGTACTGATGGTAAACTGGCGTTTTCATCAGAATCATGTTATGAAAAACTACTGGATAATTTATGGTTTTAAAATGTCTTAGAATTCTTATGGGAAAAAAAAAAATCATTGTTTATATTAGAACAGACTGGGTTCTATAGCCTTGGTTAGGCAACCAGTCTAGAAGATAGTCAAGATTTTGATTGCTGTTTATGATAACAGTAAAAAAAATTTCTTAGTATTTTTATGGTAAACTTTTTTTTTTTTTTTTTTTTTTTTTTTTAATCAGAATCAAGTTATAAAAAAAACTGATTTATAGTTTTGAAATGTCTTAGAATTCTGATGAAAAATTGTTTATAGACATCTTGATAATATCTTCAAATGTATTATTGATAACTTATTCAGCATTGTTTCAGTACACTATAATTAGTAAGTAAAGTTGGTGACCGTAGTCAAGGGCAACTAGAAGGCTCCCTTTTCAAAAGCTACTAAACTGAGGTGTAGGGGAGGGTGCTACTCCTATCCCTCGATTGCTCCACTTTACCCTTGATACATACCTTGTAATGCTGAGTTTTAAGCAAGGCAGTATCAAGTACCATTTTTAAAGTCTTTGGTATGACTTGACCTGGGATTGAACCCAGGTCTCCTGGACCATTGGCGAACACTCTACCCACAAGGCTAATGAGCCGGTAAACTAACAAATTAATTTTTTTTTTTTTTTTTTTTAACCATATCTATTATATTTTTACTATTTATTTAGTAAAAATATATAAAACTAGTGTAAGTACCCATTTCTAATAGATAACAAGTCAAAATTGGATATCATTTGGTTCTAATAACAGTAAAACAATTCCTTAGAACTGTTATGGTAAGCTGATATTTTCATCAGAATCAAGTTCTGAAAAACTACTGGATAAGTGCATAAAGTTTTGAAATGTCTTAGAATTCTTATGAAAAAATTGATTTATACAAATCTTAGTGTCTTTTAAATAATGTATTTTTGATATTTTTGTCCAGAATTGTTTCAGTACATTATATACTCTTAGATAAAAGAGTGGCAAACTTCTTAATTGGGAATTTATGCTAAGGAAGAATGATTTAAAAAAAAACAAAACAAAACAGAAAACCCAAGTTACATTATTTAAGAGGAACAGCATAACACTTGTTCATAATTTAATAAGACAACAAAACTAACAAATTTTGAAAAATCTTTTACTATCTTTGTCAGTTAAAAAGCTTACTCTAAATGGTTTCAAACAGTAATTGTTACTATGGAATATAAACCCACATTAAACAGAAACAAATTTATCAACTATATTTTTATATTGTGAAGTTAATGTTTTTTGTGTGTGAAATTTTTTAAGTGTTTTTGTCTAGATGGAGACACTTGTGGCATAATGGCTATCAGAGAAGTGAACTTGGTTACTAGAGTTCATATCCTGAACAAGGCTGTTCACATTTCACCTGGTGCTAATACTCTTGGGGAAGGTATGTATTCAACTATTCTCCCTCTAGCTATGAATAAATAGTGGGCTAGATTGGGTACTTTAACCTTTGTATGGCAGCCAGTCAAGAAGGGAAATTGAATTCAACCCAGTTGTAAGACTTGAAAGATAGGCTCTGCCAGGTGACTCTATTAATGCCTGAGACATGCCCCCATGAGTAGCCCCTCCCCCCATTAAACCAGGTAACGAGATGTCTTCCTGTCTAAATTGTTGTTCCTTATTAAACAATAATGCATAAGTAATTATTTATATTTCCAGCTAAAAACTCAATTAGTGATGTTTAATTAAATGTGAATAATTATTGTAGTAAGACTTTCTTCATTTAAAGATATATATATATTATTTCTGTAAAATTTTGTTGCAACATGGCCTCTAGATGAGAGCCTTACTCCATGAGAAACAAAAATAAACTTTCCCTGGGTTCATTGGTAGCTTTATATAAAATTGACCCTCTACAGAGGACAAACTAGCTAATAATAATTATTATTATTATATATTAGTAATGAGTTTTGCATGATAAATGTATTGAAAATTTGGTGATTATATCCCACTGTTTAACCATGTATAGAGGAGAAAAACACTTCCCAATTATTGATATAAATACATTGGAGAATGATTTTTAGTATTTAAAAAATGGGTTGGAAATGATTTTAGTATTAAAAAAAACATGCATTGGGGAATGTTTTAATTAATATCAGACTGTTTAGTTGTCTTTGAAGGACAATTACACTATTACTACTTATTAATATAGATTTATCACCAACTTTCTATTTATAATCTGGTAGTTAGGATATGGCAGGGTAATCTATTTTCTTATCGCCTAAAAAGAATTTGAAGTTCTCATTAAATAAGGTGTCAGAAAATCAAATTATCCAGCTTTTTTAATTAAACAAATCAAATCTGGAAAAATCCACTTGCTACAAATTTATTACTTTAATGCATAAAAATTTATAATTTTTATTAAATCTCCATCAAGAGAACTGTTTGACATTTAAACTGTGTGCAAACAAAGGACTTATGTTAAATTTAGTTGTTAGAAATAGCACTGTTTGATTATTTAACTGTATGACTGATGTTTAATTGAATTGTTAATGATACATAGCAATACTTGGAGCAATTTAACTGTGTGCTAACAAATGAGTAATGTTGACTAGAATTATTAGTGTTAAATACTTGACACTCTTTAACTGTGTGCCTAAATTGTTAGTGGTATATAACAACAATGCTTGAAACCATTTAACTGTATGCAAATAAAACTTTGTCAGATAGTAATATTTGAAACCATCTGAGTTAGTGCAAACAAATGATTAATACTAAATAAAATTATTCGTATTAGAATATTTGGAACCATTTAACTGTGTGCAAACAAATTAGCTCTGACACATTTAAAAATAAGATTACCTATAAACTATTCTCTGACAAATCATATGTATAACCGTTTTAACTGTATGCAAATTGGGATTAAATAACCTATAATTGTTGTCATAAAACCAAACCAACCAACTAAACCTTCAAGAGCAGTGCATGTGATGCCTTTAGCAATTTTACCATTGATTTTTACAAAACCCTCTGAATTTTTAATTTTCTGGTACTTTTAAATGTTGTGATTGAAAGGTGCTTTGCTTTAACTTGTATACACCTATTTGTGGTGAACCTGGTTAGTATCTAATTTTGATTTTATTTATTTTTTTCTCATATTCTGGTATGGTTAAGTTACCACTCATCATCAGGTGGCTTGGTATAAATGACGTTCTCAACTGCTCATATATGCATCCAGTTGACAAATGCAATTCAGTTTGTCTTGTTTTTTTTTTACTATGTAAAGCAGTATAAAATTATATGGGAAATGTGTGGGTGTCAAGGTTAGACTAGTACAGGAAGTTTGTGCTAGAGACCTGAGGTCGAGTCTGTGTGGGAGGATCATAAATTAAATTCCGAAAATAAGGTTAACCTCAATCCTGAAACAGTAGTTCCCTTCCTCTATTAGTCACTTACTAAGTGCTTTCAATTTTTATGTTTTGAAACATTTATCTAGTCATATACATATGAGTTTAAAAAAAAAAATTTAAAAAAATGAAGACTGAAAGATGAATTTACAAAGACAAAAAAAATGAAAGAAATTGTAATTTTCAAAGAAGTTCTTTTTGCATTCAGTTCACTTATTCTAAAAAGATTTTACATCGGTTGAAGCACCTGATACTCTTCTTTTGGTATAGTGTAAATCTGTGACATTATTTTTTAACCAGCCCAGCTGAAAGAAAACCTGTTAAAACTCAGAATAACCAGTAATTCATATGTGGAATACAGACTGCATCTCTGCAGAGGTGGGTAAGTCCCCCCTCCCCCGAACAATGCATCCTGGATATGATGCTACACTGCATCTGATGGTGAGGCTCTAATCCTGGAGTTTTGGGGAATGTAGAGTACTCCTTTATTACCATTACTCCCAGGTTCCCTCTGACCTGGAGTGGTAGGACCTGATAGGGTCCCATCAATGGGTCAGATAAAACTGTTAAATTGTTACTATTATATAGTAATACTTAAAACCGTTTAACTGTGCAAACAAATGAGTTCTGGCTTGTTTAATGTCATCTACTATTTTCACACACACACAGATATAATTGATGTTAAATAACCTACAAGAGTCTATATGTCATACCCCCCCCCCAATGTCTTCAAATCTTATGTATAGTTGAATTTTTTTAAAATTCAATGCATCAAGATATGGCTAATATAGAAAATGTAGAACTTGTGCAATAATTTGTTTTGCTAAAATAATATCAAGAATTGGCACTGACTTAACAGTTCTTATTACAAAAGTGCAAAATGTCATTTCCCTTGTACTAAAAACACCTAAGTTTACATGGGTTAAAATTTTAACCCCCTTCCAATTTTTTTTTTTTTTTTTTTTTTTTTTTTTTGTGTGATGTGAGGTTACAAAATATTTCAGCAACATATCTTGTATCTTCTCACCATCTATGAATTGTCAGAGGATATTTCTTGTGAGATAGGAATGCTTCACGAGTAGGATTTCTAATGTTAAATTGCAATATTTGAAACCACTTATGTGCAAACAAATAAGCTCTAACAACTCAATTAAAAATCGAGTTACCTAGGAACCATTTTCTTACAAATCATATATAAACAGGATTTGGCATTAATAACCCCAAGAGGTTGATTTGCCATAAAACACTAACCAACCTAATTAAATGAGTGAATTTATTGAATTTTATTCCTTCTTTTGAAGGAATGAAGAAACTTGGAGATGAATATGGGGAGTACCATGGTTGGAAGTCATTACTTTAGTTGACTTAGAATTTTTCAGTAATTTTTTATATAGTTTGGGACAGTTATTGCATTCATTGCCATCATCATCAATGAACCATCTTGAATCCATCTCCAATTCACTGCTTGATTAGAAACATTTTATTCTTGATATTTAGTGAGCCACCCTAAAGTGGTTAAAGACTTGTTTTTAGTTCTCCCTCACCCTGGATCTTCCCATGTTTTTTTAAATAGGATATTTGAATGTTGAGAGAACTCATTCTTTTTGTTACTACTGTTGTTGCTTATCACTTTCAGATATAAAATCGATGTAGAAAGCAATGTCTCTTTCATGGTCATACAAATTGGAATTAGCGAATCTAAATCATAGATTTTACAGTGCTCAAGACATGAAAATATAAAACACACACACATTATATATATATATATATATATATATATATATAATCATTAATTAGGAAAAATATAAGGCAGAGTAATAATTCACCATTCAGTTTCAGGTCTGCAATTAGGTGAGTTGTTAATCCACATCGCTATCATTTATGTGTGTGTGTGTATATATATATATATATGTATGTATGTATATATATATGTATATATATATATATATATATATATATATATAGGCAGCATTTCTTCGTTAATGCAAATTTCATTAAACATAATAGACATTTTATGTCTACATATTTTCTTCTGGATCCGTTCAAATTCCCATATTACTTTTATCGTATTCAGGGGGAATTGATTTATGTATTGTGTCCATAGTTGTATGTATCCCTAGTACTTTCTGCCCAACTTTGGGCCATCATCAGGGGAGGATCTATTACAAAAGTGATGTAACTTTTGTTTTAGCATATTACTACTGTACAGAGTATAATTTGTCTCTTCACAAGCTGCAGGATCATGCAGTTTAAAATATGTATATTTAGGCAGCATTTCTTCGTTAATGCAAATTTCATTAAACATAATAGATTTATGTATTGTCCATAGTTGTATGTATCCCTAGTTTACAAGGGATAAATAACAATGTGTTTTCATAAAACAAAAGCACAATACTGGCCAGTAGATTTAGAGAAAACTTCAAATGAATATTAGTTTTGGTTTATCACTTTATCAGATATGCAATCCATGTGGAAAAAGGTGTGTGTGTGTGTCTGTGTATCTCTCTCTCAAAATTTTTTTTATCACTGTTATAAGAGGGTGAGTATCTTTTCTTTACTTAGAAAGGATTGGAGAAAGAGCTGCCTCTTGTATATAAAATACTTATAATGTGGATTCCCATGAGATTTGGTATGATAGGTTAGTCCAGTTAATATATTTACCAACATCCCTTCCCACTATCATTTTTTGTTTGCTACTAAGTTTCTTTTGGTATTAACTGTGCCAGGTGGTCCATCATCAGATTATCTTGTCACTATTTTAAATCTAGAAAAAAAGGCTTATAGGTCTGATGCTCGAGAATTAAGCCCCCCCCCCAACCAACTCATTTTATTAGAAGTATACTCTGATTTTGAGTGAGAATATAGATTCAAAAAACAACAAAACTGTTATATATGCTAGAATTGAACATTTATATGCATAACGGGGGGGGGGGTGATATCGATATATATATATATATATATAGCAATATTTTGTAATCATTTGCTAAGCTTAGTTTAACACTTGTCCAGAAGTATGGGGCACCTAGTGAGAATGACTTTTTAGTCTACATTGCTAACTATTATACCACATGTGTAATAATTTTGTAAGATTTAAATTTAAACATTGACTTGGAGCAACTCTTGTCTTTTTAATAAAGAAAGAAAAAAGATTCTATGAATTTTGTGACCCTATGTCTTATCAACTTCACACATACACATGAGAATGACTTTCATTCAATATACAGTATTTACTCTAAAGATAGACAAGAAACAATTTATATTTTTTGTTGATGGGCAAATAAATACTATCATTTTCTGGTTTATATTTCTAAAGGAAAAAAGATTGGGGAGAAGGCCATAGAATGTACCTGCTGAAACATTGGATCAACACAAAGAGCAGGAAAAAAATTGAATTGTTTTGAACATTTTTTTTTTTTTTTTTTTTTTTTTTTTTTTTGAAATGGTAGTCTCTTCTCAGAATTCTAGGAATCCGTTATTTTTTTTATTTTCATTTTTTTTAATAATATTCAGGATTGGTATGTCAAGACATTGGTTTCATCTGGTAAGCTTGATTAAAATCTATTAGACAGGAATAACTGGAAAGAAAAATTGTATTTGGGCCAGAAAGTTGGCCTTTGGAAAATACCAGACAAAGCAAGGATTGGTGTATTTGGCAAATGTTTGTTTTCTCTCTGCTTAAATTGTAACAGAAATTGACATTGGCTCATGTTGACACTTATGAATGTTTATAGATGAATAACTGTGTGTGTGTGTGTGTGTTGAAGGTATAAATTCTTTTCTGCTTTTTTAATTATTGGTGTATATAGGTCAACCTCTTGTCTACTCTGCTTGTTGATAAAAGAATAAGTGCATGGAATATTTTTAGGGAGTTGTATTGCTGCCCCCTCCCCTCATCTTAAGCTAATACTTACTGAGTTGAGTCGCAGGTGTTCTTTGTGAAAAGTGGTGGTGTCTGCCAGTTTCTTTCTAAAATGTCAGTTGCAATCATTCAAAAATTTTGGATGTCTCGCTCATAATTTCTCAAGGGAGATAACTATTAAATTTTTTTTTTTTTTTTTTTTTTTTAGTACTACTTATTTGGAATTATAATATGAATTTTATAAATATATTTCTACCTGACATTGTGCTTAATAGTTATTCTTTCTATCTTAGACAAGATTGCAAGGGAACAACACTGATTTTAGACAAGAGTCTCAGATGATACACTGTCATCCTCTTAGAAATTCTGGGCAGAAGAACAAAGAAATACACAGAAAAGGTCACATTTGTTTAGGGTATACGATGAGTCTTGTGATTTGAAATTTAATTGGCAAAGTTGACCCAAATTTGGTTGAACTAGTGTTATACTGAATAAAATGGTACTTTCAATTTTTTTTTTTTTTTTTTTTTTTTTTAATTGCTAGATGAAGCTTGATAATTCTTATCACTTTGAATGTCTAGACCATTGTCTTCATCGATATAGTCACATTCCAGGTGATGTGGCCTTTGGCCTTCTTCCTGTTCAGGAGCCCACGCAGAACTTTGAATCAAACCTGTGGGTGGTGGGTAGATTGTTCTAATTCCATTAGCCATGATTTGGGGCATGTGTTAAGCTACATTAAGTATTCCTTATTTACCTCTAGTTAGGATTGAACCTACAACCTCCCAAATGATTTCACTTCTCAACCAAATGCCTACATCCATTGCACCATGTGTCTTGCTGGACAATTCAATAAATTTTTGGGGCTTATAAACCTAATGTCTCCATCAACCCATGAGATACTACTCACTAGTATTATGTACAAGATCAGTAATGCCCCCATTCCAACCAGATAGTGAGTTTAGATGTTATAAGCCTGTTCCTGTGAGCCACTAACAGTAGTTCAGGATAAATTGGCTGCAAATCCTTTGCTGCAAAAATGCACCTGTATCTCAATAGATAACCTGATGGAAATGTTGACCTGTGCGAAAACAAACTACTTCAGGATAGGCTTTGACATATACTGACAAGATGAAGGACTGACTACAGGATCTGTTATAAGCAGTATTTGTTAATGTATACATGGAATACTTTGAAGAAATGGCATTATGATCACCATCACTAAAACCTTCATTGTGGCTTAGATACGTAGATGATACATTCATACTTTGGTCTCATCAAGAAGACATTTGAATACTACTGGATCATGTGAACTCGGTCGAACCATCTATACAGTTTACTATGGAGAAAGAACAAGACAATAGATTATCCTTCCAAGATGTATTAATAACTCTTACAGAGCAAGGATTCAAGTCATCTGTTTATCAAAAGCCAAACTTCACCCGACAGTACCTTAACTTCAATTCCCATTATCCATATAAGGTAAAGAAAGGAATTGTGTATTGCCTACAACATCAACCAAAAGTCATTAGTTGTGACAGTGATGCATATCAAGAAGAAATGAATAGTTTGAGACAACCTTGATTGCAACAACTACTTAATACTTATATCTGATCATGATTAATGGGATTAGAACAATCTACACTCCCGTAGATTAAATAAAAGGTTCGGTTTGAAGTTCTGTGTGGGTTTCAAATTTCAACATGAAACACCTGAAGAAGGCTGAATGACGTCTCTGCCAAAACATTGTGAATATAACAATGAAGACCATAGTTGGAATACTCTAAGTGATGAAATTTTTTTGGTTTTTGTTTGTTTGTTCCCTCCCTTTTCTTCATGGATATTGGCATTAGGAAATTTCTTTTCCACCTTCTAGATATGAATACTATTGTTAAAACTGTTGTTTATAAAGACTGAATTTTTGAAAGGACAAAATTCTGGGGCAAATGAATTCATCAAAAAATAGAATGCTAATATCAATCATAATTTTTCAAGTGAGATAACTATTAAATGCAAAAAGAGTACTTCGCCTTTTTGCAAATAAAATATCAATGGTAAATAAAGTGACTCAATAAGTGTGTGTGTGTGTGTGTGTATATATATATATATATATATATATATATATATATATATATATATATATATATATATATATATATATATATATATATAATATATATATTCATTTTTAAACAATATTTGGCCACTTTAGGATAATAAATTTATTTCCATCCTGTTAAGAGCATTGATATGAATCAAAACAATTTTAACGGGACTTCATCAGATCCAACAAGAAAATAAGATACAACCAGATAAGAGAAAGGTTAGTACATAGGTGAAATGGTCTTCCTTCCTCCCTCTCTTTCCTTTTTCTTATCTGGTTGTATTTTATTTTATTTTCTTGTTGGATCTGATGAAGTCCTGTTTTGATTCGTATCAATGCTCTTAACAGGATGGAAATAAATTTATTATCCTAAAGTGACAAAATTTTTTTTTTAATATTTGCTCTGTGGATTTTATCTACATTGATCTCTTTACTAGGAATATTCTAAATTTGAATACTTTAATTGTCCTGTTGGAATTGTTCCCTATTCCAGATTTACTGGATTGAAGAATATCTATTTTGTATATATATATATATATATATATATATATGTATATAATATATATGGTTGCAGAGGTGTTGCAATTTTTTTTTCTTTTATAGTTTAAATCCTATACAGTTTGGAAATAAATACTACTTAATATCTAGTTTTGTATAATGTTTCACTAGAAATAAAATCCTGATATCTTTGGTTTAGAAGAAAATTAAATTTTATTAAAAAAGAAAACCTGTGTGGGGGATGTACTTATCTGTGGGTGAGATATATATATACACACACACACATTCTGTATTTGATTAGGCATTGAAAAAATATATAGATCAATTTTGCTGGTTTGAGTGTGATAAATCTTATTTAATTCACCTTGTAAAGTAAGGATTTTATGTTTAAGCAAAAATGACTTTTTCCCCATTTCCACCCTCTTCAGAATTGGTGTGCATGTTAAAAAATCTACCTATAAAAATTCTGAACTTTATTTACTTACTTTGGAAAAAATTCAGATATAGTTAAATTTTGAGATTTATTTTTCTTAAAAGAATCTGAATAAATTATATTTACATGTCTTCATTGTAGGATTTGTGAGAATTCGATTGAGTTGGCTTTAGTATTGATGAATTGAAGGTTTGTCTTCATATATTTGACATTGGATGAATATGTTCAAGGCACTTGTAGCAGAAGGAATGTATTATTGTTTAATATTTAAACAACGTAAAATAATTCATGACTAATGACATTCATTGCCTGAGTAAACCTAATGGAATAAATACGAAAATGACATGAAATACTAGAGTACTTTATAGAGAAAAGTCCTGTCATGCAGTTGAAGAGGCTTTTGGTATGTTGAGTCTGTAATTGAATGGAAATTGTGTGAAGACTTACAAGGTTTGTTGGAGTAAGAGCCTCAACATACATCGGTGCTTCTTGTTGTCAAGGTAGAATTAGAGAATTTTACTTTTGCCATACCATTTTATATGCAACTTTAGTCACGCCACCTAGCAGCCATTAGAAGTATTTTTTGGAAGACAAGGGATATAATCCCTCCAGAGATTTTTTTTTTTTTAATTTTTATTTTTTTTAATTTATTTTTTTTCCTTACACTTCAAATGGTAATTAGTATGTTTTGTGTTACTGTAACAATGAATTCTTATCAACGATGTTTATATTCACTTTAATTCAATGCTCTTGAGAAAGGTATGGATCTACTTCTCTTTCCACAATCGGCAAAATAGCTAGGCTGATAAGGCTCTCTTGGAGCTCTCTGTAAAAAATCAGTTGGGGGTGAGGAAACCCTCTATCAATACACTCAGTAATTTATTTTGATGTTTGATTTTTTTATGCTATGATAGCTGAAGGACATAGTATTTTACTTTCAATATAATTTTGTTTTCAATTTTAAAATGAACAGACTCGGGAATCCATTGAGTTCCCATTGTAAAAGTAGTCAATGATGATACTGATACTATTTAGCATTTCATGGTTATCTCTATTGCCTCTAAAACTTGGATGCACACACATATATATGCGTGTGTGTGAGCATGTATATCTTGTATGTGTGTGTGTGTTCTACCAGTTTTGTTTATGTAATGTGTCTATTAACTCACTTGTGTCAATAAACCTCTCTCCGTTGTATTGTGAACCTTAATGCCATATGCTGTTTTTTATATATATATATATATGAGACAGAAGGAGGAACAGACAGGCAAACAGTCTAAGAGTGTGAGAGGAAGTTGAAATAAAATGAAATATCGTCAAAAAGAAGTAAAGAGCTAAAGAAACTAACGTCATAATTTGAAGAAGAAAAAGAAGTCGTTAAGAGGAGCCTAAATATATTTACCCTAATAAAATTGTTTGTATTTACCCAACTCCTCCGCACATGTAGGATGTGACACAACCTAAATTTTAAACAGAGTACAACTAGTTTTCCTTCTTCTAGGTCGGTTGCTGTAACTAGGTTAAAGATCCCAGTGTGCCCTACTATTTATCCAGAGTTGGCGGGAGACTTGTTGGATTCGTATCTTTCCCCAGAGTATTAACGCTATGCGAAAATGCACTGATCTCGTAAAATAAATTCAGAACCAAATTGGACTGGAAATTGCTTTATTTGCTAAGAACATTTTAGGTATATTAATTCTCTAAGAATCTCATGATGTCCTGTTTTTGCTATGTTATGGTTGTATGCAAGTATGAGAATTGTAGTAATATATAGGTATGATTTTTAAAAAAAAAAAAAAAAAAAAAAAAAAAAAAAAAAAAAATCTAATAGTAATAAAATGAAGTATTAAAAATTAAAGAAAATTGCTTTATACAGGGTGCAGCAAAAATACTACTGACTTTAAACTGTCACCTGTGTGGTGCAAGTGCACTTAAGCAGTGGAAGCTCCATCTAGCTAATGTCTTAACATTTTTTTCTTCAGATACTATCAATTACAATAATGGCTTGAACTGGCTATGTTTTTAAAGGTTGACAGAAGGACCAAGAGTTATGTCTAGATGTATTTCTACCATTTGTTTTTGGCAAATAGTAACCTTAATTCTTTCAGATGGCTTTCTTTTAATCAATGAACCTGTGGTTTTAAAATTTGAATTCATAGCAGTATTGATTTTTCGATCCAGAACAACATCATTCCGACATAACCTGAAATGAGCTCGAAGATCTCTATAACAATTACAGATTTACCAGACTTTAAAAAAAAAAATACAACAAAAACTGTTTCAATAGCAAACATAAAGTGTGCACTGGTCCAAACTATGATTGTAACTGATTGTATATGGGGGGGGGAGTAAGACATTAGCTAAATGGAGGTACCATTATCACTTCCCAAAGTTCACTTTCACTACACGGGTGACAGTTTAAAGTCAGTAGTATTTTTGCTGCACCCTGTATAAAGCAATTTTCTGTAATTTCTAATACTTCATTTTATTACAATTAGATTTTAAATCATACCTATATATTACTACAATTCTCATACTTGCATACAACCATAACATGGGAGGTATTTCTGCTGTACCATGTACTACTCATTTACTAAGCTTACCTTAGCTTTGGCACAAGGTAAGAAGTATGGAGTGATCAGTGAGACTCAAATCCACTGATTAGTTTGCTGGCCTAGCTCGTTAATTATTATATCACTGGGCAAGCCTATCTTGTCTTTTTATTCGAGCTTAAATTATCTACATTTGTATATAAACCCTCTTTCTATTATTTTTCAAGGATGAGAAAATTGGTGGCAATTGACACTAGCGGCACCAAACACACTCCTGCTATACTTTAAAAGTAAGAAAAGTAATCATATCTCTAAAAACTGAGTCTGATCCTTTAATTACTTGTGTTATCTTTTCATTGGTTTGGTTTGCTTGTGAGATTTCTAGTCTGACTGGCTCAAATGTGACAATTAGATATCACCTTTTCCTCTTGTGCCAGGCTCTTTCTTTTCTCTTTCTGCTTCTTTCACTGTCCACTTCTGCTTCTTTGTTAGTCCTCTTCTCTTCTCCTGTCGTTCACTTTTCTCATCTTCCTTTACCTCTTTCTCCTAGTCATCTGTCTTCTTCCTCTTGTCCAATTCTCATTGGCCTGCCTGCCTGCCTGCCTGCCTGCTAGGATTATTGATTTTGGTCTGCTACAGTTGTTTTCTACTACTTGAAACAATGCAAAATAAATATCAATGTGTGTGTTTGTTTGTGCGTGCCTGTCTTTTTTGTATCATTTGGGTCTTACTAGTTGCTTTGATTGGCTGACAAGTAAAACTATTTCTGTTTGGTCTTTTTATTTATTTTGTATTAACTGCCTTTCTCTTGATAGTCAAGGTAATTCAATCAGTAGTCTGTATACTAATAATTAATAGCATGGCATTTTCAAAATATTAATAAATTATTGATCTGTGTCAAAGAAAAATAGAGAAAATGGTTGGGTGAAATTAACCAAATTTTAAATGCACACGATGCTTTGCAAAAAGAAAAGGTTGATTCAACCAAGGACTGTTATACCTGTGTTGAGGGGTGAGTAAAGTGGGTGACGACTGTTGATTGGTCAATTTGCAGATGCAGATTGTATCAATGACTGCTTTGTTGTTTGCATATTTCTTGCCTGGACAATTGAGCCATTTGAGCTGGAATGAAGTAATATCTCTGATTTTATATAATTTATATATGATTTGGTCATGCTATGATTTTTTTTAATGTGGTACTTTATATATAGTCTCATGTATTTAAAAGAAAAATTAAAAAAAAAAATTGTTTCATCTTACCCCACCCCTTAATACATGAAACTTTTAGGGGAGTGGGATTATTTTAAGTTTTATTCTGCTCTACTGACTAATATTTGAACATTTTCTCAAATTCATGATAAATGTTTTTATAACAATTTGTGCATTCGCCCATTAAAAAGTACAAATATTTGTTTGAACACTTTTTTCTCTTATTTTTTTTTATTTTTTATTTTTTTCTGTTTGTTAATCCAAATATTAGCCTTATCTATATTGATAAGACATAGCATGTTACAATAAGAACCGTCTCCCACTAAGTCATCTACTTTTATGCTAAATTTAGTTTTCTAAATGCTGCAAAATGTAGTGACAATTAAAATTTCATTTTAACACATCCCGAGTCTTTATATTGAATAATGGTGATGTGATTGCTTTCCCTCCCCTTTTTTTCTCCAATCAAGCTAGGAAAAAAAGGAATATGAGAGAAGAATAGATAAGTTGATATGCTGCTATAAAAGTAGATGGAAACAGGTTTTTCAAAGAACAAGAATAAACTAGAATATAAAATGGCTTATATTAATGCATATGTACTAGTAAAATATTGATTGGTTGTATGTGCTTTGATCAGTCATATTGTTGGGCCCTGGGGGTTGCAAAAAATACAAAAGAAAAAAAAAACCTTGCATTTTGTCAGATTAATTGCTTTTTATTCCATAATCTTTGTCTTCTGGGCAATGCTTATTATCCCTGCTTGTATTTTAATATTCACTATTCACAGAAATAGACCAGTCTAAAAGCAAGGTATCATATTCTTGCATATCTTATGTGCATAAAATGAATGTCACATTCAGCTTTTAACATTTGCATTAGTTAGGTCCTAATCCAGGACCTATATTTGTCCAGAGGTGGCCTCAGAGAAAGCTTAACAAAAAAAATTACTCTCTAATTATTAACTTCTGATTGAAGTATATATTTACCCAACACCTCCACCATGGGCAAGATGTAACTCTATCTTTAAGCAGAGTATAATTGTTTTTATATATATATAAAAAGAGCCCCCCCTCTTTTTTTTTTCACCCCTTGGAGTCACTCTTAATGTATTAAACTTAATTTAAACACTTAAAACTTTTATGATGTGAAAGTCCCAAGAAAATATCTGTAAATAATACCACAGTTGTTAATTTTTGTAAAAATACCAATGTAACAAAGTTATACAAGTGTTGATAGCATTTTTGAAAATTTTATTTAATCAAGCATTGGATCTTTTTAAAAAGTGCTTCATGAAGGTCTTTATAGGAAGTGAACTCGGCGACCCAAGTTTAAATCCCAAATGAGGTTGTTTACATTTCATCTAGCACTAATGCCCTTGGGTAAAGGTATGAATCCAACTGTTTTCTCCAGCTATGGGTAAATAGTCAGGCAGACTGAGCTTTTTAACTTTGATATGGTAACCAGTCTAGATAGAAAACTCTGAATTCAAACCAGTTGACCTGGAAGAGATAAGTATTCTTCCTCTTAAATATTTTTAAATTAATGAAAAACTTATTTTCTTAAACCATATTCTGAGATTTTTTTTCCCTCTCCTTAGATCAAAGGTAGAAAATTTTTTTTTTTTTTTTTTTTTTTTTTTTTAAGGACATGTTAAAATTTATTTTTATATATAGTGACACGCATAAGTATTGGATACATGTTATTTTCTGTTATAATTCTAGTTTATGTTTGCCATTTTGACTGATATTTGGTCAGCAATATCTTGTAAAGTTGTTTTAGTTGTATGTGGAAGGAAAATTTAAAACTCATGGTTGAATCCATTTTTTTAATTTAAAAAAAAATTTTTTTATCAAAGTTCAAAATTACCCTATGCAAAAGTATTGGATACATCAATTTAATATTTTGTTGCATAGCCTCTGTTTTGTTTCACTGCTTCCAGTCGCTTTCTATAGTTGGCCACAAGTTTTCCACACTGATCCAGCATTACTTTACCCCATTCTTCCTTGCATAATTCCTCTAATTGCTTGATATTTTGTGGATTCCGCTTATGAACTTTAACCTTCAAAGTATTCCACAAATTCCCAATTGGATTCAAGTCAGGAGACTGACTTGAATCCAATTGAGAGTACTAATACTATTATTTCCAAACCATTCCTTTTGTAAGTTTTGCTATATATATATATATATATATATATATATATATATATATATATATATATATATATATATATACACTTGGGATCATTGTCGTGTGGAAGCATGAAATTCCAACCATGTCCTAAAGAAGTTGCAAATTTCTGAAGGTTCTTCTCTAGAATCTCCCTGTACATGCTACCATTATTCTACCATGGATAACTTGTAACTCGCCAGTGCCCTTGGATGAAAAGCATCATAATGAAACCACCCCCAAACTTCGCTGTGGGGATGGTATTGTGCTTCTTGAAGGTAGTGCCATTTTTTCGCCAAACACTTGGTGCTGTGTTCCTTCCGAATAGTTCAACTTTCATTTCATTCGACCAGATTCCCTTTTCCCAAAACTGCATATTTTTCTTTTCATAAGTTTCGACAAATTTTAATCTGTCTTTGACATGTTTGGTTTTCAGTCAAGGCACTTTTCTTGGTGATTTTGAATGAAAGCCTGTACGATACAGAGCTCTACTAATGGTATCCTTACTTACATCAATTCCAGCACCCTCAAGATCAGTTTTAATTTCAGAATGAATAATGAAGGCATTTATTTGCACATTTCTGCTGAGCCACCTTGAAGTACGCTCATTTATTTTTCTCGGTCTTCATTTCTTGGAAGGTTTGCTGTACCGTCGCCATACTTATACTTTCTGATGATATTTCCTACTGTACTTAGTGCTAGATTCATTTCTTTGATTAGTAGCACTGTCTTGTAAAAAATTATGTGCTTCTCTGATTGATCAAAAATTTGAATATTTAAAGTCTTTTAAAATACAATTGGAAATTTGAAAAAAGTGTCATGTATCCAATACTTTTGCATAGGGTAATTTTGAACTTTGAAAAAAAAAAAAGGATTCGACCATGAGTTTTTAATTTTCCTTCCACATACAATTAAAACCACTTTACAAGATATTACTTACCAAATATCAGGTAAAATGGCGAACATAAACTAGTTATAACAGAAAATAACATGTATCCAATACTTGTGTGTGTGTGTGTGTGTGTAAAATATATATATATATATATATATATATACACGCACACATCCAACCCTTCTGCATGTGCAGGATTTGACAGATCAACTTTTTTAAGCAGTTTAACAGGTTGGAAATCAGTTTTCCTTCTAGACCAGTTGCCATACCAATATTAAAAAGCTTGGTCTACCCTACTACTTACCCTTAGCTGGAGGGAGAATAGTTGGATTCATACCTTTCCCTAGAGTATTAGTTCTTAAGCGCTTCCTTATTTACTAATGCTGAACTCAAAACTTTTAGTGCCCTGGGTATGACAATTAACTGCATCTAATGGTGAAGTTCCAGTTCTGGGGAGTGTGGAGTACTCCTTCTTCATTGCTATTACTCCCATGTCCACTCTGGCTCAGAGTGGTAGGGTCTCGTCTATAGGTCAAATAAATCTGTTTAAAAACTATTAGTATTGGAAACCATATAGTTGTGTAAATTATTCATATCAAGAATGGTTATTGGAAGCTATAATTGTTTAGAGGATTATTAGTTACTTGAAACCATATAATTGTTTGAAATACTTGAGACCATATAAATGTGCAAATTATTAGTATTAGGAATACTTAATACCATATTACTGTGCAGACAAATGTTTATCATTGACATGAATGCTATTTAGAATATACATATGTATGATTATAATTATTCACAAATGAATCAAATTTCTATATTAAATAATCCATTAAGAGTTGATATGCCATTAAACATAAATCGAACCTCAAGATTTTTGTATGTTTACAATAAACTTTAAAATTTTTAATGATGTAATCCAAATTTGATATTTATTAAAAGAAATACAAAAACTTAAATAACTTTTCAATGACTTTTGATGCTGCTTTTTATAAGGCATTGGGTAATCGGGGTTTTGACAGCCATGCTTGGTTTAGTGTGTGGCCTTAAAGCTGCAAATTCCCAATTTCTGATGCTATCAAGTAAAACAGTGATAGATTGAATTTAACAGTGGTTCCAACTTTTAAGTACCCCCCTCCCTCTTTTATGTGTGACTTCAAATGATCTGAACATTCTAAAAATTGTTTTTATTGACAAGGATTTTCAGTATTGAATCCGATTGGTCTAATGTATTGTCACATTCTTTGGCGTCTGACATTGTCTGAGACTGGAGATCAAGGATGACAGTAAGCAGACATTTAGGACTGTTATTATAAACATTGACCAGAATAGCAATCTCTATCAAACCAGATTGGTTTTTGGTAGAATTTAAAAGAAAGAATAACGAACCAAACAGAAAAATGAGCATTGTCTGGAAGATAAAAAGGTCGACTTTTTTTCTTTTTTTTTTTTTTTTATTAAGCCAAGTACTGCTGTTTTGAATTCAGTTTTCCTCCTAGACCAGTTGCCATACCAAGACTAAAGAACCCAATCTCTGTATTTTAATTAAAGTAGCTATTTAAAATGGTTTAAAAAAAAAAAAGCTGCAATGACAGTTATTATAACATGGATAATTAAGGTTCTTGATTCCTATCATATATATATTCTTTCTTACATATAATTGTTTTGACTCCATGGAGAAAAAAACTGATAACAAGCATTAGATTTAATTTAAATATTTAGAACCTTCTATCAGCAACTTTCATATACCGGCTCATTGGCCTTGTAGACCTGGGTTCAATCCCAGGTTGCGTCATACCAAAGACTTTAAAAATGGTACTTGATGCCTCCTTGCTTAACACTCGGCAATATAAGATATGTATCCAGGGAAAGGAGTAGCGCCCTCCCCTACACCTCGGTGTAGTAGCTATTGAAAAGGGAGCCATCTGGTCGCCAACTTTACTTTACTTATCAGCAACTTTAAAAAGAATCTTAAAGATGTTTTTGGTCATTAGTACCAGCTACTGTATTGAGTATTCAATTCTCAATGATTGAAAAACTAATCCAGGGATTGGAATTTTTGTTTGGATATATTTAGTCAGAATCTAGTATCTTTGTTTCTCTTTCTGGTTTGGTGACATCCTAAATTGAAGGTCCAATTTCAGCCTATAAGACCCATTCAGGCAGCCCTATAACTAATTCATGAAATTTTCCCTTTGCCTTCTGATATTGACTGTGAAGAAGTACAATTACAACAGCAGATGGAACTCATTGATCTTCAATATTCAGAAGATTTTAACTCCAAGTTGCTTGCTTGCTACATCCTTAATTTCTATAAGAACCATATGCTTCCGTCAGAAGGATTCCTGAATCTTATCACCCACACGTAGCAAGTGGTGAACATATTTAGCATTACATACATTTATGAACAGTGGTTCTCCAAAATGAAGCCTGCCAATTACTGTGATTACAACTGTCAAATAGTTACTTGTCTGATGTGATTTTTTTTTTTTTTTTTTTTTTTTGTAATTGCAAACATCAGTTGTCTCATTAATAAATTGATAGTTACCTTGTGAATTTAAAAAAAAAAAAAAAATTGTGAGTGAGGAGTTCCGTTCTTTTAAGATTGCAGCCTCACACCCTTCTGAGTTAAGCTTTGTAGCCTCTTGGCTGAAAAAGGTTTGAGACCCTTGGACTAAATGGTCATGTGTACTCTTAAAAAAATATATATTTTTTTGCCAGTTGGGGCCACTGTTAAGTGCATCTGATATACACAATAGTAATGTTTCTCTTTTTTACAGATGCTGTATCATACAACACTGATGGAAAATAAAACTGTAATACCTTAATTTATGCAAGATTAAGCATACAGGTAATATTGTTAAAATACAGTAAACAATCGCATATACAAATCAATACTTTCATGGGTTCCAAAATAAGGAGTGTATTCAATTGTATTTGGACCCAATGAAACTACCATACCCAAGTGAAAATCGGCATCATTCTTTCGGGTGTTGCAGTTTTATTTCTCATCAATCTATATAAACATAAGTTTGATCTGTGGTGTGTGATTTGTTTGTGATGATACGTACTTAGAGATTTACAACTAATTGATGGATCTTTGCACACATGCACATATATTGTACTTTCAAATGATTACCATTACAGTTTAAAAATTAAAACATCGGTACTAACATTAGCAAATGAAATAGTGATAAAGGTGTCAAGTTTTTCTTGCCATGATATTTAAGTTTCTGATCTCAAATCATCTAGTAAGTGCTAGTGAATAGTTTCTGAGACCATCCCAAATGTATTGCTGTAATAAAAAAAATCTTGCTATGTGCTATTTTTGTTGTCTTTTATTCAAAAATAAGCACACACACACACACGCTTGTAAATTGTGGAGTAAAAATTGATCAGATTGACTTCAAGATTTTTTGCTCAAAATTCTGGGTAAGACCTATTACCAACTGTATAGGTTGACCTGTCCCACGAAAAAAACATGCAGTAGGCTATTGTTTGGGCAAAACTTACCCTGTGATCTGGCATTAATATATTACCTAGTTTATATTAGTTATATTTTATTTTAATCTTAATCTGCTGGATTTGTTTGAACATATTGAAGTTGGAAATCTTGATGGCAGTCCGCTGGAATTAAGTGGCGTATATCAATTGTTCTACTGGTTGACTACTCTGTGGTGAAGGTTTTGATTTTAGCCCTGCCATATAATTCAAACCTTAGTTTTAGATTTTTTTTCTTTGCTTAAAAAGTTGTATATGCCACAATTTATTGTGTGTGTGTAAATATAATCTGTTTAAACATAACCCAGCAAAAACTGCACATAGTAAGATTTTAAAGCTTTTATAAGATCTATAATATATCAATAGGTGTATGGGTATATCTTTATTAAAACTTGTGAATTGAAATATCATAATCTGAGATCCTCTTCAGAAAATGTGGAAAGGCACATCTGATTTAATCTTCAGCCTCTAAAAAATCTTGTTTTCAATATTCAAGGCTCAGAAAGGGTAAATACTCTAGGTTTGACTTCAGATGGCTTGTTCATTTGGTTAACATCAACCAGATTTTACCTGAAACCCGTTATTCATCTTTTACCTGAGAGCATTTAGATCTTATATCTTACAGATTACTTCCTGCCAAATATTAACTATTACATTACAGATTTGCATAATACATATTACCTATTATAACTGTTACCTAATTGTTTACTTTTTACCTGATATCTATTATCTTTTACACATGACTGTTTATCTTACTTTATTTATTCCTTCACAGTAGATGGCTGGGCCATTAAGAGAAATAAAAAGAAAAAATTACAAAATGTCACCTGATGGAATAAACGTGTGTACGTGTATGTATATATATACATATGCTAATATGTAAATGTAACCCAACAAAAATGGCACATAGTAAGATTTTTGTTTCAGCAATACATTTGAAATGGTCTCACATTGAGAATAAAGTAATCACCAGCACTTACCTGATGAAATTGTGAAATTTAAAATTGTGAGTTGGATGAATTTTTCTTTTTGCCAATGGTCTGGGAGAGCAATCTCAAGTTGAGTCATACCAAAGACTTAAAAAGGTACTTGATGCCTCCTTGCTTAACACTCAGCATAAGTTATGGATCAAGGGTAAGTAGAGAAATTCAGGGAAAAGAGTAGTGCCCTCCCCTACACTCTGGTGTTATAGCTATTAAAAAAAAGGGAGCCTTTGGGTCACCCTCGACTACACTTGGCCAACTTAAGTGTTTGTGTGTTTTTATATATATATATATATATATATATAAACAAAGGTTGTATTGGCATTGTTACTTGGCTGAAATTAGATAACTGTATTAGATCACAGCTGCATACAATACCTACTTTGCCTTTATATGTAAATAATGTAAAAACCTAATAGCAAGGTTATCTTATGTTGTCTGGATTAAATGGTTTCTGGGTTTTATTAACATTTGAGTAATAGTTTGTCAGGGTTTTTTCCTTTTCCCACCCTCTTCATCTCTCCTAAGCAGTTAAACATCAAATAGAAATACTGGGGAGGGTGAGATAGAATTAATTTCTATTGTGTTTCTTAGTTGAGTTTTAATGTACCTCATCAAATAGGGATGGTTAAACTTTGCTGGTTTCTGTATTGTATTTCACGAGGATAGGGAAACCTTTTAATGTTTAGAGATTGCATTAATATGTATTGTTTGCTAATATAGTTGTACTTGATGGCTTTTTCATGTTTAAAATGTGGTCAAAGTTCAAATGCTTTTTTATATAATATATATATATATATATATATATATATATATATATACTGCAAGCAAAATAAGTTTTGAGCAACCCTGTATTTGTTTTTTGAAAACAAACTTTTTTTTTTTTTTTAAAGATAAAATTTCAGTAACTGTCTATTTGCTTTTAGTTTTCAGCCTTTCCTCATGCTTTCTTCTTGCATACTCTCCTTTTATTACCAAAAAGTTCAAAATTGAACTTGCTGACTACAATTCAATTTGCTAAATTATTTTCTGGGAAACATTTTTTTCTCCATTAACCCATCAGTAAACTTCTTGAAATTACTAAAATTTTCAACTCAGTTAATTGTTAATACAGGTTCTATTGCTAACATAGCACTGACTAATTCTGTAATACTGGTTGCTGTTTGCAAGGAACACCCATTTTGGCCAAAACATAGCTGTCTGAAGAAAATAAGTGTGCTATTACAACAGTATTTTGATAGGTTTTTTAATTTTGAAGTAATTTGCACAAAATGACAAGCTCAAAGCAGCTAATCATTGAAGTGGGGGCACAAATTGAAATTTTATTCAAAGAAGCCTACTCTCTGAGACAAATTGCCAAGAAGATTTCTAGACGTGGGGTGCAATATTCATTACAAAGGCAATTAGAAACTGGTGCAAATGTTGACAAAGAGCTGGAAATCCAAAAGTGACAATTGCTGCTGAATATAAAGACTTGATTATTGAGAGCAAGATATAGAATGAAAACTACTTTAGAGTTGACAGCTGACCTCCTCAACAGTGAAAAATCGACTTAGATCAGCAGGGTCATAGCCATCAAGAAACCTGTTATAGAGGGTGAATAAGCAGAAAAGACTTATGGACAAAATTTGAGCTTTTTAGTAGTAAGAGGAGGGTTTGTTAGAAGAAACCTGTAAAAAGACTTCTTCCAACAGTTAAGCATGGTGATTGGTCTGTTATGGTGTGTGGGGTTTTTTTTTGGGGGAAGAGAAAGCTGGAGATATGATTAAGGTCAATCATGGAAAAAAAAAATCCTTCAATTTTGCAAAGACATGTTGTATGATTTGCTTTGTGCATATTTGGTGGTGGGTGGAATCTTTCAACAAGACACTGATCCAGGATACTCAGGTCAAAAAACTTTTTTTTTTTTTTTTCTTAAAGAGGAATATCCAGAGTACACTTTTTGGTGCTCAAAGAATACTTGGTGGTGGGGGCTTCTATTTAAAAAAAAAAAAAAAAAAAAATTTTTTTTTTTCCTCAAAAAACTATTGTAAAGAATGCATAGAATTTGTAAAGCAGTAATTAAGGCAGGTGGTAGTTTTATTGATGAAAACAATATTATAGTTTTTCTTATAGTTAAGTGCTTATTTTTTTTTTTTTTTTTTTTTTTTTTTTTTTTTTTTTTTTTTGTCAAAATGAAATCAAATACTCAATTTTTTTTTTATTTTTTTTACTTTTAAAAAAGTAAAGTAAAAAATCATTTTTAAAGTGTTTTTAAAAGAAATGCGGGGTGGCTCTAAACTTTTTGCCTGTTTGTATGTAAAATAAGTGCTGCCTGGTATTGCCTAAGTGGAGAGATAAGATTGAATATCAATTCACATCATTGAGTGATGGCTGAAATAAAACCTTTTGGGAAAAACGAAAGAATTAAATGGAATATTTTTTATGAATTAAATCACTCACTGGAATTTTTTATTATTTAAGTGAAAGTTTTGTTTATTTTAACATTTTAAAAGTTTTGTTTTTTGTTTTTTTTTAATTTAGAAAATTTTTTTATTTCAATGAAAAATTGCAATTTAAAAATTCATTTTTAATTTTGACTCATTTTTGCCACTTCTTAGGAGTTTGATTCTCACTGGGTGGCAAAAAGTTTATCAGCCTAGTTTACTGTTACAGTCTTTGAAACATCCTCATAGCTTCATTTTGACACAAGGTGGCAAGTATGGCAGTATCTAGTAAGGGTAAATGAGGTTCTTTGTAGTGAATTAAAATGAAGGTTTTTCTGAGTTACATTTCACTTAGACTCACCAAATGTTCAACAGATGTTTATATATTTAGTAAACCTTTGTTATAGTAGCAGTTTGATTCTCTTCTTGGCTGTACTTGTGTCACTTTGACATATAGGGGATGGAAGTTTGTTAGTTGACTGAGGAAGGACAAAGAAAACCACTTTTGACCCCTTTAGAGGAGCCAGCCATGGAAAGGGCATGAAAATTAGCTAGGCAGGCAAATGAGGCTTGGGTTTCCAATTACTGCTGACCTAAAGATATAAATGTGAACCTAATTGCTTTATTACATTTTATTACTATCATATCCTTTATTGCTTATAACCTGGTATGAGTAGCTGATGTTAATACTACTTGATTATTGAGGATTTGAAATATACATGGTGTTCCAGAAAAATTTATATCAGTTTGTAATCTAAATACTTGACCAGTTCTTGTTCAAATGGTCTCATTTTTACAGCAAGTGTAGAAACATCTCAAAATTCTGTGTTTTTTTTTTTTTTTTTTTTAAATGCCTTTCCCCTCTTCCCAGTGAATGGCATTTCTATATCTGAGGGTGTGTGTTCAAATAAAAATAAATTATAGAATATTAAAAAGATTGCATGCTGTAAAAATTTGATCTTTTGAATGAAGATTGGTTTAGTTATTAGATTATGAACTATCAATTTTTTTAAAACACCCTGTACATTGATAGTTTTGTGAAACACCTTGTATTAAACCAATCTGGTTTTACTTCTGGTTGATTAACTTTTTCAGTAATGAGTCTCACCCAGCTTGTGATTGAACTTAAAACCTTTCACTAACTGGTTTCATGATCTGATTACTTTTAGAGCAATTTTAATTTCTCATGAAAAACAACTTTGACTACACCCCTCTTTTGTTATTCATTTCAATACTGAGTACTAAAGCACATAACACTGTAAGTGTACTATTACTCATTTAGTTATAATATCTCACTCATATTTATATAAGTAATAAAACATTATTTGATATTATATTTAACTAGTATGTCTTATTCATTACTCTCTTCTTAAAACTCATTTGAATGCTAACTCTATGCCCTGTCACAATTGGTAACCATATAAGCACTTCAAACTAAATACTTTATAGTCAAACAATAGGGTAAGGAGATTGTAGTCATTCTATGTCCATGATTAGAGGATATTGTGTATGTATTGACCTAACCTTTCTGCCATAGGCAGGATGTAACACAAGGTCCATTATTAAACAGATTAAAGCTGTTTTGTTCTTTCTTCTAGACTGTTTGTTTGACAAAGGCTAAAGAACCCAATCTGTTCCTTCTATTAATCCATAGCTGGGGAGGTTTGATAACAGATGGATCCATGCCTTTCACAAGGGCATTAGCACTTATTGAAATGCAAACTTCCTTGTTCAGGATTTTATCCTGGTCACAGATTCCATTTTCTACAATGATAAATAAGACACTGAATATATATCAGTAAATTCTTTTTAGTTAAGCTGTTCTTAAAAAGTTTATTAAACTTGGTTAATAACACTGTTTTTAGGAGTGTTTCATCATGGGAGTTTTTTTTTTTTTTTTCTTTCAATAGCTGAACTCTGAAAAATGTTTATTCCCCCCCCCAAAAAAAATTTTTTGTCAAAAATATAAAAAAAAAACAACCAATGTACAAACAATTAACTGTTTACATTTATAGGACACTTATTTTGTTGATTTAAAAAAAATTTATTTATTTATTTATCTATTTATTTATTTTTTTATTTTTTATTTTTATTTTTTATTTAAAGCATTTTTAAATTTCAGAAACACTTTTCTGGCTTGTTTTTTTAAATTTTTTATTTTATTATTTCAGAAATAAATCTTATGATACATATTCTGAGTTGTAGCCCTAATATTTATACCAGTTTGGATCCTTTCATACTTAATAAATGGTCTGACACACATATATAATAGGGATATGATGGTTAAGTATAAACTGGAACCCTTTCATATGCTACAAAGTCAACTTACATTACAGTACAAAAAGATTTATATTCAACAATAAGAAATTCCTCACCATTCCTGTGCTGACTTGCTGTTTTGTAAGCAACACTTAAAATATGGCGGTTGTTATTTTATGATTATAAACAAATGAGCTGTATTTCATGACCTTGTGTGTATGGGGGGGGGAGGAAGAAGTGTATAAAGTCAACTAAAATCAAAGGCAAAATTTACTAGCCAATTTATTCAAAATATATATATATATATATATATATATATAAAATCAACCAGATTACCATTCATCATATCGTGCTGGCAGCACGGATATCCCTGACCCTCTTTCGCCACTCCTCCCTATCGTTCATCGCCCTAGGTAGGTCTTCAGGACAACAACCTGTATCCTCACATAGCTGCTGAATGTACGTTCGTGCTGGTCGTCCTGCTTTTGCGCGGCCGTGTGTGGGGATCCATAAGAGTACATCTCTTATGAGTTCATCTCTGCTTCTCCAGCAATGTCCTGCATGTCTGGTTCGCCTAACTTGAATAGTTTTCGTGATAGGGGGCAGGTGGCCGTACAGTTGGTGTCTTGTTGGGTGTTGCCGCCAGGACTTGTTGAGGATTGCACGCAGCATTCTTGTGTAATTGCCATCTAGTTTCTTCTCCAGCCGTTTTGTTAGCGTCCATGTAGTGCATCCATATAGCAGTATCGATGTGACCGCTGCCTGGAAGAAACTGCGTTTCATTTTATCGGTTAGGTCTGATTTCCATATAGTCGATAGCCTATTGATAGCTGTCCATGCTTTCGTTAACCTCGTTTCGATGTCCTTTTCGGTTGATTCGACGCTGCTTCCTAGGTACGTGAATTTGTCTACTAGTTTAAGAGGGGTTCCTTCTAGAGTGGAGATGTCCCCCGTTTGGTTATAGCACATATATTCCGTTTTATGTGCATTAACATGGAGGCCTATGCTTGCTGCTGTTCGTTCCAAACTATGCAGAAGTGTTTCGGCTTGGTCAGGTGTATTTGCCAGTATCGCTATGTCATCGGCGTAGTCGGCGTCGGTAATTGTTGTTGCGGGGTATCTTCTGCTTCTTTTCTTCGTCAGTTCGAAGCCATTCTCTTTGATTTTGTCAATCGATGTTCTAAGTACGTAGTCTAGACAAATGATAAAGAGATACGGAGCCAGCGTGTCTCCTTGTAGTACTCCTGCTACTATGTCGAAGTATTCTGTGTCTCCATCTGGTGATCGTACTTTTACTTTAGTGTTTCTATAGAGAATCGTTATTGCCGCTACGGTTTCTTTAGGTATGCCGTACGCTAGTAGGATTTGTTCCATCTTTCCTCTGTGAATGGAGTCGAAAGCCTTGGTAAAGTCGACAAATATTAATGTCGCTTGTAGGTTCTTTGCCCGTACACCTTCAAGGATTCTGCGGATGGTTAATATTTGTGAGGTCGTAGATCTATTTCTTCGGAAGCCATTTTGGTTTTTTCTAAGTATGTTGTCGATTTTGGGTTCTATTCTGTTTCGTAGTAGGGCATTGTAGATTTTGGCAGCTATGGATGTAAGTGTTATGCCTCGGTAGTTTTTGGCTAATCCGAGGTCCCCCTTTTTAGGGAAGGGGAGTATGCATCCCTTCGTCCATCTATCTATCGGATTTTGATTGTATACTGCGTTGCAGTGTCGGAGCAGTATGTCGTCGAATTGTCTGGTCTTCTATACTTCCGGGGGGAGTATCCTAGTGTAATTGCAGTGATTCAAATTAAAAACCTTAAATTTATATATGCCATTTTTGTGATCATGTGACTGTTAGGCTTAGTATAAGCTGTTTTCAGTTGGGCTACTATAGTTTAACAAACTAAAAATGTTGAGTTGGTCCCTACTTGTACTTTAAAGAAATAAGTTAATGACTGAACCTTCTGGGC
This sequence comes from Sepioteuthis lessoniana, assembly GCA_963585895.1. NCBI lineage: Eukaryota > Metazoa > Mollusca > Cephalopoda > Myopsida > Loliginidae > Sepioteuthis > Sepioteuthis lessoniana. The sequence continues at coordinate 15,388,391 of OY757935.1, forward strand.
TTTACTATCATTAAATACTTAAATAGTTGATACAGTATATATATTGGTAAATTCCAATCAAGGGTTCCAGATTTATATTTCAATAAAAGTTTTTGGGCAAGATAGGAATATATGTGTATGTAGGGGTGGGGATAAATGTTCAGGAGGAAACCAATCAAAAGGAGTGGGGAGAAAATCAAAGTTTGATCAGTTCTATAATTTTTTATTTATTTATTTTTTTTTTTTTTGTGGCTGAGCTACTTTAGCTGATGAGATTGGAAAATTTCAAATCACGGAGGAAAATCTGGTTGATATAAAATACATTCTGATTTGGCTTGAACAATGGTCTACAACTTTTCTCCCCTTCATGATATGACCCACTCCCTGACAGAAATAACCTTTTAAATTCAATAATAAAAATACATTCTCCATTCTTTATATGAACCTACCACTCCAAGTATTACTTAGAAAGAACCCTTAAATTTGATTTTTTTTAAAGTATTATTGTGACTGACAGATAAAGTAAAATCCTTTAGAATCTCTTGGATTATGATTTTTTTTATCAATTAAATAAGTCTGGAGTTATTTTTGCAGTTTCATTAAATGGTTTGACATTAACAAAAGCTGAAAGGTTTTATATAATATCAATAATTTTGATAAACTTTATCTGTCAACCTTTACTGATGTCTTCCCATCCATTTTTAGAAATTTTACATGAATTCGTAAAAGAAATTTTTCAAACCTAAGTTGGTCTCGCTTGTCTAAAGGATAAAATATTTGGTCTTGATTTTCATGGTTTTTGATATGGTAATGATCCACATCAATTCAGCAAGTAAGTCCATCAGCTCTGCAGACACTGGATGCCATCTAGAGGACTTACAAGAGCCATAGGCAATGGAGATGGATGGGAAGAGAAGACTCTTTGCTGGCAGCATGCATTGATGAGCTTTTAACCATTATAATTAACCCAGTTAGGTTTTTAATTCAAATCTGTACCCTACCATGTATATTGGCAGCCTTCCCACTTTCTGCTGATTGGGATCAAAGTGTAGTACCTATTCATGTCCATCAGGTATTTCTTGTTTATTGGTTGGATGAAGATCACTATATAAAAAAAAGCCATTAAATAAAAAGGCTAGTCTAGATCTCTAGTGACTTTGGGGATTAGGCTATTTTGGGCCTTGTCCATGTATAGTCCCCCCCACCCTCTCCCACTAGGTTAAACTGACCAAGTGTCAAAACTGCCATAGAGGAATTAAATCAATAGATAATTTATTAGCAGGGTTTGTTTGTGTGTGTTTTGTTTTTATTTTTTTGTCATTGTTATGCAGGCATGTCAGACCAATTTCTAACCAGCAAGATACCCACCCCACTCAGCTGAGGTTGTGAGGAATTTGGTTCTTGGGATTGGTTAAAGGAAGTTGGATATTATTAAACTCATCATGAGCCTTCATGAAAATTGTCATCAATTGTTCAAATTGAGTTCTGTTTACTATTACTGGCCTGCCTCTTTGGGTAAGACAACCCCCCCTTCCCTCTGCTCCAAGGTTTTTCCCCAATAATACAATCAGGAGTTGTTGAGAGAGAATGAGAAATGGAGTCAGATGGTATTTGTTGCAGAAACAGTAACTTTATCTCTTTAGCAACTATAACCACACATTTTGCTGGGAATGAATAAAAGGTGCCTTGTGTTAGATTTTCTTTTTCTTTTTGGAGGTAGACAAAATGAATACTTTAAATAGGACTCTCTATTGAAACCTTTGTCATCGTTATTGGATAGTGTTTGTTAACAGGTCGGTCAGCGTTTCATTCATAGTAAACCAACAAATCAGTCTGGGATGCCAAGTAGCTTATTGCGCGGTGGTAGAATAGCTGGTATCCTCAGCTTATTGCGATGGAGGAGGAATAACCAACCTTTCTTTTCTTTGGTCAGTGGTGGTGGGGGATTTCTAAACGGTGTTTATTTTTTTAACATGAGCAGCATTAACAACCATGTGGGTTTTTGTCTTTTTTGTTTTTTTTTAAATTCAGGTTAGCTACAAGAGAAAGCTGACCAAAATGATAAAGGTTGCGTGGTATGTGTGTGGGGAGATGAATGTCGAAGTGAGCAAAAGAATGAGGTAAATGTTTGTAATCGGTGTTGGATTAACCACGAGGCTGAGCAGGTTTAAGCTTAGGTGTCTGGAATGGGGGGGGGGAGATCAAGAGAACTTAATGTGCATGTGATTATTTTGGGTGATATTTCAATACTTTCACGTGTGTGTTGTTGATTGGTTGGTTTCTTTGTTTAATTGCAGATCAACTATTGTGGGTTATTTAATGCCAAAGCCATCCATGTAGAACAGCAGTGATACTATTTAACCCATAGCTGAAGGAATAAGAGGGGTCATACCTTTCTCAAAGGTATCTGTCTAAAAGTAAATGTAATAGTGTAACTTGAGTTTGTGTTTATATATATATAAATAAAAAACACAAACTTGTGTTGCATCATACTCATGGCAGAGGGGTTGCCTGTTTTCCATAGCTGGGAAGAGATTTCATTAGCACAAATTGAAATGCAAACAAAAAATGTATGTATGAACAAACTGTTTAAAAGCTCAAATGCTGCCCACCAGAGGACGATAAAACCTAGACACATTAATCTCAATTCTTTATGAAAAGTTTTTTTTTATGTATTCAAGATAGAACCACCATATAAAGTTCTGAAACTATAAAATTTTATTTTTTAATCTTTGGTATATAACATTCATTTATTTATGCCTCTATGAGCATCTCAAGGACTTTTTCCCCTTGCCTTTAGGCCAGCCACTTGGTATTCATGCTGGGTGGTTGGAAAAGTTATGATCCCTTGGCCTCAGGGGGTCATTCCCCAAGGCTTTTACCTGCTTGCAGGACTAAGTTCATTGCTTAGTGCCTGAGGGGGATGTCAACAGGGTGAATTCTTTTTTGTACCTGCTGCCCCTGAGTCTCGATTCATGCAGGGCTCCCCACATTAAAATGACCTTGTATTAAATTTTCTATTTGCATCTTTGTATATAATAATTACAAAAAAAAAAAAATCACCTTCCAAAAAGTACACTATTTTGTTATTCATTTATTCAAAAAAGAAAAAAAGCATCTTCCAAATTTTTACCAATTTGTGTAAATTTTTTCTTCGAAAATGTACAATTTTATTTAACATATCACCTTTCGAAATAGACGAATTCATTTAAAGTTGCTTTCTAAAATACAGAAATTCATGGAAAAAAAGTCACTTTGAAAGATACATATCATTACATATAGTATTTACTTTTGTAAATTAGGCTCTAATCATTTACAAGTAATGCTTTTAGGATTTTGTACTACAGCAGCAACACCAACCTATGATGTAATAATGAATACAATCTTGGCCTCGGGGCCTGGATAATAGATAATCTGTCATGGTTTGTAATATTAGACATTGTCTTTTACTTTGGGGCCCAAAATAGAACAGGGGTTTCTCTCAGAGACTAAAATTGTTAGAACGCAGGTATTTGTCACAGCAGTATGAAGAGGATAAACTGTAGATAAATTTGAACTAAAAAGAAAGGTGGGGATTTATGTTAATGTTTTGGTTTGTATACAAAATATTTTTATGGGTTATTTAATGCCAAAATTTGATAGTAATAATTTTGTATATAGGAGTACTTGAAAGCATATAACTATCAAATTTGTTTTATATGATGTAGTTTCAAATAACTATTTAAGTTGTTTGTACATAAAAGTACTTGATATCATAACTTATTTAATACAATTAATTTACACTCCATTTATATGGTTTCAAGTATTCTTATTTAATACAAATAACTTTCAAACAGATCTAGTCTCTCCACACCCATATTAAAGTTAGGAGTGACTACAGAGCTCCAGAAATAGAACCTCACCACCAGATGTAGTTTATTTTCACATCCAAGACACCTCTTTTGATGTAGAGTGGAATGTTACTCCTCTGCAAGGGATACAGTTGGCATATTCTCTGCCCTGCTGATACAGTGATGTTTTTGGTGATGAATATGTTAACTTGGGAGTTTATAATGTGGTATTGATAGTTTCCATCTATTTTTTTTTTCAAAAGAAGTTTGTTTACTTATTGTATGAAGGTGGATATTGTGCATTGAATAAAAGTTCTATGTTGAGTTGTAAGATGTTTCTAGTTGTAAAGAGACAAACAAAATGAAACCTGTCTGGTTTGTTATTTCAACTGCTAATAGTTAAGACTTTTTTGGAGGAATGAGTTTTAAAAAGGTGTGTATATGCCTGTTCCTGCCTTCCTTTCCTTGTACATTCAGTATTTTGGGTATTGCATTAAACTGCATCCAGTTCCAGAGCTCTGAGTTGTGTGGAAACACTCCATTACTCTCAGTTTCACTTAAACTCAAAGAGATAGTACCCGATAGGTTTCCATCTATGCATCAAATAGACCTATTTGAAAATTAGTATTAGATAGGAAAACTTGAGACTAAATAATTTTGTGAAAATTATTTGTATTAAAAATAATTACTTGAAGCTTTAATTTATTATTACTTTTAACAATCTAATTGTATAAATTATTAGTATTAGATAGAAATACTTGAAACTTTATAAACAACATGCAAATTGTATTAAAAATAGTTACTTAAAGCTATAATTGTTTAGAAATGATTAACTACTTGAAACACTATAATTGTTTGAGGCTTTTTTTTTTTTTTTTTTTTTTTTTTTTTTAATGCCAGCACTCGCATTAAATAACCTAACAAGGGCTGACATGTTAGGAAACCAATCAACCTTGTACATTCCAAATGTCCGTTTTTCTAGGCACTAGTTCAAATTTCATTAATTCTTGTGAAAATATATATATATATATATATATATATATATATATATATATATAAAATTCATTGATAAAAGTAAGATGAGTATTACTTTACCTAATGAGACTTTTGAGTCTATTTTGATTTTGCTCAAATTGGAGTTCTACTACTTAAGTAGAGAACTTAATCTTGTTTTTAATCATTTTCTTAGTAGAAAATGCTTGTTCACATCAGTATATCATTTAAAGATGGCAAATGTAATTCTGAGTCAATCCTTTTAGTTATGAAAAATGTTCTCTGGGTAATAATTACTAAGAATTAATGTCAGAATTGTTTGGGAATGAGGAAGCTTATCAAATTTTATTTTTCATTAATGAATTAGTGCAAAATATTAAAGAAAAAAGCAAATTATCTTAGCCTATATGAGGGTTGTCCAAAAAGTTCTAAACCTCACCTGGATTTTAGATTTGTTGTGCACACCTTTCACCCTTTTGTATTTATCTCACCTGCACAGAAATTAAGACCAATCTGAATTAGTTTTTCTGATTTTATGATAGTGCATTGCCATAACAAATGTTCAACTGTGGCTCTTTCTGGATTAGGCTTAGAACTTTTTGAACAGCTCGTGTGTGTAATATATATATATATATATATATATATATATATATATATATATATCTCAACACCCTTCTGCGTAAACAGAATATAACACAAGGTCAATTTTTTTAAGTAAAGTTTAACAGGTTTTAATTCAGTTTTCTTTCTAGGCCAGTTGCAATACCAAGGTTAAAGGGCTTGGTCTGTTCTACTATTTATAGCTGGAGTGAGAATAGTTGGATGTATACCTTTCCCAAAGGTATTAGTGCTATGTGAAATGCAAACAATCTTGTCCAGGATTTGAACTTGGGTAGCTGTGTTCACTTCTTACGATGATAACCATTACGCCATGACTGCCTTCTAATATCTTAGCGTATATGTTAATTGCAGGGGTGTATATAATTAACCCAACTTTGATTTGCTCCCTCCTTTTGATTTTTCTCTTTAAACCTTTCAATTTCTCTCCCATTCATATTTAAAAATCTTTTTCTTCCTTTTAAGTGGACAGGAGAAATAAATCAAAGGCAAAATTTACCAACCAATTTCTTCAAATAAAAATAAACCTGGTTTTTATTATAAAAGTGTGGCTGGTCCAACACAAGCCATTACTAATATTCACTAATAACTTTTATAAGGAGTCCATATTTTTCACAGAGCTATTGGGCAATTAGATATGGAAACTTGGGAAAGTAATAGATTGCCCAATCTCTGAATTTTTATCAATCTTGTATTTTTGTGGCGGTTCAAGGAATGTTTCTTAGATTCTATAGGACAAAGATTCTGATACATAAGTATTTAAGTCTCTTCAGATTTGATAGATTAGAATGAATTGTAGCATTAAAGTTGACTGTTTAAGCCTTAAAAAAATCTCTACAGAAGTTGACTTATTATGGCTCAGCTAAAATCTAAACCTTTACCACAGAGTGGTTAATAAGTGGAACAGTACTACTAACAATCAATTTACACTACTTAGCTTAACTCCAGTGGATTGCTACAAACATTTCCTACAAACTCATGTTTGAACATACTTAAGAAATTAACAGATTGATATAAAATGAAATTAATATGAATTATATTAATGCTATGTCACATGCTGTTTCCAACAGCAGATGCACTGACTGTAAGAACTAAGTAATGTTACAACACCCTGTCAGCCAGTCAGACAACTACAATATGCTGTTTATCTGCAGTTTCATGATTGCACAATAGATTGTGAATTTTTGTGAATGTGTAAGATTTGCATGTTTCATATATTCTTCCAGTATCTGAATGTATGTTAGGGGAGGTGACCTATACAGCAGGTATCAGTCTAACTTGGAATATTTGAGGTAAAAATTTTAATTCAGATCCAGATTGACTTGTACGCCAAAGTAATAGGCTTCCATACATAAGTTTATGTTAGTATATAATGTCTATATCCTTTCAGAGACATCCCAGCTATGTTGTTTGTTGTAACTTTTGAATTAAATTTATAAGTTAATGTTAGAATTTGCTCTTGCTATGATTTGTCATCACCCACATTGTGTGTATGTGTGAGGGGGGTTAAACAGGATCAATATTGTCTAAAAGTATAGGAATGTGGGTGTTTATGTATTTTCTTTTCTTAGGAGTATATTTTACAACTAGAAAAGACTATACACATTGTTTCAGTTGAATAACATTAATCCAATGTTATTTCAGTAGCCTAGTGACAGAAGATGGGTTTGTGATTTGGTTAGGAATTTTTTAGTAGGTTTAACTCTTTCTTTTTGACTTTTGTGAGCAAGTGATCTTTTAATGTGTCTGTGTATATAGCTCTATTCTTCAGGTCCAGTGTGTGTTTTTAAACTATTTTCTTATGGGTGGGACAAAAATGTCCCAACAGTATTATGCAACAAACAATTGGGGTCTATTTACATATTAATAGAAAACTGGTATTATTGGCAGATATTTCCATGGGACAAGGGTAGTTTTAATTCAGAGATGGAGGAACCTATTCATGTTTAATTGATACATTCAAATTTTTCATCTATTAGTGAGGTCACTCAAATTTTTTGTTTTTTAACAAAATCTAAAGTTTTAAAAATTTCCATTAATAACTTACTCTAAATTCAATATATACTACTAAAAAGAAATTTATAAAAAAAAAAAAAAAAATGAAAATGTTTGTGACTTTAAGTTTTCATTTGTCAAGAAGACATTTGGAATATTTAAAGTGTAGAGGTTCAGTATTTTAATTGCTCTTCAAACAAGGCTGTAGAAGGTCTAAACTTGATGGTTTAGAAAGCCAAATGTAGCCTTAAGTCTGCAGGTTCCTCAAAACTGTATATAATGCAATCTGATAACCATGCTTTGAATTTTTGTATGTCAGAACATTATAAATAACATGAAACTTTAGCATCATGGTATACCAACACCATATATCCATTTGACTCTTATCATCCCTCTCTATTGGCTAGTCCTCTAGACAGCATCCAGTGTCTACTCAGAACTGGTAGATGTAAATTTTTGCTGGTCAGCAAACACTAGTATTCATGAGTTGAAGTCCATATGAGAATGTTGCTTATAAGTTTGTCCTTGCTTTTCCAGTATGTCTTGCTTGTCTTTCTTGGATGGTTTGAGATGTGAAGCAAATGTTTGTACATCTGCTGTTTTGTAGGGTGCTGCTTCTAGAATTTATTCAAAATAGCTTGCACCCTCATTATGTAGTTCCAATCTAGCTTTTTCTCCCAAGCATTTTGTTAAAGTCCAAGTAGTTTTATTGGAGACTACTTGTGCCAACCTGCCTCAGATTTTTCACCAGTGTGTGAAAGCAGTTATACTCACTTCGGGATTTGTGAGTAAAAGGAAAGTGAATGGTTGCTGTTTGTCCTTTCAGTTTTAATTCCTCAAACCTGAAATGTTTTACCATGGATAGTGAAATAATGATCAGCTCTAAAATATTGCACTTACAGGTTCAAAGAGTTAATCTGTAATCATTTTAATCCTGTACAAAAACAAAAAATATATACCCATCCCTTTAAAAATAAGATTGATAGTGAATACAGATTTTGGCTATTAAAATCTCAAATGTATGGTTAAATGTTTTCATGGTAAAGAGTGTCCTTGGTATTGCACTAAACTGCATGTAATGGTGATGTTCCAGTTCTAAGGAATGTGGTGTACCCTTTCATTACCATTACTCTCAGGTCCAGTCTGACCTTCAGTGATAGTACCTGATAGGATCCCATCTATGAGTAAAATAGATCTTTTTAGAAATTATTCTTATTCTAAAGGACTGTGTGCAAAAATAACAAAACCTCTTTTAAGAAACAAGTATACAAAAATGTAAATATAAACACGATTCCCTAACCTCTATTCATAAAATAACATACTATTTCTTGAAATCAATCATATTTCAACTATCAGAAATGTTTACAAAGATAAATAATCTAAATCTTATGGGGGTGGGCAGTTGTGGTGTAATGATTAAATTGCTCGACTACAGACTTAAAGTAAGAAACCTAAATCATTTTTTCTTTCCCTCTCAGTTCAAAGGTCAGTCTGTTTTTGAATAGTTTCTTAGAAATGTTAGCCAAATATTTTCATGAATGAGAGGTGAGGGGGGGAAATGACATGAAATATTTTTGAGTCATTAAAACAAGATTCTTTGTTTTCTAATGTTCAATTTACAAAGCATGTTAAATGCCCAGTTGGCAGGGCATAACATTGGCTTGCATCCTTTCTAGAGGAGAGGGGTAAGACCCTTCAAAAGGAGGGAGTGTCATACCCAGGACACTAAACTACATCCAATAATAGTGCTCTGGGAAGTGTGGACTTATTCATTTGTTGCTATTACTTCCATGCCCACTTTGACCTAGAGTGGTTGTAGCTGTTAGGATCCTATTTATGGGTCAAAGAGATCTATTTAAAAAATTTTTGATTAGAATACTTGAAGCCCTATAAATTTGCAAACAGATGCTTGTTATTAAATAGGAATAGTTACCTAAAACCATGTAAATCCTTGCAAATTGTTTCTATTAGATAAGAATACTTAACACAAAATACAGGGTTTTCAGTTTTTGAAACAAAATGATTGGATACAAGTAATAGTAATGGAACTTAGATTTACTGAAAGGTAAAAGAATATTTTAGGATCTACCACCATTCAGTCTCAATCATGAACCAAAAAGATCATGAGGAGCCCTAGAGTATATAGGAGGTGCCCGTGGTGTAATGGTTGTCGTAGGAAATGGACACGGCGACACAAGTTAAAATCCTGGACGAGGCTGATTGCATTTCACATAGCACTAATACCCTTGGGAAAAGTATGAATCCAATTATTCTCCCTCCAGCTATGGGTAAATAGGAGGGCAGACTGGGTTTTTCACCCTTGGTGAAGCAACTAGTCTAGGAGAAGGAAAACTCTGAATTCAAACCTGCTAAACTCCGCTTAAAAATTGACCTTGTGTCATATCCTGCTTGAGCGGAGGGGTTGGGTTAATAGGATGAGGAGCCCTAGAGTTTATGCTCCAGATTCTGCTGCTCAGTTTAAGGCACTATTGAATGCAGTATGTAAAGTTGCTAATAATGTGTGCACATTTCTCCTGGATGATTGCTTGAACCTTCTCATTGTCTTATGATATTCACAAGTGCCATGAGTTTCTAAGTTCTTGACCAACTTGAAAATCTGACTTCTGTTTGGAAATCTTGAAATTGAACTTCCTTCTGTATCTTGCTTGAATATTGAAAGACTTAAGTTTTGTAATATGTCTTCACACAAAAATCATCTGTTCCATTGTTCAAGGCATGATTCTGTTATATTTGGTTAAATATATCAAAATGTTAACTATTTTCCAATAAAAATCTGGAAAGAGAATAGTCAGCTGGGAAGAGCTGAGAGGCTGCTGCTTTGTTTTAGCAATTGTGAAACGCCCTGTAATTGTATACAAATTATTAGTATTAAGAATAGTTAGTTTACAACTAATTATCACTAGTTACTTGAAATTATATAACTGTTTGGAAAAAAAAACCCTGTTTGAACATTTAAATAACCAAACAAGGGTTGACATACTGTAAAACCAACTAACCAATCAAATTATATTAATCCTCTTTTATAGCTGATTAGTTATTGATCTTATAATTACTTAGAATCATTCCTGGTGCTTAAGCAATGTTCCTCTTGGTCAGTACCAAACTAATACTATTTGAGACAACTTGTTAAGACAGATGAGACAATGTTTTAATGAATAATTCTGATATATATATTTTAGAAATATTCTATGGATACAGAAATACGAACACAACATAAATGATTTTAAATTCTGATTAATTGATGAGAGCTTCTTTCTATATAATTTGTTCCATCTTTTGCAAATATATAGACCTTTTTCATGACTTATATCCCACATATAGCTGGCCATGTGTAAACCTTATACATCCTATTCAGTAATCAAATGAGTTGCAATAAAGAGGACAAGGTCAATTAAGTTGCAGTCCATGATGACATTGATGCGTTTATTTAAGAAGGAATTGAGGATTTTAATTAACATTTCATAGATATGTTATATCAAGAATTTAGATGAAATTTAAAAAAAAAAAGCCCCCAAAAAAAACATGATCAGCATGACTGCGGATTGTGTTTGATTCATAGAGCGATTGATTTGTTTTGGTGACTGTAGTACAAAAGGCTTTACAAATAATTGTGTTATGGTGAATGTATTGTTCAAGTATATATTTGGTTAGTGAATGGAACTAGTTAAGTTAGGATAGTAATAACCAGATTTTTACAGCCTTGTCACATTTATAAATATTGATTTACAATAAATATTAGCATGCAGGCCCCCAAAAATTTAGTTGGAAATTGCTTTTTCTAAGTTTTTAAAATGTATTGCTCTAAAGATTTTTTTTTTTTGTGTGTGTGTGTTTGGTTTCAGCTGTTGAAGTGTGGTCAAAATTTCAATGCATGTACACAGCTGAGGAACATGATAAAGTAATGTCTATATTTTCTGATGAGACTATATTTATTGAGCCTTTTTTATTTTCCCCCGCTATGGAGTGTTTTGGGCAAAAAATAGGATTGTGCAAGTGCAGCACCCTCCATATTCTGACCTATTTCCAAGTTTTTTTTCTTTGCTTTTTATCACAATTTCCACAAATTCATCTCAAGAGTAAAACTTGAAGAGGCTGGAAGACATTAAAAGAATGACTATACAACTTAACCACCATGTCAAGTGTTTCAAAGGGGCTTCAACAAATGGAAAACTCACTGGAATAAGTGCTTTGAATGTTTGGAGATTTAAACAAAATTAGCCATTCATTGTTCATTTCTATCTTGATAAATAGTTTGATTCTTTGTATGTGGATGTATTTACCAACCCCTCTGCACAGGCAGGATGTGATACAAGGTCACTTTTTTTAAGCAGTTTAAAAGGTTTGAATTTAGTTTTCCTTCTCCTTGACTGGTTGCCAAATGAAAACTAAAGAACCCAGTCTCTCCTACCACTGACCCATAGCTGTAGGTAGAATAATTGGATTCATGTCTTTCCTAAGGGTATGAGTTATGTGATATGCTATCAGCTTCATCCTAAATTTGGACTCTTCTCGCTGTGTCCATTTCCTACGATTGTATGTGTGCTCTACCAAAATTATAAATTAATGGGATCCAAAGTTAGGAGTGCTCCAAAGTATACAGAATTTTTGTTTATCAGTACAAATTATCTGTTTTGAAGATAGTCACTTTAACTATGCAGAATGTTGTATTGATGTCCCTATAAATTTGAGGCAATCATTTTGTCATATAATTCAAATTAACATTCATTGAAATCTAGTATATTTACTTTATATGTGAATTTCCTGACATTCTATCTCATTCAATGTAATGATGTCATATAGCTGGATATTCAAATCTTACATCATTGAATTAAGAATCTATTACTGTAAATTGGTGACTACAACAAAGGATTATATGAAGAAGTATTTTGTTCTATTCTCACTATGTGAGTGAAAATCAACTAAGGCTGGTGGCATTGCAAGATACTGCTGGGACACTGTGGGTTAGTGGTAATGATGCTTTGGTACTAAAAACATTTCTGACCTCCAGTCATCATCCAGTGAAGGTTTTATTGACTGCACAGTTCTTTGTGTATGCACACGCATGCATGTACAATTAGAATTTTAATAATATAGATGCTAATGGTTGAAAATACTTCATCTAAAAAGAAGTTGCTTAATATGAAATGAGTTTGAAGGCTGATTTGTGACAGTGTAAATTATAAACTGTTACACGAGTTGGACATGTTTTGTTATATTTTCTTTATCTGTTATGTATTTTGAGTTGAATTGGAATTTTTCTTCTTTTTGAAAAATATGACCCAATATGCATTTTAATTCTTTGCCTCTTTATATTCTACATTACATTATAGACCCATTATACTCTTAGTGTTTCAATTAACTTATGAACACTTATGTTGCTTGTTCTCTTAAAAATACATCTGTCACATAATTGTGTACAGAATTTATATCCAAATATAATAACTACTATAGGAAAAAAGTAAATGTTTATATCTTATAATACTTAAGAATTTCATTAATTTAAATTGGGGACCACAAATCAGTAGTAAATTGGCTTAGAAATTGCTTTATTCACTTAGTATTTTAAGTGTTTTTCTTTTTCTCTAATGTAAAAAGAATCCATGTTGTACCCTTTTTTTACTGGGTTATGGCTACAAACATAATGAGAATCTTATGTTTCACTAAATGTCTGTCCCTCCTTACAGGTAAGGCTCCATCATTTTTGGTTTGATTTCAAACTTTCAAGGATTATTAGTTATATCTTGAATGGTTTTAAACTGTATTAGGAAAATTTGCTCTTTCTCTCTCTCTCTCTCTCTCTCTCTCTCGGATCTCTCATCCTTTGTCTTACAGTCCATTTTTCTATAAAAAGATGTTTGTGTCATGCCCAGTGTCAGTAACCTGCTCTCTTGATAATCTTTGAAAAATAGTTGATTCTATCACTCTCTTATATGCATTAAAACTCTCTCTCTCTCTCTCTCTCTCTCTGTTGTTGCTAGGTATTGAGCTGCTAAGAAGGAATTCATTTCATCTAAACTATTGCCTAGCCTAAGGTGTGTGTGGGGGGCTTAAAAACAAACTTTTTTGAATTCATTAATATTATCCCTTGAAGTCTGGAAAATAATAAAATCATTTATTCAAAATATTTCTGATTTTTAGAGGTTGATAAGGGTATCTGAGATTTCTGAAGCTATCTTCCATATGCAATGCTCAGTGTAATCTGTAGTAAATGAATTTAAAAAACAAATAAAACATCCTTTTAAATATGAAACTTAAATCAAATTGACTTTATGACTGTCCTTTTTAATAACAACCATTTTACAACTTATATGTAACATGGGTAAGTACAGCTAGTTCTGATAGTGTATAATTTGAAAAATAAAATTAGGATAAATTAATTTAATTTGCCTAAAGCTAGAAAAACTTTGAAAACTGTTCTTTTATTGATAAAAATAAACCAGTTAGATATGTTTCATACTTGTGAATATTCTGTTTAAGGGGTTGTTTTATTTTGATACTACAAAATTTCCCTCTTTCCATATATGGTCAGCAATACTTGACTTTTCAACTTCACCTTGGCATATTCCTCTAGCCTTGCTTTTAGTGGGTGGTGTCTTGTCTTTGTATACATTACCATAACTGCATGGGGTGGAGTACACACAATTCTTTGTCATGTTATATTCTTTGGGATCCTTTATTCAAAAAGGATTTTTTGATTTAAAAAAAAAAAAAAAAAAAAAAATTGTACATAGTGAGTAAAATCTCATGGGTTGATTGACATTAAGTTTATCTGTAAAAAAAATTCACTCTGAATTGTCCAGCAGGACACAGAGCAATGGATATTGGCATTTTGTTGTGAAGTGCTTCTAAGTGAAATCATCTGGAGGTTGCAGGTTCAGTCTCAACTAGAAGTAAATAAAGAATACTTATTATAGCTTAACACTTGTACCCTGTCATGGTTAATGGAATTAGAACAATCTACTCTTGTGGATTAAATAAAGGGTTCAGTTCAAAGTTCTGTGTGGGCTTCTGAGTTTGATATGAAATACCTAAAGGATGCATTGGCCGAAATGTTGTGAATATAAAGATGGATGCAATAGTCTAAATACTCCGAGATAAAAATCATTTGTTTATATACAATAGTAGCATTAGATATAATAGTCTATCAATTTCCTTGAAGCATTGTCAGTCATTAATTTTTTACTGGTAGTTTTTCTTTTTCTCCTCTCTTTATCAAAACTCAGATCATTATTCTACATTTGTCAAACAATGTAGGTCAGCAATAAAGAATAAAACTCAAGATTTAAACCTTTTCTTTATCCGAACCCTTTGAGCCCAGTATACTAGTAGTACTTCTATTTTCTCTCTACTGCAACACCAGAGCCAAGATCATGCTTAAACAGCATAAAGTAAATTTAGTCTCAGGAATTTAGTGTTCAGGGACTTCTACTGTACTTTACTAATGGACATCACTCAAATAAGCTAGAACTATATTCTTTACTTCATTAATATTAAGTATATACTTTTTGTTTATTTTTCTGTCTTTTCACTGGTATTTTATGATGACACTAGAGAGAGAAAAAGATAGATGAGTGACTATATCTAGAATTACCTTTTACACAAAACTGAATTTTTAAAAGTAAAGCAGAAAGTATCTAGAATATATAGTATTTTATTTTAGGTCATAATCCGTCAGGAAAGTAACTAATAAATTCTACGAAAGACCTCCAGTCAGATTGTTAGTTTCTAAGAGACATACCTCCTTATTATTGATTAATAACAATGCCAGAACTGGTTCTTCTCTTTTCCTTACATAGTGACGGAACTGATCCTTTTTTTTTTTCTCTCTCTCTTTTAAACTGTAGTGGAACTGGTCCTTCCATTTTTTTCTTTTTTTTTATTTTTTAACTCAAGAACCAATTATAACTCCCCCCCCCCATACCTGCTGCAACTTTCATATTACTATAAGGTAGTTATTTGACCGTCTCTGTATCCCCTCCCAAATACTCTACCCCTGTCCTCCTAAAGGAATTCTCCCTCCTCTTACAAATAAATCGTATATTTCTGCAAGCCTTTTAATGCTGTTAAGCTTTAAAATGAGATAAATTAATAAACATTACACATTTTTAATTGACTTTAAAAATGCTTACTTGTAAAATCTCATCTCTTTGCAGAACATTTAGAAAAAAACAAAAGTAGGGCCTTACAGTCTGCAGCGGCGGCAGCAGTAATGTCCAAAGAAACTGACCAAGTCAAAAACTCTTCCCCATCCTCTTCGTCACACAAGATTCCTGATGGTAAGTTAATGCTAGTCATTCAGACATTGTTCGTTATTTCTTGTTCTCTTTGCAAGGTCTTATTCATGCCAAATTGATAAATGTAGCATTTGAAGGTAAATTGAAATTCTTATAAAATGTGCCTATTTTTTAATCTAACATCTTACTGCTGTTGTTTACTAAGCTTTGCTTAGTCTGGCACACAGGCCTCAGGTTTCTTACTATAGCTTCTGTTCTTAAATGGTCATCCATCTTGGAACTGGACTGGATCATAGTTCAGTAATCTGACTAGAACTGGTACTTTCATCATAAGTTGCCTGGAAACTTATTTAGCTCTGAGCTATAGATAAATGATTATTGGTTGCTGATAGGCACTATAATCTCTTATTTAGCTCAAGAGATATATATTTTGGCTCAATCTTTAGCAAATTTTACTGAAGAATTTTTAATAAGTTCTTTAATCTTGCATGGATTAATTGTGGTAATTTAGAAGTTTTGATGGTCTTATTCCTGCTTATTGTTTGTTTTACACATTGCCGTGTTTACATCAACTGGAGATTGAGTGAAAAGTCTCAAGCACCTTCCTTGGTACCTTTGTAGACCTCAGCACTCCTGTATTTTGGACAGTCTCAATTTTTTCTTGGATCATTAAATATTCCTCGAGTGTCTTTGGGAAGATTCCAAGTATACCATTTTATGGTCATGATCTCAACCACTTATGTTCCTTGATTACTAGGTAAAGTCCTAGTGACATTTTTCCCCCTACCCCACCTTTTTCCTTTATTTTCAACTTTCACCCTGTGATCTGCTAGAACAGCCATATGATTTGACTTTTTTTTCCCTTGAGTCTACTTGCTTGGTTCTAATTGTATGTTTGATGGCAAGATCTCAATATTTGACTTATCATCTAGGACAGCTTCTGGTTTGTACCGTGGTTGACCCCAGATTGTTTGCACAGTTCTTAGTGTGTGATTGCTTCTAATTTGTCATGTTTGCTTTTATTTAAGCCAGTATATTTATTTTAACCAAGGATGTTTACTTTCATCCCAAAAGTGACATAACTATTATTAACATACACTCCTGGACAAAAATATAAGACCACCCTCAAAAATGAAGAAAAAGATATTGTTTACAATTTTTAAACCATGATATATGAAAGATAAGATTGAGACATTTAGAATAAGAAAAAATTTCAATTCATTTTTTATATGTATATTAGCTTTTATGCTAAATTTTAAAATTTATTTTTGACATAAATATAAGACCACCAATAAAAGCTAAAGAAAAAAGGGCTTAATTTAATTGAAAAAATTATTATATATAGTCTACAGAATATAAAGGCTATTAAAACTAACACTTAAAATACTAAAAACAAATGGCTAAAGGAACTAAATTATCTGAATTTGAGAAAGGCAAGATTACAGCTCTGAAAAGAGTCAGAAAATCTCAGAAATTTCGAAGGCCTTAGGATGCAATAAAACTGTTTGTCTGCAATTACTTAAAAAGTCCAAATAAGTATGGAACAAGAAAACCAACTGGCAGGCCAGAAAAATTATTGCCACAATTCAAGAGAAGAATTGTTCATGAAGTAAAAAAAAAGACTTTGTCAACATCAAAAATATTGAAGTCTCTAGTGAATGCTCTTTGCAGTACTAGAACAATTAGAAGACATTTAAACAACGAAAAAATCAAGCATGAAAAAAGGTTAACTATGAAGCACAAAGAGCAACGACTTGTCAATATCAAACCATGAGTGCTAAAGAATGGCGAAAAGTGGTTTTCTCAGACTAAAAGAAATTCAATTTAGATGGTCTAGATAGCTTTCAGAAGTACTGGCACACATAAAATTTTCCAGAAGAGAATTACTCAACAAGGCATAGTGGAGGAGGATCTTATGATCTTGGGGGCCTTCTCATCTTCAAGAAAACTTAAACTGCAATTCGTCGGTGGTCGACAAAAAGCAGCAGATTATGTGAGGATGCTAAATGATTTATCTTTCGCACAAGAAGGGCATCATCTATATGGAGAAGAATGGATTTTTCAGTGAGATAATGCTGCTATTCACAATGCATCAATAACAAAGAAGTACTTGCTTGAACAAAAAATAAGACTTCTTGACCACCCAGCATGCTCTCCAGACTTCAATTCTATAGAAAATTTGTAGGGATTGATTGTTGCAAAAGTTTATGAAGGAGGTCGACAGTATTCAGCAATTTCTGTACTCAAAAACATAATCTTAGATGCAAGAGGAAAAAATACCTTTGGTTCAACATCAGAAACCAATTGATAGTATGCGTAGCTGAATTTTTGAGGTTATCATAGCTAACAGCAGATCTACAAAATATTAAATAAAAAAATTTACCTTTATATTCTACAGTTCTGCTCATTGATCTTATATATTTTTAAATTAAGCATAAATGCTAATGTACATATATAAAATAAATTGAAATTAATGTTTTAAATTTTTGTCTTTATGCCTTTTCTTTCATACCTGATTTTCATAATTTAAAAATTGTAAATGCTCTCTTTTTCTTCATTTTTGAGGGTGGTCTTACATTTTTGTCCAGCGGGTGTATATAGTATATAATGAACAAATACAACTTTTTGTTATTGATACAATTAAAAATTTAACCATAAGTAAACAAACTTTGTAAAAGGTGGCTGCAAATGTAATGGGAATGAATCTGTATTCAACTTGAATATCCATAAATTTAATTTGCAATCAACATCTTTTTGTAACTTTTGTCTTTGAAAAATACAATATCACCTATAAAAAATGATATTAGGTATTGTAGCGTCCAAAACTAAGGGACAAAATTTTAAAACCTAATATTTGTTAGAAATAACAACTGTGAAAAGCTGAAATTTTGACAACTGATAGTTGTTATCATCCATAATAACATACTAAAATTTGAATCATTTGCAAAGGATAGAAAAAGAATTATAACAATTATTTATTTTCAAAATAGGATCGTCCAAAAGTAAGGGACAAAATTGAGAAAAACAATGTAAACAGTATGCTATATTCAAATTTTTTGATTTCCTCTAAAGAATAAGTCTTACTTAGTCATTTGTAAACGTTGCATCAGCCGGCACCATGGCGAAACGCCAAAAACTTGATTACTCTGTGAGACAAGCTATTGTGAAGCTACACAAGGAAAAGCACACCATTAGAGATTTCAGAGAAAGTGAAACATTCCAAGAGTGTTGTAGGCAGGGTTGTTAAATCCTACAATGATACTGGCAAAATAGTTAGTGCTTTTAAAACCGGTAGACCCCGCAAAACTTCGGCAAGAGAAGATCGAATAATGCAGCGTATGTCATTAAAGGACTGTTTTAAGTCTTGCACAGAAATTAAAGGGGTTATGAATTGTACCTCGTGTGTTAATGTGTCAAGACAGACTGTTTCTAGACGACTGCAAGAAATAGGGCTGTTTAATTGAACCCCAAGGAAGAAACCACTTGTTAGTTCGAAGAATAAGAGATTAGAGTTTGCAAACAGGTATGTAATTTGGACATATGAAAATTGGGCAGAAGTATTTTTCAGTGATGAAAGCAAGTTTAATTTATTTGGAAATGATGGAAAAAAAACAATGTAAAGAGACGTATTGATGAAAGATTAAGTGCAAAGTGTACTAAGAAAACTGTCAAGTTTGGGGGCGGAAGCGTCATGGTATTTGGAATGTTTTCTAGCCAAGGTACAACGCCTCTTGTCCGGTTACAAACTCGTGTAAATGCGCAGATCTATAAAAACATTGTTCAAGATCATGTTGTGCCAATCATACAGAATTCAGGTTTTGATAGGGCTACCTTTATGCAAGATAATGCCCCATGTCACAAGGCAAAAGTGGTAATGAGTTACCTTAGCGAGCAAGATTTCGAAATTATGGATTGGCCACCGCAAAGTCCTGACTTAAATCCAATAGAAAATCTTTGGAAGACCTTAGGAGTGAAAGTTATGGAAAGAAATCCCACTAACACGGAGGATTTGTGGGTGAAGCTTCAAGAAGAATGGTCTAAAATTAGTATCGAGGATTGTCAAGAACTGATTCGTTCTTGTAGTCGAAGATGTGCAGCTGTCATTGAAAGCAAGGGCTCATTTACTAAATATTGATTGTACATGTATTTTTATTGTTTTTTGGCTGTTTACATTGTTTTTCTCAATTTTGTCCCTTACTTTTGGACGTTTCAAATTTGAAAATAGATAAATAAATGTTATAATATTTTTTCTATCCTTTGCAAATGATTCAAATTTTTGTATGTTATTATGGATGACAACGACTACCAGTTGTCAAAATTTCAGCTTTTCACAGTTGTTATTTCTAACAAATATTAGGTTTTAAAATTTTGTCCCTTAGTTTTGGACGCTACTGTATATATTAACATAGTCACCAGCAACAGCGATGTCGATAATGGCTAATGGTTGGGGGGAAAACACAAAAATGCAACTCTGCTGCTTTATTCTCTTTTCAGTTTCTTAGGCTGTTGAAGTAGGTCAAAATGGATAATGGACACAATATGTGGAGTAGCTTTGTTTCTGTAGGAATTGACACTTCCTATATCTTTGAAAGGTTCACTAGTTAATTGTGCACAAACGCTCGTCTCCTCATAACCTGGCCACCAAAAGTGGACAAATCGAAAAATCCCATCGAATTTTGGGGGGGATTTCCAACCTCCACTTCTGCCTCATGGGTGACATCATCCACCCAGCCCTCACTGACGCTTAGATTGCCGATTGGGTTGGGTTTTCACTTCGGTGCAAGATCAAGCATGTCTTGTTACACTTAGCCTACTAGGCAAGATGTTGAACTTTCTTAACGCTGCTTTTTTTTTTTTTTTTTTTTTTTTTTTTTTTAATAACTTACCTATTTGCACATTAGTATTGACATTCTCTAACCAAAAATAAAATTATGTGTGTGACACACATACACACATATATGAGGAAGAACTGGAAATAAGTTAGTATGAAAAAACACAGGGTCCTATAAATAATTTGTATGCCCTAATGAAGTTCTGAAAACTGAACCATTTAACATTGGCAAATAATTCTATGAATTAAGTCATCTTCTGAAGACATTTTTTTTTCTTCTTCCTAATCTCTGTACATTTTCATATATATATGTGAACTGAAGGACTTGCATATGTCAGCTCTGTGCAGACACTGAATGCAATTTAGAGGGCTTGCCAGAAGTGATGGACGATAGGGATAGATGGCGAGTCAGAAAACTACTTGTCATCAGCATGACTTGATGAGGATTTATATTAGTTTAAATGCTCTAGTGAATAAGAATAAATAGTATAAATAATAACATCCATTTGGACTGTATAATGTTCCATGATAAATAAAATTTTTAAAAAAAATTTTCCCCCCCTCTTTTAATCATTGTTGTGGAGAGAGTACTTACTAATGGAAGGTACTGAAGGTTTTATTTTTAAAATGGTTTAAATACAAATTATGAAAACTTCCTTCAAAACTGTATATTTTTAGATTCATTTCTCTGGAAATTTAAAGCTATGTAACCTCAATAAGTTAAAATGAATATGAGGAAACCTTATTTTCCCTCTAGTTTGGTCCACTTTTTTTTTTTCTTTTCTTTCTGTTGCAGCACCACTGGAAAATCCTCAGCTCCAAGATCGTCGGGGGGTAGCAGTATCGCAGTGTCATCTATCAAGTGGATCTGGAGTCCCCAAAGCAGTGGCCCCAACTCCATCGGAAGGTAGCTTCACTAGTAGCCCAGTTTTAGAGAGTTCGTGTGACGATAGACTGGATGGAAGTCGTACTGCTGTAATTCGAACTGTTGACCACCCAATAACCAGTACCTCGACTGCAACCCCTGGTACAGGGGGCACGACAGGTGCCGGCGGGACCAGCCTAATATTACCAGACCATCCTCTTGGGCCACAAAAGCACAGTAAAACTATCACCACTTCAAAATGCGGCAGTCCCTTGGCAGAGTCTCCCATGGCTAATAGCACCATTTGTAGCAGCAGTACAATGCTTGTGACCACAACCAGTGACAGTGGTCACTCATCTCTCAGGGACAAGAGCACTTCTGGAAATGAAGTGATGTCAGTAAAAGAAAGTTCCGCTCAAATGTCTGCCACAACTGCATCAACGAGCAGGGAAGAAAGTACACAATGCACGTCTGGTAGTTTCTGTAATCCACAAGCACAGATCTCCTCTTCCTCCTCCTACCAGCAGCTACCATCTGCGGTGGAAGGGGCTAAGACAGAGGAGCAGAAAGGAGTGAAGAGGTAATTTAGCTCAACACCATTCTTTTACTTGCACTCACACTCTCTCTCTGTTACTCTTTGCCTGTGTGTGTGTCTCTCTCTCTCTCTCTCTCTTGCTCACTCTTTGTCTGTCTGTCTGTCTCTGTCTCTCTCTCTCTCTCTTTTGCTTGCTCTTTTTCAATCTCTCTCTCTCTCTTTTGCTTGCTCTTTTTCAATCTCTCTCTCTCTCTTTTGCTTGCTCTTTTTCAATCTCTCTCTCTCTCTTTTGCTTGCTCTTTTTCAATCTCTCTCTCTCTTTTGCTTGCTCTTTTTCAATCTCTCTCTCTCTCTCTCTTTTGCTTGCTCTTTTTCAATCTCTCTCTCTCTCTCTTTTTCTTGCTCTTTGTCGGTGTCTCTCTCTCTTTTGCTTGCTCTTTGTCGGTGTCTCTCTCTCTTTTTCTTGCTCTTTGTCGGTCTCTCTCTCTCTTTTTCTTGCTCTTTGTCGGTCTCTCTCTCTCTCTTTTTCTTGCTCTTTGTCGGTCTCTCTCTCTCTCTTTTGCTTGCTCTTTGTCGGTCTCTCTCTCTCTTTTGCTTGCTCTTTGTCGGTCTCTCTCTCTCTCTTTTGCTTGCTCTTTGTCGGTCTCTCTCTCTCTCTTTTGCTTGCTCTTTGTCGGTCTCTCTCTCTCTTTTGCTTGCTCTTTGTCGGTCTCTCTCTCTCTTTTGCTTGCTCTTTGTCGGTCTCTCTCTCTCTTTTGCTTGCTCTTTGTCGGTCTCTCTCTCTCTTTTGCTTGCTCTTTGTCGGTCTCTCTCTCTCTTTTGCTTGCTCTTTGTCGGTCTCTCTCTCTCTCTCTTTTGCTTGCTCTTTGTCGGTCTCTCTCTCTCTCTCTCTTTTGCTTGCTCTTTGTCGGTCTCTCTCTCTCTTTTGCTTGCTCTTTGTCGGTCTCTCTCTCTCTTTTGCTTGCTCTTTGTCGGTCTCTCTCTCTCTTTTGCTTGCTCTTTGTCGGTCTCTCTCTCTCTTTTGCTTGCTCTTTGTCGGTCTCTCTCTCTCTTTTGCTTGCTCTTTGTCGGTCTCTCTCTCTCTTTTGCTTGCTCTTTGTCGGTCTCTCTCTCTCTTTTGCTTGCTCTTTGTCGGTCTCTCTCTCTCTCTTTTGCTTGCTCTTTGTCGGTCTCTCTCTCTCTCTTTTGCTTGCTCTTTGTCGGTCTCTCTCTCTCTTTTGCTTGCTCTTTGTCGGTCTCTCTCTCTCTCTCTCTTTTGCTTGCTCTTTGTCGGTCTCTCTCTCTCTCTTTTGCTTGCTCTTTGTCGGTCTCTCTCTCTCTTTTGCTTGCTCTTTGTCGGTCTCTCTCTCTCTCTTTTGCTTGCTCTTTGTCGGTCTCTCTCTCTCTCTTTTGCTTGCTCTTTGTCGGTCTCTCTCTCTCTCTCTTTTGCTTGCTCTTTGTCGGTCTCTCTCTCTCTCTCTTTTGCTTGCTCTTTGTCGGTCTCTCTCTCTCTCTCTCTCTCTTTTGCTTGCTCTTTGTCGGTCTCTCTCTCTCTCTCTCTCTTTTGCTTGCTCTTTGTCGGTCTCTCTCTCTCTCTCTCTCTTTTGCTTGCTCTTTGTCGGTCTCTCTCTCTCTCTCTCTCTTTTGCTTGCTCTTTGTCGGTCTCTCTCTCTCTCTTTCTCTCTTTTGCTTGCTCTCTCTCTTTCTCTCTTTTGCTTGCTCTCTCTCTTTCTCTCTTTTGCTTGCTCTCTCTCTCTCTTTCTCTCTTTTGCTTGCTCTCTCTCTTTCTCTCTTTTGCTTGCTCTCTCTCTTTCTCTCTCTCTTTTGCTTGCTCTCTCTCTTTCTCTCTCTCTTTTGCTTGCTCTCTCTCTTTCTCTCTCTCTCTCTTTTGCTTGCTCTCTCTCTTTCTCTCTCTCTCTCTTTTGCTTGCTCTCTCTCTTTCTCTCTCTCTTTTGCTTGCTCTCTCTCTTTCTCTCTCTCTTTTGCTTGCTCTCTCTCTCTTTTGCTTGCTCTCTGTCGGTCTCTCTCTCTTTTGCTTGCTCTCTGTCGGTCTCTCTCTCTTTTGCTTGCTCTCTGTCGGTCTCTCTCTCTTTCTCTCGCTCTTTGTCGGTCTCTCTCTCTCTCTCTCTCTCTCTTTCTCTCTTTTGCTTGCTCTTTGTCGGTCTCTCTCTCTCTCTTTCTCTCTTTTGCTTGCTCTTTGTCTGTCTGTCTCTTGCTCGCTCGCTGTCTTTCTCTCTTGCTCTCTCTCTCTGTCTCTCGCTCTCTCTCTCGCTCTCTCGCTCTCTCTGTCTCTCTCTCTCGCTCTGTCTCTCTGTCTGTGTCTCTCTTGCCCTTTCTGTCTCTCGCACTCTTTCTGTCTCTGTCTCTCTTTTATTTGATGTCTCTCTCTCTCTCTCGCGCTCTTGTGTGTTGGTGACGTTATAGTTACCATCACGAAAAAAGAAATCGGTGAACCATTTGATTTTTGGCCGAATCAGCTTGTATTCACTTCTCAGCACTATATGCTCCCCTTGGAAAAGGCATAAGTTCACTTTTTCTTGTGATTTCTCCTCACTGGCATATTGGAAACTTCTAACTACATAACCTGCCCAGGTAGTAATAGCAAAAAGCTATTACCTCTATTGTCAATCTTGTGAAGATTCTTATTGAATGTTCAATTGTGTGTTTTTGTTGTTTTTAAACAGGGATTCTGTTGATATGACCATTTTAAAATGAAAGATAAAAAAAATGCTCATTTTTTATTAAAACAGCTGCTTAATCTGGTATAAGAACATGATTAAGCTCAGATGACTACTTATATGATTCTGTCACAACGCCAGAATGTTGCAATGCTTGAAAAAAAAAATTGAAATGAGATTTTGCTATAACAAATACAATATTTATAAAATATAGATTGATATAAGATTATGGCATTTTAAATTATCAAAATCCATCCATAACTTTTTGAAATATAAGCACTTAAAGTTGGAAAAACTGAATAAAAAGCCCCAAAGATTTTGGGGCATGTTTCATTTATAGCAAAAACTATTTAAATGAAGCAATAAAATTTGGCATGTATATGTAAAATTTGCTGGTGAATATCATGGAATCATTATAAAAAGACATAACTCATCAGTTGAGCTTCTTATATTAGCAATGCTCATACCACTCTAAAACACTATGCATTTGTATTTTTAGTGGGTTCCATCTAAAAAATGCTTTTAAAATCACTATAAATCCATAAAATTCTGTCAAATCATCCATCAAACTAAAGGAAATTTTATCTAAAAGTTTGTCAGGGTTATTAGTTTAAAAAATTTTTTTTTTAAACTTTGATGAGACAGAAGGGAAAAGATTATGAATACTTGAACACCCCCTTGTGCAAATGAATTATATACAGAAAAACATTTTTAGAAAGCCTTTCTGGTTGTTATTATTATAGAAAGTTTAAAGGATTTCCCCTTACTTAATTACAATCAACCAAGTCGGTTGAAGATGTAGAGTATGCTTATTACATCACTACAGAGGAGTAATATAGCCGCCCCACCAACTACATCTGATAGTAAGGTTCTAGTCCCAGTGTATTGGGGAATGGAGAGCACTCCTTTATTGCCAGGTCCACTTTGACCTAGACTGGTAATATGTTAGGGTCTCATCTATGGGCCAAATAGAACTGTTTAATAATTTACTATACTTAAAATCATTTAACTGTATGCAAATAGAAGTATTATTGTTAGATAGCAATATATTTGACTGTGCAAACAATAAATAGCAATACTTGAAACCATTTAACTTTGCGTAAACAAATGAGCTCTGGCTCATTTAAAAATGTTACCTACAAACAATTCATTTACAAATCATGATAGGTAAACAGGATTTGGCATTAAATAACCTACAAGAGTTGATTTGCCATAAAACCCAAGTAACCAACCAATGATGTTAATACGTTAAAATTAACTAAAAAGTGTAAATGTAGGCATACAACATACACTATTCCCTAACCTTTAGGCTTAAAATAACCCCCAACAGGTTGACATGCCATTAAAATCCTTCAACCAACCAACTTAATTCCAACATATGTTGGATTAACACAAGTTAATGTGATTAGAATAGTAACATATAGTATTCCAATATAAAATTGTGCACCCTTTTTACTGTTAGATTAGTTATTCAAATATCCCCAGTCCCCCCAAAAATGTAGTCTCTGCATGATTAGTAGATATAAGGGTTATCAAGATAAAGAGAAATTTACAGGCTTAGGGGGTCATACCATCATTAAATTGATATGTAAAAATTACATCTACAGACACCTACAACTAATGTAGAGTGCAGTAGATTGTTCAGTGGCACATAACCTGATGGATCTCTCGTTTCAATAGTGATATCAATTTACTGGCTAGACACCAGGGGCTACCACCTGTCAAAATTTCATCCACTCTTCTGATTTTCTGAGTCTATATTTTCTTTCGATCACATTCATCTTTCATGCAGATAAGTAAAAGAAATCACAATACCTTTTGTAAAGGTATTTATATATTATAATAAAAAAAAAAAGTTGATGAAAATCAATGATGGCATCATTTGTTTCATTTAAACTAATTGAATACTGGGGGATGGGGAGTCCCTGTGGAGTAATGGCTAAAGTGCTGGACTGCAGCCTCAAAGTAATTAAATACTGTACCCTTTATGTTGATTGAATATTAGTATATAGTCTATTGACATGAAAGAGAATCAGAAAACAGTTTAAATTTTGGTAGAGGCTGTTCTGATTTACTTGAGTTTTCATGCCTTTACTGTCTTATTGCCAGATATCTTGACAAAAGCATCTTTTCTCTGGCAAACACATTACTTCTGCATAAACACCTAGACAGTAAAAAAAACTGTGTACATATTTCATATTGGTATATATGTAGATGCTTTAATTCTCTGTGTGTGTGTGTGTGTGTAATATATATATACACACACACTCTCACTCGCACATGTACAATTTAAGATTTATATAAAATAGTTATTAAAGAAGGTGCTTTCAACGTGACTTATTATGGAGAAGCGAACATGGCTATCAGAGTTCCTTTCCTGAGTGAAGCTGTTTGCATTTCACATAATGCTAATACTGTTGGGAAAAGTATGAATCCTACTGTTTTCCTTCCAGCTATGGGTAAATAGTAGGGCAGGCTGAACTCTTTAATTTTGGTATGGCAACCAGACTTGAAGAAAAACTAGTTGTCAACCTGGAGAGGGATATGTTCCACCAGATGATTACCACCTAAGACACACTACTTGAGTATGCACCCTGACAACAGCCTCTAAATTTTTCCTTGAGCTTAGGGAATAACCAAAAGTCACAGGGAGCAAGGTCTGGACTATAGGGAGGCTGAGGAACTGACTTGATGCCCATCTTAGTCAAATAGTCTGCGACAAGGATGGAGTTGTGGACTGGTGTATTGTCTTGGTGGAAATGCCACTGACCCAATTTGAAGAGTGCTGGCCTCTTCTGATGGAATCTCTTTCTGAACTCCCTTAAAACCTCGACATAGTATTCCTTGTTGACTGTCTGTCCAGTGGGAACCCAGTGCATGTAGATCATGCCAGTGCTGTCAAAAAAAGATCATCAAAAATTTATGGGTGGATTTGCTCTGTCTAGCCTTTTTGGGTCTGGGAGAGCCAACATGCTTCCACTGGGAACTCTGTCTCTGAGTCATAGCAGTAGATTCAGCTTTCATCGCAGGTCACCAGAGCATCAAGAACTGCAGGATCTGAATGGATCAGCTCGACCATCTCCCTGCTGTCATGACAATGTCTTTCTTTCAGATCTTCTCTGAGCACCCTTGGGACAAACTTCGTGCAAATCTTCTGCATCGTCAGTTTCTCGCGAATAATTGTGTGTACAGTTCCCACACTGACATCAAACTGTGCTCTTATTGTCTCTATAGACATATGATGGTCCTTATCCATGAAATTCTTTATTTGGCCAATCCACTCTGGTGTTCTGACTTCCTTACTCCTCCCACACCTCTCATCATCCCTCACAGACTCCCTGCCTTCCTTGAATCTCTTATGCCACTCAAAAACTGATGCTCGATTCATGCAAGATGGTGCAAAAGCAGTCTGAATCATTCCATACGTTTCTGTGGCATTTTTTTCCAAGTTTAAAAAAGAATTTTATTGCATATCGTTCTTCTAAAGTCTCCTCACATCCAGGTTGCAAATTTTCAAGAGTCTACGACAATTTTGGATGCCTGTGCAATAAAGTCTGGAAATTTATTGAAGGCACCTCATATTTGCAACTGAATGAGTTTTGTGAGGACCTGCATTTATACTGAATGTCTTTTTTTTTCTTCTTAAACTCTTGCTAGAACTATGAAATGTTAATTAGAATTCTTCACTACTTCCTAAATAGAAAAATTGATATCATAATGGATCACTGTTAACAATGGGCTCACCGGTCATCTCTCTATCTTCATTATATATATTATTTGTGTACAACTTTTCTGCATCATTTTTTTTCTCACATTGTCTGATGCCATAACAGAAAACAAAATTTCTAAATTTTTGTGAATAAAAATCCATAATAGTTCTGCTGAATAGAAATAAAACTTTCTCTTACTCTAAATCTGAAAAATAAAATTCCATAATTTATATCTTAAATTATCTTTGACTAGCAACCAATGTTTTCCTACCTTATTTTCACATTCAGGAAATATATAACAAGATAGAAAATGCAGAATATAATGTAAGCCTATTAATAGAATAAAAAAAACTTTGCAACACAGCTATAAATTAATGAAATATCAGTTAACCACCATAGATTAAATAAAGAATTTGGTTCAAAAATTTTAAATGCCTTACCAAACATGAAAGCTCTCTGAAAAAGGTTAGAACATTGGCCAAAACATAATAGCAATCAAGATGTAGACAGTAGTTTGAATAAATCAGTGTATAACAGCAATGATTCAATTGCATCTTGAAATGTTCCTGTCAAGTTTTTTTGTTCTATTTATTTTTTTTATAACTTTTTGCTGCTACTAATTGAGCAGGTTGTATAATTTTGAGGGATTTTTTTTTCCCTTTCAAGTACTCACTCATCACCTCTCTTCATTAATCCTCATAATATGCCAGTGAATAGATATCTTGTCAAGATATGTTGATATGACAGAGCACAAGAAATGGTTTCATGCCTTTTGGCAAGGTTCACTGGTTCTTTTACAGTGCTGGTAACTTAAGCGACTCTGGACCTTTATATATTCATTTACGTATATATGAGAAAAGGAAGACAATATGGAAAAACAAATTGATATATTTTGCAGTAAAGATACCGTATTCAGAATTAATTTTACTGTAAAAACAAAATATACAGTGTAGTAATTAAGAGAGAAGTATACCATATATATATATATATATATATATATATATATATATATATATATATATATACTCATCAACAGACTGTTTTGTTGTATCACAACTCTTCAGTATGGCTAGACAAATGATGCTTCAAGCTGGGATCGAAACCTAGCTGACTTTGTCAGTTGGATATTTTACCCCAGAATCATCTTCCTTCTCTGCATGAGTGAAGGAATTTTTTACATATACCTTTTTCATACACATTATCGGCTACCAGGTGTACTCAATTCATGAGAAGAGCTATTGTGTTTCAGCTTACGTGGGAGCTGGTAAATTCCCCACTAGAGTGCTGTTAAAATTTTGGTCCTTATTCAAATTGTTTGACTAAATCAAAGAATGTGATACGCGTATATAAAATAGTTTAAATTTTAGCCCATGATATATATTCAATGAATGGATGTGTTATGTTACCTGTCCCCTTTTTTGTTGCTTATAGTATATCAATATTTTTTAATTTCAAAAACTTCCTAAGACAAAAAAAAACTTCAAACTTATGATGTAAGGATGAAACTAGTTGAGAACTATCAAAAAAATTAAATAGCAGAAAAGATTCCTATTTCTTATCCCTTTTCTTGTGTGTGTGTGTGTGTGTGTGTATATGTATATATATATATATATATATATGCGCACACTTCATTTTAAAAGAGTTATTCTTAGCAAAATATGTCAATTTGATTTTCTGAATTTTTTCCAGTCTCTTATATCATTGAATTTAATTCCAAAATTTGCAACAAAATACTTTAAAAACCTATTTATTGTGTTGAGCTTCAGATAATGACTTTGAAAACTTGCAACAGAAGTTGACAGAAATTTATATTAATATGTATTGGAACAAGTTGTTTTCAGGATTTATTATTTTAATTGTTTGCATTAAATTCTCAAATGTTTTATTTCTACCCCCCCCCCCTTTTTTTTTTAAACCTGAAACAGCAAAAGAATTTTTGAAAATTAAATTTTGAGCAAATGAATTTTAACCCTTTGAATGCTCAGTTCTCAGATTGTTGGTAGTTGGGCTTCTAAAATCCCCTCCTCAAAAAAGAAAAAAAAACTGAGCTCAGAACACCTTCATACTTCACCCTACAGCACCAACATCTTTGTTTAATCCTTACTGTACTGATTAAGTTTTTTGCACCCTAACAATCAGATACTTAATTGATTGGTTAAAATTGACATCCTCAAGTTAGTTACACAAATAACTAAAACTTTTTATTTTTTAAATCTTTATATTCACTGTTGTATTCAGATATAACTTGGTTCACATGCAAACATTTTTATCTCATTGCGAAAATAGTCACTAAACTTTACATCATAATGCAATTATGTTTTTCAGAATCAAACCTTTAAAATTCACTGTCAGAATCAAAATTACTGAAGTACACATTGAAGAAATTACCTTCCATCTTGTTTTGTTGGTAAAATTGAAGTTTCACTATTGTTCTGAATTTTGAAATACCCCTCATCCCAAAAGCTGGCAATGTAACCCATTAACCATATTTATGTAGTGTAACATGCTCATCATATGGGCCATTAAAGAAAAATAGAATGTGCTTACTACATCATGTGACATGTGGAGAATTCTAGAAAACGGCAAACTATCAATGATGAGTAACTTGGTTCCTGTGTCTTGAGTGCACGTTTATGGATTTGACTATACTCTGTTCTTATACAATAAAGGTTAAGGTAGACCACTCAAAAACTATCTGGACTACTAATCTATGCTCTATGGTAGAAACTTTTTCATAATCAATATTTTAAAATTTTCTATTTTTATTCATATAGGACTTTTTTGTTCTAGTTTACATATGCTCAGTCATTTACTGTCATATGCATATTTATTTTAATGAATAAAGGGTCTACAATAGCAGCCTATTAGCATTATTTCAGTTTTACACAATAACTAGATGTTAACTCCCTTTCTCATTCACTTTTGGCCCACCAGAATATAATGGCTTTTTTTCTCAATTGAATTTAAAATCTCTAATCTAAAGCTATCCCAGCCTTCCATTATAAGAAAGTTTGATTTATTTGAGCCTTCTATTATTATCTGAGCTTGGTTCAAAGGGTTAAAAAATGTTTTAAAGTATTGAAATAAACTTGGGCTTAAAGCTCAGTACTAAATAATTTGAAGAAACTTAATGTTTTGGGCATTGTGAATCACCAACACTTGAGATTTTTTTTCTTTTTTTGATAGCTTTTGAAATCTGAGACTTTTTTGTTTTGTTTCATCTTATGTTACCTGTGTTATTGTAGCTTGATGTGTATAATTTTACAATCAAGCTAAAAAGTTTTAAATTTTAAATGCTTTTTAAAGTTTTAAATTCATATAATTCAAAATGTGGTTGGATTTTTCCCCCCAAAAAAATACTGTCAAATTGCACATGTTAGGAAGTTCTTGTAAAAATTATTCTAAGGTAGAGGTACTGTTGGGAGAGAAGTCACTGGTACAAGATTATAATTTTTGTCATATATTTATCTTCATGTCTTCAAGCCCCCTCCCCATTCAAGCATTTATTAAATTTTTGAGTAAAGTGATTTATAGCTGGGATTTTAAACTTTGAATTTTAATTTTCTTTTTCCCTTAAATTTCTATCCTTATTTTCTTAACCCTAAATTTTACCTTGATGTTTTCTAAAGAAAATACATAAAATAGATGTAAAAGCAGTTAAAAATGTTTAATTTTACCAAGTTTTTAGTGTCAATATTTTACTGGGTCTTCAGCTTTCAGTGCTTCTACATTTGACACTTAAATTTGTCTCTCACTCTGTATTGAGTGACACACAATTCTATATGGATTACTTAAATGCTTTGTTCAATATATGCCAAGTTTTATGAAATTCCATAGAAAATTATGGAATCTCACTTGTTTACTGGTGATTGCCATTCCAGGTGTTAGCACAGACAGCAGTTTATTTTACAGCAATCACAAACCATTAAATTGATTATTAAGTTAGCAGTAATTGTCTGAATATTTCTTTTCAAGTTTTAACTTAGAATTTAAAATATTTTTATATAATCTTTTTTAACAGAATGAATGCTTACTTTTCATACAATATATTTTGAAAATATTTTTTCTACTTTGAGTTTTAACTCAAAAGATTTAGAAAAAAATCATTTTTGATTGTTTTAACAAAGAATGAGTGCTTTTTTTTTTTTTTTTTTCTCTCTCTCTCCATACAATATTAAAAAAAATATTTTTTCTACTTTTCACTATCCCACATTGTTACCATTGATCTCCTTTTTCCTTAAACCTTGTATACAAACAGGCAGGCACACACACCAGGTGTTACCCAAATTTTAACTATGAAATAATGTGATTAAACTTAACAGCGAGTTAATAACTTTGACTAGTATTTCCCCACCCCCATTTTACTTTTTAAAAATTAATTTTTTTCTTTTTCTTATCAAAACAAACTTGGG
Organism: Sepioteuthis lessoniana; assembly: GCA_963585895.1. NCBI lineage: Eukaryota > Metazoa > Mollusca > Cephalopoda > Myopsida > Loliginidae > Sepioteuthis > Sepioteuthis lessoniana. The sequence goes on from OY757935.1 coordinate 15,421,071, forward strand.
TTATTTTAAAAAATATATTTTTACAACAAGGAATAGCACTGACCAAAGAAATTTGTCTTGTTTCCAATCTATAGTAGGTAATGTAGTTTTGAGCCATGCTATAGAAATTATTACCTAGATGATTTTTGATTTAAATAAATAAATAAAAACAAAGAAAAATATGCAGAGGGTTGATTTAGTTAATGGCATGTCAACCTTTTATGGGTTATTTGATGCAAATATTTTGCACACAGTTATAGTTCCAAGTATTCTGATCTCATACCAATAATTTATACACAATTATGGTTTCAAGTAACAGTTCTATACAGTTCTGTGGTTTTAAGTATTCCTATCTAATACTAATAATTTTCAAACAGGTCTGTTTGACCCTAACAAGCTCTACCACTCTTGATCAAAGTGGATCTGAGAGTAATGGTAATGAAGAGGTATTCTACAATACCCAGAACTCCAGAATTGGAGTCTTGCCACTAGATGCAGATTAGTGTCCTATTCTAAATCCCACTGATCAAAATTAATCATGATCAACAAATTTTGAATTTAAAAAGTAAAAATGAAATATTTTCACAAATTGTCCACTTGGTAATGTATACAAATTCAACAAAGGGTAATAGCAAATAGATGTACTACATTCACTTTGTGTATATTATTCAATATAGTGCTACTTACTCATATTACATATGGGTTGTAAGATAGTCATTATTAAAAATAAGACAGTTGATTATTTTTTTATTTTTTTTTTATTTTTTTTTTTTTTTTTTTTAAATTTATCTTTTTTAATTTATCTTTTTTATAGATATTGTTAAAGTTGAGGTTAATCTTTCATATTTTAAGAACTTTTTTATCATTTATTTTTCTATGGGTTATTGCCTGTTTACAGTAAGTATGCCATATGGAAGACAATGAAATTCATGAAAACCATTAAAAATTTTAGTATTTGTCACACTTGAAAGGGTAGTATTAACGGAAATGTAACTTTTTTTTTAAGGTTGGATAACCTTTTGAGATTGAATAAATACCTTTTTAGTAGAGTTCAAGGACAGGGTTAGAGAAGGAACCGGTCACCTGCTCATAATGATTACTGAAAGTTCTGTGAGATGGACAACCCTTTTATAGTGAGGACAGTGAGACAGATTTCACCTAAAAACCAACTATCTGAGCTAGATCATGTATAGTTTAAAACCTTTCCAAGCATGAGTCTAACAGTTCTTGAAAGTTTGGTTGAAATTGGGCCAAGAATGACTGTCTATCTACATGGAGGTTCAGTTTCACAAATTTCTGTATACATACACATATGAAGTTTGTTAGATTATTTTTCTTTGTTCCTGTTAGTAACTTCTGCTGGGATGATTGTAATATCTGTGCTTTGTCTAGGATCAGAGCAAAGCTATCTGGCCTTATTGTAGTATGTTTTTTGTTTGTTTATTTTTTTTTTTTGTTGGCAGGATGTCAAAATTGACAAAATTTGGGCCAATAATCAATCAAATAATAAAACTAACAGTAATACTGAAATTTTTTTTTTAAAACTCTGGGTCCAAATTCTGTTAATTTTGAAGATGAAGTATTTTGTAATGTATTAACAACCTTCAGGATAATATGAAGTTTAATTGTTATATTAATTAACACGAGTCATGTTAGCTGTCAAATACAGCTTTGTTACCATAACAGAATTTCTCATTACCTTGGAGGTGAGATACTGTAAATTCTCACTATAACAACTTAATTAGGAGGTCAATATTAAAGTAAAAAAACTCATAAATATCCATTGGTTACCCTTCATTCATTAAGTAAATTCATAGTTCACTATATTTCCTCAATGCAAGTAGCATTCTTTTCTTACATTCTTTCCTTTATACTCTTTTTGATCTTTCTCACCTTCACTTAAAAATTATAAATTTTTATAGTTACACTGTTACCATGACAATGTCAGTTTGTTACCCAGTAAACTGATATTAAGTATGAATTTCATTTATAAACGGATATTCAAATAATTGGACTTTTACTACTATTTCATGGTGCAAATTTAAGTGGCATCTAGATCAACTGATTCTTTATTGAAGTAAGATAAGCACTATTGACCTCGATGCCATAACTACACATTTTTGTGGCAGAATTCCTTCATACCAGTGTATTTCATCAGTTTTAACATGTTCTTTATGGTTCATGTGTTTGTCACATTTCCTGAACTTAATTTTTGGTAATTCCAAATTCAGTTTTAATGATTCTCTAAGGTTTATTAAAGCCCAAAATTGTTATATTGAGGATTTACTCATGTGTGAGTGTGTGTGTGTGTGTTTTATCGCACTGATTTTAAAGCAGATCCTCCTCCTCTCTCAGTATTTTATCAGAATGTGAACTCTCTTGTTTGCAGCTCCAAAAGAAACCATGAAAGGTAGGTATGCTCAGTCTTCACATTGAATGGTTTACCTAATTGAAGAAGAAAACAAGTTCTAAAAAATTTTAAACTTATTCTAAAGTTTTTCTTTTGTTTTTTTTTGTTCTTTTTTTTTTTTTTACATTGAAAAGATTAGTTTGAAGTTTCAAAAAAATCTTAAAAAGAAACAAAAAAATGTAGATGATATTTAAAAGGATAATTCTTCGACCACCTCTGAGCAGTATGGCTATTTTATGTTTATTGTGCAATATTGGAATTGTATTTTTGTAGTAAATTTATATGTAAATGTTCTCATTTTGATAAACCTTTTTTAAAGGATAAAGTAACAATTTTAATGTCTTAGTTTATACTTATGAATATCCAAACGTAGGTGCCCGTGGTGTAATGGTTATCGTCGTAAGAAATGGACACGGTGACACGAGTTCAAATCCTGGACGAGGCTGATTGCATTTCACATAGCACTAATACCCTTGGGAAAGGTATGAATCCAATTATTCTCCCTCCAGCTATGGGTAAATAATAGGACAGACTAGGTTCTTCAGCCTTGGTGAGGCAACTAGACTAGGAGAAGGAAAACTCTGAATTCAAACCTGTTAAACTCTGCTTAAAAAATTGACCTTGTGTCATATCCTGCCCGAGCAGAGGGGTTGGTAAATAGAATGAATATCCAAACGTAACAAATAGGCTTTACATATCACTTCCAATAAATATTTGATTATCTAAAGTTATCTAAATTTTTCCCCTCTATATTTGTGAACTTAATTTTTGATGTTTTTTGTTATTTTATAAAGTTTTATTTAGTCTGGCATGCAGGTTGCTTAACGTACCTGCTGTTGGTCACACATTTAAATACTGAGCAGGCTCATTGTTTAATTTGTGTATGATTTTCTAGCTGTAGTATCTGACTTTTTATTTCTTTATTTTTTCAAAGCAGCTGAGTTGTAGAATACATTAACTGCATCTCTGCAGAGAGGTAAGGACCTTACCCCACCCTCACCCCCAATGAATGTCCTGTATAAGACTCTAAACAATCTGATGGTGAGGCTCCCGTATTGGAGCTTTGGGGAATGTAAAGTACCCTTTCATTGCCATTGCTCTCAGGTCCACTTGTCCTGGAATGGTAGTACCCAATAGGGTCCTATCTATGGGTCAAATTGAACAAACTGTGTGCAGATGACAAGTGACTTATGTTTTAATTGTGACTGTTATATAGCAATACTTGAAACCATTTAACTGTGTGCAAAAAAGAGCTCAAGCTCATTTAAGAATGTTATCAACAAATTGTGTTCACAAATCATATTTAATATATATGTATAAAGAGGATTTGACATTAAATAACCTACAATACTTGATATGCCATAAAGCCCAACCAAACCAAATCCTATATATTTAATATATATGTCTAAAGAGGATCTGGCATTGAATAACCCACAATAGTTGATATGCCATAAAGCCCAACCAAACCAAATCCTATATATTTCATATATATGTATAAAGAGGATTTGACATTAAATAACCTACAATGGTTGATATGCCATAAAACCCAACCAAACCTATCTTCAAAAATAGGCTTTCTATTTGCAATTGTGCAACAATCCTGATGGATTTTGGTTTTAGACTTTTGTATACAAATGCTCATTGATAGAACCTAAGTGATGTTATATATGTGTGTTTTGTTTTCAATATAGTTGTTACAAAACAATTTATTGTTTATTTCTTATTTTGTGTCTGTTCATTTGAAAATGCATCTATGTAAGCAGTGTATTTTAAAGAGAATTTTTACGTGCCATTCTATACATTCTGCTGTTTGATATGCTTGGCACATTTCTCAATTTTATTTATTTTTTTAAAACTCTTTCACAGAAGTTTAAAAAAAAAACAATGAAAAAGCCTAAACATTAACATTCATTGCAAATTGCACCCTCCTTTTCATTAAAACAAAATAGGGGACTCACCAGGGTGTAGTGGCTGATTTGCTGGACTTTAACATAGTCGAAAGCGATTTCGATCTCCAGGTGCGCCGTTGTGTTCACTTTTGGACTGATACCCTTGGGAATGGTATGAATCCTTTTGTTCTCCAGCTATGGTTGAAATGATATCATTACTGTTCTGCAAAGCTAGCTTTGACGTTAAATGACCCATAAAGGTTGAAATGCCATTAAACAAGAAAATCAAATTTTTTTTTAATTTCTTAAACTATTACACACACACACACACTAAAATTACAAATGTTTTAGTTATTAAAACCTTTCTAAAATCTTTATGTAAATTACATACCCCATGATTGATAAATGCCATTTGTAAGTACTTATAATATATGTGGCATATTGTTCATGAGTATTTACAATTAAACATTAATTCATATGGATATATAAAAATGTTTTTTTTTTTTTTTTTTTTTTTTTTTTTTTTTTTATGTAATAATAATAATCTAAGCTTTGCATATATAAATAAAGCAGAATATGGCACAAGGTCAGTTTTTATATCTAGTTTAACAGGTTTTTCATCTAGGCAGGTTGCAATAGCAAGATTAAAGAACCCAGTCTGCCCTTGTATTTATCCATATCCCTAGAAAGGGATAGTTGGATTTATGCCTTTCCCAAAGCTATTAGTACTTTGTGAAATGCAAACAGCCTGGTCCAAGATTTGAAATCTGGTCACCACTGCTATTTTTTAGGATGGTAACCATTACACCATGAGCATTTTTTGTATGTACAATATATTAACGATTATGAAAATAAGGCAGAGTAATAACTTATAATTCTGAGCTTCACATCTTCATTGATCAGTGAGTACTGTAAAGGTTTGATGAGCATGTGGTATTGAAGTCAAACTGTACATATATATTGACCATAAAGGGAAGTTTGTTAATGATTACATCACAACATATACATTTCTGACATGTTCTTATTTTATTAATTCTTTGAAAAAAATCTTTGAAATGAAAAAAAAACCCCCCAAAAAAACCAGTCACTTGTGTGTGAGTGTATGTGTGTGTGTGGCAATGTACACATAAGTGTGTGTGTGTATACATGTAACACATCATTCAATAAGTCCTGGGCCTAACTAATAAAACAATTTTGAGGCAAAATTCAACTTTATTCATCAACATCGTCTCCCTCTTGGGTGATACACTGATTCCAACACTTCTCTAACAATTTGATGCCTTTTTTTTTTTTTTTTTTTTTGTAGAACAATTTGTCTTAGGCCTCAAAATATGCCTCCGTTTCTGATATCACTTCTTCATTGGAACCAAATCTCTTACTTGAAGCATTCTTTTGAAGTCTGTAAACAGCTAGTAGTTGCTTGCAACCAGATAGGGTGAGTGTGGAAGCAATTCAAAGTGCAATTCATGTAGTTTTGCCATTGTTACGATTGACTTGTAACACAGTGCATTGTCTTGGCGAAAGAGCACTTCTTCACTTGTGACCGATTTTTGGCGAGTTCTTCCTTCAAATGCACCAATAATGCTATATAATATTTGCTATTGATGGTGGTTCTTTTCTCAAAGTAATCGATGAACAAAATATCTTGTACATCCCAAAATACAGAGGCTAAAAGCTTGCCTGCTCATGCTTGCATCTTTGGTCACTTTGGACAGCTTTCACCTACTGCTGTCTACTCAGCTGAGTGCTGATTTGACTCTGGAGTGAAGTGGTGTATCCATGTTTTATCCATTGTCACATATTTATGCAAAATCTCCTATTTTGTTGTGTTAAAACAGTTGCAAATCACATTCTGAATTGTCGACTCGTTGTTTTTGATTGACTGTGAGCAAACATGGCACCCACTTTGAACATCGCTTTCTCATTGACAAATGTTCATGCAAAATGGTGAATACATTGCTTTTTGATATCTTCAACTTCTCTGCTATCTCATGCAACTTCAATTTACAATCAGCCAAAACGGGTTTGTGGAGTTTTTGGTGTTTTCTGGGACAACTGCTAAATTTGGATGACCTGAGCATTCAGCATTATTTGTGTCTGTACGACCACATTTAAAGTCAACATACCACCTCTTAACCATTGTTTCTGAAAGAGCCAAGTCTGAATAATACTTATCAAGCCATTGATTTGCTTGAACAATATTTTTCCCATCCTTTATCAACGCACAAAATTCAGATTTTTCTATTGTTTTGAAAATTTGCAACAGTAGCTTCACTTAAACAATTGTAATTTGTAAACTAATTATTCAATTAGGATCAAATTTTTACACGGGCTATTTGAAGATTTATAAAAATTATATGGATTTTTTTTATTAGTGTTGCCATCTGTATGTCAGGCATGAGACTTATTGAGCAATGTATTGTGTGTGTGTGTGTGTGTACTTAAGCATATATGTGTGTGTGGTATTCTTTTGGCGGCAAATCATTATCTAAACAAGTTTGGTTGAATATTGTGGACTGTTTCTTTTTTTAAATCTTCAAGTGAAGACTTCAAGTCTCCTCACAAGTCTTGTCTGGGTCAGCCCAAGCGCTTTTGACCATTTCACTAGTCATCTTCAGGGGTTGTCAAATCATTTGTGTGTGAGTTTTATTTATATTTATTTGGAATATTTTCTTTTTCTTTTAATCATAGATGGTGTTGGCTTTTTCTGTCAGGATGGGTGTTTAGTTATTGAATATGTTTATACTTGTGGTGAATGCTATTTTATTTATGGTAGGTTTTTTTATCTTATATAGTTATTGCTTCAAGGACTTGTAAACAGTTTTTATTCTTATATATGATTTTTGTATTGTTAATTAGGATCTTTCTTATATCTGGGGATTTGAGTTTGTCAGTGTCTTTGTTATGCTTTGTCATTAGATGCTGTTTTGTTTTTAGGTGGTAAGGCAATGAGAGTGTGATTGTTGTTGTTGTTCACCATATGTATAATCATATTAAATATATTCAATAACTAACCACTCATCCTATCAGAATGAGCCAATCCTCATCTATAATTGAAAAAAAACCCAAAAAAACTCGAAATAAATATAAATAAAACTCAGACACAAATGATCTAACACAACCCTCAAAGATGACTAGTGAAATGGCTGAAAGTGCTTGGGCTAATATACTATTTTCTTGACCAACTTGACTCGGACATAATAAGACTAGTGAGAAGAATGTCTTCACTTGAAGATTTCAAAAAAGAAACTCTGCAGTATTCAACCAAACCTGTTTACCTGTTTAGAAAGGTGTGTGTGTGTGTGTGTACATAATTATATATATATATATAATCTCCACATCTCTGTGGACAAGACTCTAAGCATTTTTGCTGATATCATATATCATTGCTATTTATGGACATCCCTTTCCTGAGCACACATTTATTGAATTGATGAAATTAGCTATGAAATTTCACTAGTTCAGCTTTAATGATATGTGTAGATAAGTTGAGGCCTATATATGGGGGTCTCCAAATGGCCCTCTTTATGTTAATGTTTTTGCGGTTCCTTGAACAGCGGTTGTTTGTCAAGGTTCATAGACCTTACTGTTATGTCTATTATGTTGACAATGCTTTCGCTTGTTTTTCATCACATAATGAGGAATTAATATTTTTTTATTGCCTGAATAGATTTCACCTATCCCTACCTTTTTACTATGGAAGAGGAAAAAGAATGCTACTCCTTCTCGACATGTTGGTCGAGAAGGTTTTTTCTTCCTTCATTACTAATGTGTACTGTAAACCGACTTTTACAGGTTTATACACTAGTTGGGAATCTTTTTGTCCGAAAGTCGGCGAAGATTAACTTTGTCAAATGTTTAACTTATTGGATACTGATTTGTTCTAAAAATCGGATATCTTTCTGAGGAATGGATACCTAGACAATGTTATCTTGAATAGTTTTGGATCAACAATATCCAAATCTAATTCCATAAAATTGTTTGGTCCTTCGAAATGTCCTGTCTACATGAAGACAAATTGGATTGGGGCCCTCAGTCAGCTTTTTGTTGATAAAATCTCTGGGTCAGTTATACGTTTCTTAACTCTGTTAAGGTGAGAATCATCTTCACCACCGGATCTGCATTCCAGCCTTCTCAAAAATATGTCCTGCCTATAAGGCAACAAAGATGGTTTATGAATTTCACTGTCAGTGTGCTGCTGACTATATTGGTAGGACTATTCAAAAGCAGGAAATCAGAGTAGAGCAGCATGTCCCACAGGAATTAAGACGACTTCAAAATGCTACATCTGAGTCTTCCCAGTTACAAGAATTGGCCATAGGTGATCAGTTGGCTGATCACTGTATATGCAGGACTAACTATTCAGACAACTATTTCCTGGTCCTGTGCAAAGCTAGGTCTAAACAACATCTTTTTAGAGACCATAACTACTTTGCTATATTGCACTACCTTTGGCAAGCAGATAAGACAATTTGAGATCCTTTATCTGTTTGTGGGATTGGGTAGGAATCGTGGGAGTTGAGGGCTATTGAATCGATGATTTAATATTCTTACCATTTTAAACAATTATGGTGTTTTGTTGAAAATATGCTGGACAAAAAGGTCCCTCCAATTTGCTTTTTAGTATTTTGATTTATCAATAAATGTGATCCCCCCCCTTTTGTCTTGTTATATAGTGTGTGTGTGTGTGTGTGTGTGTGTACATATATATTAATGTGTAATTGATAATTATGTATTCTAATATTAACAGTAAGCTTGTAAATCCTTGTTCTTTCACCATATTGCTCTACTCTTATGTGGACCAACTAGGAAAAAAAAATTTATTACTATTTGCTTGTTGGTAGGGTAAAGGTGTTTGTTTACTAAATTTTCTAATTCAAACACTCAGACCTTATGTTGCTTACTGTACTTGCTGTTGCTGACCCAACTAAATACTAAGGCAAACTGGGCTCTTTAACCTTAGTATGCCAACCAGTCTCAGAGAAGGAAAACTCTGAATTCTAACCTGTTAAACTTTGCTTGAAAACTACTCTGTATCGTATCCTGTTTATTTAAAGCAGGTTGGTAAATACAGATGGTGGGTTTAAATCGATCTGCCCTACCATTTATCTATCCATGGGATGAAAAGAGAAGAGATTAATGCCTTTCCTAAAAACATTATCTGAAATTTGAACTTGGCTCACTGATTCTATTTTTTCTCTATTATGCCACACTTTACACACACTTATTAAAAATCCACCATTCAGATAAATAACTGGAAAACAGGAGTTTTAAATATAACAATTTTATACATGTATCAGCCTCAGTTTTGAAACCTTTGCTTTAGATGCCATTGGATAAGATTTGTGTTACTTTAATGTTACAGAAATTCCATATTGCTCTGTAGTGAGACAAATTTTAGTAAAGTTACACTTCCGTTTTATTTGCAAGTAGATTATCTGTTTGAAATATGAGGACATGAACCATTAATTTTCTAAAACTGGTTTAATCTTCAGTATCTTTCATTTGATAACAATTGATAAGTATGAGTATTTTTGGATTGGAGAGAGATTGTCATAATGTAGAGGCAGTTGGTAACTGTCTGTATCTCACCTAGGGAATCATCAAACTGAAAAACTGACTGTCACCAAGCATCATTGACTCAGTCACTACACTGTTCTAATTTAGATATATGGTCAATCCCTTATATTAGGTGCTATTTTTATTCATTAAATATAAATATTTATATTGCAAGCTACATTTATTTATACACACACATACGGGGGTCATTCAATAAATAAGCTGAATTTTGCCTAAGGAGTTGGTAATCGGAAGTACTGTTTAGTTGCACTTTTTTTTTCTTTTTCAATTAATTAGGTATCCTAAGACAGTTAGTTTACAATGTGATACGGAGAGAGTCCACTGTGGTGTGTTGAACTGTAATGTCATCAGAAGCCGATTAAAATTTCAGTTGCACTATAAAGTTCACTTTTAGACTACTGTTCTTCAATAAGGATGGCTTTGGCATTAAATAACCCATAAGCACTGATATACCATTAAACAAAGAAGCTGAACACTATTGTGATGCAGTTCTCACAAGACAATATGTATCATGATACCTATAATTGAAAACGAAAAAAATGATTCTGTTAATATCATAGTAAAATGACTGATTAAGAAAAAAATGCATAAAAAAAACATTTGTATGCTGACTAGAAAATGTAAAAGAAAATGATGCATCATAATTTCTGAGATGTTTAGATGATAGTTTGGGTCTTGGCCTATTTTAATATATCTATTCTATAATGTCTTTTAACTGTCAGAACATATCACAAATACTATTCTCAGCATTTTTTTTTTTTTTTTTTTTTTTTTTTTTTTTTTAGAACATTATAGATTCTTTTGAAAACCTACTCTAGTCACACTATTGTTCCTCCTTCTTTGGGAACCCTAAATGTTTATTTTAAAAGTTTAATTCATTATGATTAATTAAAAAAATTGATTTATCTTTTAATTTGTCACTTGGTTGAATTTTTTTCTTATAATGAAAAAAAAGAGGAAAGAATACACTTTTAAAAAATTGAAGTAAAGTTAAAATTAAGAAAAAGTGAGTATCAGTTTCTTGTTTCCATTTCTGTTGTAAATCCCAAATAATTTCAGCCAGCAGATTTATGAGGTTCCATTCAGTCATTCTAGAATTATAAATTTTGAATCTATTTCTGCTATATTTTTGCTTGTATGTATCAAGCTGCTCCTGATCGGACTAGAAGTCACTATCAAGTCAGATTGATGAAACGGGAGGAAAAAACCCAAAAAGCATATTAGTCATTTTAAATAACTACAATGTATTTTTTATTTATTAACAAACTGTAATGTATCTATTTTAAATTTTAACAAATGTAATGTATAAATTTTTGAATTTGTTTCAAGAAATACAGCTCGCATTGCATTTTAAAACTTGAGTGATAAGAATAATGTATTTTGTTAATTTAGTATTTTTATTTCAATTTAAAAAAATGTTTTTCATGGATATTTGGCTTGGTGTCTTTGTCTAATAATAGCATACGAACCTTTGTGGGTTATTTAATGCCAAAGCCATTCTTTAAGTAGTTGACATTTTTTATCATCTGGTGGATGTTTTGGGAGATTCTGTTCGTGATCTTTTCAACATAATGTCAGAATGGATAATCACTTCATGAACAAAATCTCGCAAAACATCCACTGGATGGATAAAAGATTTCAACCGTACTCATTCTCACAAACTATCCAACAAACTCTCCCACCTTCTGGACGAAAGCAAATGGAAACACATCAGATGCCCAGAAATGGCCCTAAACAACTTTCCATTCCCTACCACCGAAATGGAAACCCTCAGATAAAAAAACTTCAAAAACAGTCTGTCTGAAGAAGTTGTGATGAAATAAAGCCAAACGAAATATCAAAAATTTTAATTTAAGTGTTTGATTTATCCAACTTTCCACACATTTCTATTATATATATATATATATATATAGGTTAGTGTTTGCCAATGGCCCAGAAGACTGGTTTAGTCTCAGGTTGAGTCATACCAAAGACTAAAAAAAAAAAAAGGTATTTGATGCCTCAGCATTAGAAGGTACATATCCAGGGTAAATGGTGCTATCTAGGGAAAGGAGTTGCACCTTCTCCTACACCTCTGTGTAATAGGTATTGAAAAGGGAGCCTTCAAGTCACATTTGACTACGGTCAGCCAACATATATCTCAATTTCAAGTGATTCTTTGTTATCCAGAACACAAATTTGTATAGTGAAAATTTTCTCCTACATCTTATAAACTGATTTTTATAATTTCAAGCATGACATTTTGATGTTTACATTTTTTTTCTCTAGTTGATTGGGTGTGGAGTAGGGGGAAAAAAAGTTGAATTATACAGATTAATTTAAAAAAAAAAAATCTTTTTTTTTCTTTTCTTTTCTTTTATGCATTTGACAGTACAATTTGATTTTTGCTTCCAAGATTGAAGCACACTGAAGTTTTCCATTTTTAACTTTTTTATATTTTACTAGATAACACAAACCAATGAATTCCTATTTAAACATTTATCTCTGTCAGATTGATAATCTAAGTGAACTAAAAAGTCTTCACAAATTATTGTTCAGTTGCAAATTGGCCTGGAAATTGCTTTGTTCTCTAACTTGGAAAATTTTAAGTGCATTTCTACAATAAAAAAATTACTAAGTACATACAGTATGTTATGTATGATATATATATATATATATATATATATATATATTGCATTTTGACTCAAATTAAAAAAGAAAAAAAAAAATTAAGAATAAAGGCAAAAAGTTTTTTTTTCTTTTTGTACAAATGTATGGAAATTGCTTTATTCTCTAAGAATTTTAGGTGTATTGTTATAATAATAAAAAAATGTTTTGCTAAGTGTGTGTGTGTATATATATATATATATATATATATATATATATATATAATAAATTTTTTTTTTCTTTTTTTATTATATATTATAATCATGTAGATGTTATACTTTGGTTATATTTAAAGTCCTTAATAATGAAGACCAAAAAAAAAATCATTTTCATAATTAAGAAAGCAATATTGTATGTAAATTGGTCAGCAATAATTATAAATTATGTACTTTATCTGATTTTGGTATGTTTGTTTTTGCATAGTTGAAGCATGTCAAACCATGTGACTTTAGTTGTTCATAATTGGAGATATGAGAACTAATCATAGATAAGTTATCTTCAAGGTTTTAACTTTACTTTTTATTTTATTTCTTTATTTTAAACCTGAAATACTAGATATTATCAGTAGGAATATGAATTAGAGTTCATGTTGGTGATGATTTTCAAATTTTGTATGATTCAATAAATGTAATTAAAATCTATGCTCTCTCATTGTGGGCCAAAAAACCCTTACCCCTTAATCATCCAGTTATGGATTAAATAGTATCGCTGCTGTTCTACAAGGATGGCTTGGGCGTTAGATAATCTATGAAGAGTTGATATGCCATTAAACAAAGAAACTGAACTATCTAGGCTTTCTGCAGGAGTTAGCTTAATTGGATCATGCCATGGGGTAGGTTTTCAGCTTGTATAAGAGTAGCTTGTTATTGTCACTCTGGTTCCAACTACCATTTGTTTTTGTTTTTTTTTACTTGGTCCTGAGGATTGATTTTTTTAACAACACCTCCTCTCCTTTCTCTAAAGGGGAAAGGTTTAAGTAGCCTAATACCAGCATGATAGTGTTTGTGTGGACTGGGGCTATTTTTGGCTGTAACCATGTGTCACATACTGCTTAGGATGCTGTTGGCACTCGCTTATACACACACTCATATATCCACTCCCAATATACACACCCAAAGGTTTGGTCCAGTCAGCTGGGGGCTACAGAATACATTGACTGCATCTCTACAGAGGGATAAGACTCCCCCCCCCCAATGAGTGTCCTGGATATGACACTAAATAATCTAATGGTGAGGCTTCAGTAATGCTGGAGCTTTGGGGAATGCAAAGAACTCCTACATTGCCATCACTCCCAGGTACACTCTGGCTCGGATTGATAGTGCTTGATAGGGTCCTATCTATGGGTCAAATAGAACAAAACTGTAATTACACTAAACTGAATTTTGAAATTAATTATTTTTACACTTAACTGTGTTTCAATTGTGTACTTATGCAAAACTGAATTGTTTGAAATAGAACTATTTCGACATTCAACTGTGTGAATAAAAAAAAATTTTTTTTTTAATGAATTGTTTGGAACTTTATCAAAATGACTTTATTCAGCATTAAATGACCTGAAAACATTTGATGTCATAAAACAACCAACCAACACACAGAAGTTATATCAACATGAAATAAAAACAACCTCAATTACCACCCCACCCCGTACATTCTGATATATAAATAATGCAATTTGTAATTAATCGGAAACACTTGATTTTTTTTTTTTTTTTTTTTTTTTTAATTTGTGTAATTTTTTAAAAAACTTATTCATATTCAGAACTATTTCAATGATTTTAAGTCTATCATGTAAATATTTATGTATTTAGGCTTTTCTTAAGCTTATCTAATTCATCTAAAGACTGTTCTTAGTTATTTTAAAAGATTTTTGTATTAAATTCTAGACAATTGCAGAGAAGAAAAATGAATATATTGTACGTAGGAATTCGGGTGTTACCACTTTTTCTTTGTATTTTTAATTGTAATAAGTTGTCTACCTATAAACCATCTAGCTATGTCTACCTACCTATCTGTTTAGATTTCTGTCATCACAATAACATTAAAATCTGAGAGAATAAAGCAATTTCTAATCCAATTTGCAGCTTAATACTCCGAGGACTATTTGTTTGCCTTGCTCATAATAATTTTTAAAGGGAGATAACTATTAAATGCTAATTATAAAGTACTTTCTCATATTTATTTATTTAAAATTATAAGTTCTATAAATAGGATTTTTAACTTGATACTGGACTTAATAGATCCCATCGGCATTCTTTAAGCAAATACTTACTAAATTTAGCCAAGTGGGGCATGAGACTGGTGCACTGATCAAACCTGCATGCTTGAAAATCAATTCTATAAATTGCTTCAATATGATTATAATTTTTGCATGGCTACATCATTATAATAAATGAAGACTTCTCTTTTTTTTTTTTTCTTTTTTTTTTTCTTGCGTCATCTTAACAATTAAAAAAAAAATTTTGCTGATTAACATACTGAAATGGTTTTAGGTTCCATCCAAAATTCTCTTGAACTAAAGTGAAGAGTCCTTAGTGTTGTGGCTAGACTGCAGCCTCAAAGTAAACACGTTACAACTCCAGTTACAGTATTATGTTCACTTGCTGACTAATACCCTAGGGTAAGATATGAACCAACCTTATCTTCCCAGCTATGAGTTAAATAGTATCATTTCTGTTCTTCTACAAGGATGGTTTTGGCATTAAATAACCCACAAAGTTTGATATGCTATTAAACAAAGAAATCAAACCAAACCATAAACTGAAATCTAAATAAAGTAAAAAGTTTCGTCAGCCTATGATTTATGGATTTCTAAGGATCTTTTTTTTTTTTTTCCCCCTCCCCCCAATTGGAATAATCAAGAGAACTTGTTCTTCAAACTCATCTTGCAATTGAGTACATTTGGCAGAGTCTTTCTCAACTTTTTTTAATTCAACAAACAAAAAAAATGTATTTCCCTTTTTTTTTCTTTTTTTTTTTTTTTTTTTTTCTTTTTTTCCCCCTGCACCATCTTGTATATTTATACCCTGATAATACACTGACTATATCTCCTGCAGAAGGGTAAAAACCTTTCCTCTCCAAAGAGAGAAATAAAAATAAAAAGGGGTATCCGGTTATGACACTAAACTACATCTGATGCTGAGGCTCCAGTTTTGGAACCCTGGGGAGTATGGAGTACCCCTTCTTTCCATCTTTCTTGGTACCACTCTGACCTGGTATGGTTGTACTCCAGTCGTGCTATTACTTTTGGGAAAGATGAACCGAACCCTTTTATCTCCTCAGCTAGAGTCCCATATATGGATCAAATATATCTGTTTAAAAATTATTTGCGTTCAGTAGGAATCTCTGATGCTATATAACTAAATTATTTGTATTAAGAATAGTTACTTTTAGTGATAATTGTTTACTAAGGATTATTATTAGTTACAATTATTTATTAGATAGGAATATTTGATATCATTTGCAAAAAAAACTCAAATTTTTGGTGTAATTGTTCAAATGTACAATGTACACAATTCCCTAACCTCTAGGTATAAAATAGCCCAAGATGAGTTGCTATACCCTTTTTAAAATAAATAAATCTTGTCTTTTTCAATAAAATAAGAGGCTAGATACAAAGACTTCATCCCCCCCACTTTTTTTGATGATAAAACTTTTCAGTGTCTTTTAGCCAATATTTCATTGTTCATTTGAATATTAGCTTATTGAGAGAAGCTCTAAACCTAACTTTATTTCCCACTACTTGCTGGGTACATGGCCATCAAATGCATCCCTACAACCGTGCAGAATAAAATCCAAATTCTACCTCCTTTGCATGATAGAATATTAAAAATATACTTTGAATTATGACTAATACAATAATAATTTCATTGAAGACCTGTACAGTAGACAATTTTGCCTCAGATTTTTCACCCATATATGAAAGAGAGTATCTACTCAAGATTGCTGGGGGGGTGTCCTTGTGGTGTAATGGTTAAATCGATGGACTGCGGAATTGTAGTACGCAAGTTTGTACTCCAGTTGCACTATTACGTTCACTTTCAGGCAAATACCCTTGGGAAAGGTATGAACCCCCTTTTCTTCCCAGCTATGGGTTAAATAGTACCACTACTGTTCTTCTAGGAGAATGGCTTTGGCCTTAAATAACCTACAAAGGTTGATATGCCATTAAACAAAGAAACCAAACCAAACCATCAAGATTGCTGGATAAGAATTTAACCTGTTAACTACATTTTCTAAACAATTGTGACTTGAATTCATTTACTGTCAACCATTTATACACTCTGACTCTTAGCCAAATTCGATTTATTAGATAATGAACTTAGTATTTTACAAGTAGAATAGTCACTCGTTAGAACCTTTTTTTTTTTTTTTTAATGGCATATCAACCTTCCTGGGTTATTTAATGCCAAAGCCATCCTTGTAGAAGAATAACTATAAAAATAAAGGGATTCATACCTTTCTCATAATAGCACAACTGTAGTTTGTACTCATTTACTACAATGTCGCAGTACATCACCTTAGCAACTAGGTGTGTCCTCGTGGTATAATGGTTAAAGCGATGGACTGCGAAATCGTAGTAAGCGAGTTCGTACTCCAGTCGCGCTATTACATTCACTTTTGGACAAATACCCTTGAGAAAGGTATGAACCCCCTTATCCTCCCAGCTATGGGTTAAATAGTACCACTACTGTTCTTCTATTCTAGGAGAATGGCTTTGGCATTAAATAACCTACAAGGGTTGATATGCCACTATACCATGAGGACTTCCTCTCTCTGCTTTTTGAATTGTCTTTGAGCTTGCATAGGCTAATTAAAAACAAATTCATCTTGGGATAATCAAAAGACCAACAATTGTGACCTCATTAGTACCTATTTACCCAACCCTCCACCATTTACAAGATGTAACACAAGTAGAGTACAGCTGGTTTGAATTCAGTTTTCCTTCTAGACAGGTTACCATACCAAGGCTAAAGAACCCTATTTACCTGAAGCTGGAAAGAGGAGAGATGGATTCATGTCATTTCCAAGATCATTAGGGCAAAGTGAAACAAACTGTTTCATCCAGGATTTGTAGATGCCATTTATTGCAATGATAGCCATTGTACTGAGCATACTTCCTAGTGACTTCATCAGTAAGTGGCCCAGTCAGCTGGGGGTGCTGTAGAATACACTGACAGTATCTCTGCAGAGGGGTAAGATCCCCCTCCTCCCTATGAGTGTCCTGGGTATGATACCAAATAATCTGATGGTGAGGCTCCTGTAATGCTGGAACTTTGGGAAATGTGGAGTACCTCTTCATTGGCATTGCTCTTGGGTTCACTCTGGCCCAGAGTGGTACCACCTGATAGGATCCTACCTATGAGTCAAATAGAACTGTCTGACATTTAAACAGTGCAAACAAATGAGTCATGCTAAACTGAATTGCTTGAAATAGAACTGTTTGATCATTTAACTATGTAAACAAATGTCTGATGTTTAATTGAATTTTTAGTGATTAATAGTAAATAGAATTATTCGTATTAGATAGAAATAAGTGAAACTATTTAACTGAAAAAAAAAATGAGCTCATGCTCGTTTAAAAATGTTATCTAGAAAATGTTTAGAATTCATGTTTAATACATATGTATGAAAAGGATTAGGCATTAAATAACTGACAATGGTTCAATTTTATGGCATATCAACCAATCAGCATTAAGGTTATTATCATTGATTTATCTTTGCTATCAGATAATCCTTGGCTTGATTGAGCACTTTGGACAAATAAATAATAATCAGCTTTTTGATTTTGAAGGGCAGTAGGGAGAAAGAAAAAGATTTTAAATGGTGCTCTCAAACCTAATTGTTTCTGAGCAGGAATAGGAATGCCTATCTGATGCTCTGATTCACAGATAGAGCAGAGTTACCTTCAATCACAATAATACAAATTTTTATCCTTCACATTGAGTTATATACAAAGGTGAGCTGAAAAGTTGATGTGATGACATCATGTCTGCTGTTGACTTCTCTCTCTCCTTTTTATTTTTTTTTTTTATTTTTATTTTTTTTAAATTTTTTTTTATTATCAATTTGATCCAAGCACTGTGTAATGCTGACAGAAGTGTTTGAATGTCAAACTGGGGGAGCTGTTAAAAAATAAAATCCCATTTGGTCTCATTCCATGGATGTATATTAGTCAGCCTTTGATCTTTTCAGCCAACCCTTGTATGTGTGACTGATTGAACTTACTTTTTTTCCATTGTTAACGTTTTGGATTTGATGATTTGAATTTTTACAAAACTTGATGTTACTTATGTTTCTAGTGAGCTTTGAAATAATGAATAAAACAATTGACAAATGGTAAGATTCATCACAGGAGTAAGTTTTTATTGAGAGTGACTGAACATTAAAGACGATTAGTTTATTATTCGCTGAAGTATTATCAATCATTGTAATTATGAAAGATGCTATCAATACTGCTTGTGTCCATGTGTTTTGGGAGGGGGTCATGAATAGTGCCAAAACGGCAATAAACACAAAAGATAAAAATGAATTTCTTTTTTTTTTTTTTTTTTTTTTTTGTTCTCCTCTAAACACAAGTTCTTATTTGTGTGTGTGTGTGTGTGTAAACAAGTTTTGTTGAAGACCATGGAACTTTCCTTTTTTATGATCTTATGTTTTTTTTCTCTAACTTCTTTGCTAATTTCTTTGCATCAGGGTTCAATCGATAGAAAAATTGCCTTAAGTTTCTATCATATTATTAATCATTTTTTTTATACAGTTTGTGTGATATTTATTTTATTGAAAGGGTTTATTATTGATGGTGTGCTTTAGTTAGCATGTTAGTTGTTGATGTTTGATGGTTAGTGTCCGCCAATAGTCCGAGAGACCTGGGTTCACTCCTAGGTCAGGTCATACCAAAGACTCAAAAAAAAAAAAAATGGTACTTGATGCCTCCTTGCTTAACACCCAGCATTGTAAGGTATGGATCTAGAGTAAATGGTGCAATTCAGGGAAAGGAGTAGCGCCCTCCCCAACACCTCAGTAGCTAATAAAAAGGGAGTCTTCAAGTCACCCTTGACTATGGTTGGCCAACTTATATATATATATAAGCATACATATACATAAGCAGTTATTAGAATTTAATGGTTAAAGCATTTTTTAATCTGTAAAATTTTTATAGTACTCAATGCATAAAAATGCAGCACAATATTACAATATATTACAAATACAAAAAAAAATTTAAAAAAAGATATAAAACTTAATGATTCAGTTTCATGTCATTGATCCTCTGGTAAGCTAATATTCACCACTTTCCTGAATATTGAATACTAGCTCACCTGAGGATTGATAACGTGGAACTCTTAGTTGTGAGTTTTTATCCTGTTTTTATTATCGAAATATGTAGTATCACTTAAAAATAAGTTCACCTGTGGTAGTTGTTAATTTTTTTTTCCAAGTTAATTGTCTTCTAAACTAAAACTACAAAGAATTTGTTTCTAATTTAAGCCAAATGAATATCATGTATTTATTACTAGACTCTATGGTATTGAAACTCTATAAATGAAAATGCGTACTTATTTTTGGACTGGTACATAATGTTTTTGGTTCCAGAGTTTCAATGCTTTAGAGTTTGATAAATAATACCTAATAATATCCATTTTTGACTTTGTTCCACTAAAAATATTAAGATCTTGCTGTTTTTGGTTTAGGAGAAAATTAACTTTTTAGAAGAAAAAATTTGGTTGGGATATACTTTGAGTAATACTCACTCTCATCCATATATATATAGCTCATATTAGGTAAAGTGAAGACTTTGGTCTCTTTTTGATTCTATTGGCGTCATTATTTTAGGATCCTGTCTCACTATATTTTATCGTTTTCCTGACGTTTCATTACATCCTCTTCAGTTGACAGTTCATTCAAAGTCTTCCTTTTTTTCTCACAGCAGTTTTGTACCTAAAGATTTATGCTTAAAAGGCAATCACTGACATACTTGGTCTAAACACACTTTATTTTGCAAAAACCTCATTTGTATAATTTTGTTTTTACCCTTGTGAATTTTGATAAAGCAACTTAAAAAAAATTTTAGAAATAGAATTATGGTAAAAGTAGTTAAAAAAATTTTTTCTCCCTAAGCATTCAAATAGTTGTAATAAAACATTCTTTTCTATTGCCTATTCAAATTTAATTTCCTTCCATTTTGAATTACTCTGTCATCAGTATTAAACAAAATAATAGGATAAAATATCAAACCTCTAATATAGAAAGATGAAAAGGTAGCATTAAAAATGACCCCCTTGATCCTTTCATAAATCCAATACTTTAAAAAAAAAAAATAAATTAATAAATAAAACTTTCCTGATATTTAAACATTTGCAATAATACTTTCAATTTTAGACTGTCTAACAGTCTTATATTGCAATTTCTGATACTACGATTTATTTTGGGAAATTGAATTTAATATGCTTGTTGTTGTCTTAGATTTTTTGAAACTTTGTTGTTGCGAGTATTGACTTGAGAAATTGCTATTTAAAACAACGTCTGCTTTGTGTCCTGGACATGATACTAAACTGCATCTGATGATGAAACTCCATTTGTGGTAGGACTTGTTAGGGAGTCAAATTGGTCCATTTAAAAAAATTTTTTTTTTTTTTTTTTTTTTTTTTTTTATAGGACTGTGTTGAAAAAAAATATATAAATACAAACACAATGAACACTATTCCCTAACCTCTGAGCAATAAAATAACCCTGTATAGTTTGACATGCCATTAAAATCAATCAAGCAACCTACCATGCTTTATTTTAGTAAATAAAATGAAACTTGAATG
This sequence comes from Sepioteuthis lessoniana, assembly GCA_963585895.1. Taxonomy (NCBI): domain Eukaryota; kingdom Metazoa; phylum Mollusca; class Cephalopoda; order Myopsida; family Loliginidae; genus Sepioteuthis; species Sepioteuthis lessoniana. The sequence continues at coordinate 15,442,382 of OY757935.1, forward strand.
TCTAATTCCTCAACAGTCATTCATTAACTGAATTATCCTGACTGTGCTTGGAAAAAATGGAGTGGTTTCTTGTTGCCATAGTTTGTATTCACCTTTACTTGTTGTCTACTGTCACCATAAAGAATCCAGTTAACCATCTTAAAATTGTGACAAGTATATTTGTCTTTTTCCAGCACCTTTCCCTCTGGAAAAGACAAATAAAACTCTCACAAATGCAATGTATAGAATTTTAACAAAGTATTCATTAAAAAAAAAAAAATCATTTTTATCCAATTGAAGTGTATATAAGATTTTTAGTTTTGTTTTTATTTATTTATTTATAATAGACCCATATGGTAATGGGTTGGGGCTAGTATGATTGTCTCATAGATTAACTTAATTGTTTCTTGTTGCTATGGTTTGGATTCAGTTTTTCTTTTTGGCTAGTTGTCCACTGTCATAACTAAAGAAACCACTTAACCCATGAAGATTCAAAGATGTTAATATTTTCAATTTATATATTATTGCTCACATCCCCCACCATTTTTTTTTTTTTTTTTTTTTTTTTTTTTTTTTTAAATTCATTCTAAAAAATTTTCGATAAATACCAATTTGCAACTACCAACTTGTTATATCTTAATTTCGGTTTAATGTTTTTGTCTGCAAAATTACTTATTCATATTTTTTTCTGTTATTATTCAGAAGCCGGGATGACTTAGAAGAAAAACCAATACAAAAAAATAAAAAAAGGTGTTATCGTTGTAATTGCAAATTAGAATTAGCTCAACGTCAAATTGGTCTGTGTCGCTGTGGTAAGTATTTGATTATTTATTTTTATTTTTCATAAAGTAATAGTTTTTATTTTTAATTTTAAGTTTTTTTTTTATGGAGTAATACCTAATATATTTTTAATTCTTTTTTTTCTCCATTAAGTAATATATAATTTTTTTTTTCTTCTCCAAATAAGAAGCAAGCTGTATTAGCAGAATTTCTTTTTACTCACATCATTAAAAATTAGATTAATTTTTCTGTTTTTATAACAAACCATAAATGAAACCTGTTACTTTTCTTGTCTTGTCAGTGGAATAATACATTGACTATATTCTCTGCAGAGGGGTAAGACCCCCTCCCTCATTCCAAAGGGATGTTTTGGATATGACACTAAACTTAATCTGATGGTGAGGCTCCAATTATGAAGCTTTGGGAAATGTGTAGTACTCTTACACTGCCATTACTCCCAGGTCTCGAGTTCAAATCCTGGACGAGACTGATTGCATTTCACATAGCACTAATACCCTTGGGAAAGGTATGAATCCAATTATTCTCCCTCCAGCTATGAGTAAATAGGACAGACTGTGTTCTTCAGCCTTGGTGAGGCAACTAGTCTAGGAGAAGGAAAACTCTGAATTCAAACCTGTTAAACTCCGCTAAAAAATTGACCTTGTGTCATATCCTGCCCGAGTGGAGGGGTTGGTAAATAGGATTACTCCCAGGTCGACTCTGATCTGGAGTGGTAATACCTGTTAAGGATCTATCTATGCGCTAAATAGATCTATTTAAAAAATCATTTGTATTTGATAGGACCATGTTCAAAAACAAAAACTTAGGAAACAACCACACAAAAATGTAAATATACTACTATTCCCTAACCTTTAGGCATAAAATAACCCTAGAGTGGTTGACATGCCAATTAAAATCAATCAGCATTCTACTTACCTTTTTGCTCTTTTTTTGAATGCTACTCCTGATAGTCTCCACTCAACATCAAGATGCTTGCTATTTTATAGAATTATTTGCTTAAATGCTATCTTCATCATCCTACACTTTGTAGTCATGGAACTTTATGATTATTTGTAAATGTTAATTATTAAGCATAGTGTGATAGAGCTGCCTTTCCTGCTATGTTTGTATTTGCTCATTGTGCCATTATGCATATTTTCAGTCCATTTGGTTGGGGCTGTAGAATATGCCGACTGCCACTCTGCTGTATAGTGAACCCCCTCACCTCCAACAAGTGTCCTGGATATAACACTAAACTATCTGAGGGTGAAATTCCAGTCCTGGAGCTTTAGGGAGTATGGAGTACTCTTTCATCTCCATTACTCCCAGGTTTACTCTGACCCAGAGTGGTAGTACCTGTTAAAGTCTCATGTATGGGTCAAATAGAGTTGTTTAACCATTTAACTGTGTGCAAATAAATGACTAATGTTAAAATGAATTGTTGGTGTTACGTAGCAATATTTGAAACTATTTAGCTGTATGTGAAGGAATGAGTAATGTTGAACAGAATTATTAGTGTTAAATAAAAATACTTAAAACCATTTAGATGTATGCAAATAAATGAACTCTGTCTTGTTGAAAATGTTATGTACAAACAGTATTTGGCATTAAATAACCTTCAAGAGTTGATATGCCATGAAGCACAACCAACCATTATGTAAACTTTGTACCTTGTGCATATCTGCCTGACTTAATGTTGCATTCTGCAGATGCATACCACAGTGCACACTGCCCAGGAGACTGCAGCATCATAAGAACAAAAGAAACGACAAGCAAATAAATTTTTGAAGAACTGGAACTGCTCCTGGATGGAGGAGGGGGTGTTACTTTGGGACTTTTTAACAACTCTGTCCCTCTCTTCCATGAGTGTAGGGTGTGGTTTAGCCTGTCCTGCTGCTATGTCTCTGGAACTGCTGACCACTATGTTCCATGTCCAACTCCTCTTTCACCTGGGGTGAACTCTGACTGCCAGTTTTCAAAATCAGACTTGTAAATACGGAGCTTACAACCCTTCCTGTTTCAAGACATGGACCACCCAAATTTAGATACTAAAAAATGGTTTATCTCTTCTCTTTACTGGTCACTGCCAAAAGTCATGTCTAACAAAGAAGATAAAAATGAATCTCTTTTATCCTGATTTTTTTAACAGCTTTACCTCACACCCACCTTGGTCCCTATATGGACACACACACTTGCCCAGTCAGCTGGGGCTGTAGAATACACTGACTGCACCTCTGCAGAGGGGTAAGACCTCCCATAAACGATTGTCCTGGATATGACACTAAACAATCTGATGGTGAGGTTCCAGCAGTGCTGGAGCTTTGGGGAATGCGGAGTACCCCCTTCATTGCCATCGCTCCCAGGTCCACTCTGGCCCAGGGTGGTAGCACCTGATAGGGCCCTATCTATGGATTAAATAGAACTAACAGCATACTTATGCTAAACTGAATTGAGTAAACTGAATAGCTTGAAATAGAAACGTTTTTGACAATTAAACCGTACTTACACTTAAACTGCATGCTTATGCTTAACTGAATTATTTCAAATAGAACTGTTTTTCGACATTAAAACTGTATTTACACTTAACTGAATTATTACATATAACTGCTTGAATAGTTTGAAATGGAAATGTTTTTGACAATTAAACTGTGTACTTATGCTAAACTGAACTGTTTTCAATAGAACAGATTATTTACATAAAAATGAATTTGGCGTTAAATAACCTACAAAGGTTGATATGCCATAAAACCCAACAAACCAAACCAAACACATACACACATATATACACACATGCAGCCACCCCCCACAACACACAACTGCCTGTGTGTATGTCTAGGCCTGCACATGTACACATATATATATATATATATATATATATATATATATATATCTCTACATTCACTCATTTTTCCACAGTGATATAATTATTCATATATGTGCACACACACATACACCTAAATCTATATGCTACCATACCAAAGGTCCATCGTGTCACAATAGTTATAACAAGTTTTAATAATATTAGTTCTTTACTTAATTTGAAAAAAGCCAGAAATATGAAGCACCTAAAAAGAATCATACCATTAATGGTCTGCTAAGTTAGCTTACTATGCAAGGAGATTTAGTAGGTGGTGAGAATGAGGAAAAGAATTAGATTGTGGGTGGATGCCTAGTTGTGAATATAAAATGTCCAAGATAGAAAGTGAGGGGGGTTGAGAGAGAGAGAGAGTGAGTGTGTGTGGGTGTGTTTGTTTGTTTTCTTAGTGTGAGAAACTTAAGTATCAACAAAACTGATGAGTGACCCTCGCCTCGCACCTTTTAAAGCTCAGTCGCCATTTTTGTCTTGACCATTCTTTTTCAATTTTATTTGGTAACTTGGTTCTGATATCATTTATTTTTGCTAAATATCATTAAACCCAGTAATAATATTTGTTTGCTTATTGGCACAAAGCTAGAAATATGGAGCACCCAGTAAGAATCATACTCACTACTAATGGTCAGCTAGGTTGGTTTGCTCTATAAGGGTGTTTTAATAGATCGTAAGAGTGAGAATATAATTGAATTGTGGGTAGGTGTTGAGAATATAAAAAGATCAAGATAGATAAGTTTTTTTTATTATTATAGTGCATGTGTTTTACTTTGTAAACCTTAATAAGTATCAACAGAAATGACTAGAAGCACTCCCTTACCCTTTTGAACCGTTTCACTATTCAAGACAAATTAGTGTGTCTATTCAGATTTTGACGAGACTTTATCCTTTAAGAGCCATATATGGCCCTCAGACATGTCACAGGGAAACAATTAAAAGGTTTAAACTCCACTCTCCATTTTTGTCTTTTTCTATTTTATTTGATAACACTTTGTCCTAATATCATTTTTTTTCTTTTTTTTTTTCTTGTTTTTGATTTTTTTTTTTTTTTCTTTTTCTTCAACTTCCACACTTCCAGATTATGTGTTCTGTAAGGCACACAGGTTACCAGAACAACACAACTGCACTTTTGATCACAAAGAGGATGGACGCCGAGAAGCCCGTGAAAAAATGATCAAGCCTGTTCGACATTTAGGAACATCGTTCAGAAGACTGGATTCCGATTCCTGAAAACTATTCCTCCGACTATGCAGTGTATTCTTGGATTCAATTTCAATGAAATTGAAAAAAAAAAAAGAAAACAAACTTAATAAGTTCCTCTTATTTTATTTTATTTTTTTTATTATTTTTTTTTTTTTTTTTCTATTTGAAGAGACTGCTTAAGGAAACACAAAATAAAATTTAAAAAATTGAAAAACTAAACAAAAAAGCAAGTTAATTCTTTGGAATTGGCAATCCAACCTCCTGGAACTTTCCACTCTCTTCTGGATTCTCAGCAAGGTTTCTTTCGGCTTCATAATGGACCGTGAAACAGTTTATCCTACCAGGGTTGTCAGCTTACTCTTCTCACAGATATTAGATAGTTGGACTTATATTAATAACAAAAATAATAATAATAATGTTCATAAAAATGAAGAAAAGAAGGTTTAAAAAGAAAAAAAAAAATATCCGAAATATATAAAACTACGGTAAAGAGCTCTTTTTATGTGGTCTTTAACGTATGTTAATTTTTTCTATAGAAATATTAACATTTACCATCATATTAACACACACACATATATATATATATATATATATATATATATATATATATATATATCTCAGACACAGTTGTTACCTCCAGGAAAATTTGTGCCCTTGAAGCTGTCAGTCTTTGACTACTGAAACTTGCTGGTTGGTATGAATCCCCTCTCCCCCATCCCCCCCCCACAAAAAAGGATTCGAAAAAAAGAAAATTTACACATTTGAATAAATAAAATTTAAAAAATATATATATGGACTTGAAGAAAGGAAAGTCAAAAAAAGGAAGAAATGTATGGTGAATGGATTTTCCCCTCTAATTATTTATGAAGAACTTGATAGCTATTTCTTCCATTGGATCGGGTTTGTTGTGAAGTACCATATAGCAGCATGTACTATATATATCTCTATACCACACGCACATAATACGTACATACATACATACACACATATATACACACACACACACACACACATACACACACTACAAAGACAGGCTCACACCTACACATTTTCATCTCTCTACTTAGCTTCTCTGAAAGGAAAAAGAGAAATCTTGGCACATTGTGTGAACATTTCAGGTATACCTCAAGAGAGATGATTTACCCATATAGGATATATGCAGTACTTTTTCCAAATAAAGCTGTATTATCTTGGTTAGTTAATTTATTATTATTTTTTTCTTGACTACTTTTTCACACACACACACACACACACACTCACACTCTCTTACTAGTTCTAAATCATTCCCCCCCCCCAAGTTTCAAAGACTATGCTGATTTGAAACCTGAATGCATATTTCATGGTTAACACTGTCTTTAGCTTTGAGAGTCATTAAAATTCTAAGAATTCTTTTAACAATTAAAGTTCTTATTTTTGTTGTTTACATGACGTTTCTACCTGTACATTTATCAATCTTCTTTGGGTGTAATAAGGAGAGAGACACTTGTTCGATTCTCTCTTTAGGAGTACAAATGGGAAGTGGGTGGATGAAGGTATCAGATAGAATTTAACCCTTTGAGCCTGTTATACTGGTGGTACTTTTATTTTCCCTGCACGCCATAGTACAAGTTTACTAGTGCGGAAACTACACTAGAGTGGTAGGGGGTTAATTTAGACTCACAAGGTCTGAGTTTGAAGGGTTAAATTTTTTTTCTCCCCCCCCCCCCCATTTTTACTTTGTGCTCCAAAGAAAGAGACCAGAGAAAATAATTAAAGGTGAATATTACACCTGATGAAAGTTGGTGAATGTACAGGCTGTAACATGGTAAACAGCATAAATGAGGAGTTTAGATGTCAAGATTTTTTTTTTTTTTTTTAAATAATTTCAGGATTCCAAAAATGTTTTCTTTGCTGGAGTTTGACTCAGCAATTTTCTTTTTTTTTTTTTTTTTTTTTCTCTCTCCTTTGCTCCAGTTAATTTTACTTGATTTTAATTAACATTTGTTAAATTTTGCCTTTCTGAACGTCTCCCACCCCCAAAAAACTGCTCAGCATGAAATCAGATATACAAATGTACATTATTGATTAAGTGTATAAATTTGTTTCATTATAGAGAGAAGTTGCTACAATTGAAGTCTTTTTTTTTTTTCTTTTTTTTTGTTTTGTTTGTCTTCAAATTTCATAAAGCAAACTCCAGTGATAATTATTAGTATTTGATATTAACTGAATTGAGCTTAGATAAGAAGGGAAGGTCAACATTACATTATTTTTTTTACATCATAAAATTAATACTTTGTTGCTGAGTTGAATATTAGCAGGAAAGGCCCTATTTTCTTTTTTTAATCTGCCATTCCCATAATTTGACTGAAAAGTAAAAATCTGGTACTATTGCTTGGAGTGCTCTCAGTGGTAATGGTGCTTCAGCTTGACTTTTTCTTTCTTAAACATGTGTATAAAATATATACTAGCTGGGATACCTAACATTGCTGGTAGGGAGAGGGAATAAAGAACTAAAGGTTTATTGAGAAAATTCTAGCATTTCAAAAACAAAGGATAACATACCAAGGTACTTGTAACAAATAAAACCATCATTGCCTCTTGCCCATTTTTTTTTTTCATTAAATAGCTTCTTAATTCAGAAGTTAATTGCCATAGAGTAACTTTTTCCTTCTCTCACTGAAGCCACCTATGCACAAATATAGGTCCTGGATTAGGCCCCAAATAATGTAATAGTTTCACAAGCTGAATGTTATGAGATAAAGATGTTTTATTTCTTTCTTTCACACACACACACACACACACACACACACACACACACATACATATATATATGAAAAATGTACTGTTCTATTACTTTAACTATCAAATACCAAATAGTAGGTACCAGCCATTGCTGTGGAAGTGGGGAGTGAGAACCTAAAGTTCACTAAGTAAATTTCTAATATAAAATGTTTATAAAAGAATAGATAGTTTCAAAAATTTATTAAAAAAATATATTGACACTAATGATTTTGTAGTAGAGAAAGAATTTCTGCAACTTGACTCATTTCTGTAAAGTAAATCCTCCAAAAAACCCATCTTTACTCGAGCAGTTCTGTACAGAAATCCTGACCTGTCGTTTTGTCCTTGTCAGACTTTGTAAATGATTTCTTATCAAGCTGCAATTATGGCAATCATTTCTGAAAAATTTTCAAACATTTTGTGGAATTTGTAATTCCTAACTTGTCCTTCTTGTGGTCTGCATAGGTCATCATCATGTCGTGCACAAACATGCTTCAGTTGTTTTTTGGATACTGATGTATTTGCAGGATTTATATTTTTTATATAAGCATCCCATTTCAAAATGTCTTCCATCAATTGTAGAGAAGTCCCTTTGGTGTAATGGCTAAAGTGTTGGATTGCAGTCTTGAAGTAAGAGTTCAAATTCCAATTGTGCCATTATGTTCCCTTTCAGATTAGAACCTTTTGGGGAAAAGTATGAACTCCTTTGTCCTCCCAGCTATGGGTTAAATTGTATAACTGTTGTTCTTCTATGAGGATGGTTTTGGCATTAACTAACCCAAGAAGGTTGATGTGCTATTAAAACAATGAAACCAAACCATTGTAGATGGATTGTTCAGGTAACAGGAATTTCCTGAAATGTATTTGAAAATAACGTTGCATGGCAGTAATAGAATTCATTTTGTTAAACTGAAGTACACAAAATGCTTTTTTTTGACAGCTATCCTTTTCGTAGTCTGACTCGGTCAGACATGTGAAAGCCTTAATTAAAAAAAAAGCAGGTGTTTTGTTGGGTTTGTTTTTCCTATGAAGCTGTGTAAGGTAAAAGTCAATATCTTATGTTTTTTTTTTAATACATTTTTTGAAACTAATTCTTTTATAGATGACCCATATATTTCAAATACAAGGGGTAATATAGCAAACAATATTTTGGAGAAAAAAAAAATGTTGATAATGCTTCTGAAGATATATCTTATGCAATAAGACCCAAAAGCTCACATAAGTGGGAAACTGGTTGTTGCTAAACACCATTTAACAATGTCTGTTATTCAAACTGATCTACATATGCTATATCACCAATACTAAACACACACATTTTTTATATATACATATACACACACTTTAAGATCCTAGTCTTGAACAACCCATTCTATTGTAAACTCATCTCTTTCGATATGGCTGGAAATAAGTGTATTATTTATTCAAGTTCTATTGATATGAGGGGTTAGTATGTATTCATCCTAAAGTTAACTTTTTATAAAATAATTTTCTGCTCCCGGATCCAACTACTTAGTTGCCAATGACCTTGAGTATCAGGTGTGCATATTACAAAATTTTGATGTCAAAATAACTGCTGTTATGTCAAAACAAAATTTAAAGCCCTCCCCAACCACCACATAAACTATTGATTCTCATTCATGCCTAATATAAGTGTTCTTTTGATAGAATTAATCAGATTAGTTTGTACATGAGCATTTTATTTTTGTCTTTTATTCCAAGCAATATCAGGAACTTCTTGTGTCTACTAAGATTAGTGTTGTATAATTAGGAATGGAATGTAGTGGTAATTTTTCAAGGATGTCAACCTTGAAAATCTTCCAATTAATGATATTGGTATTTACTAAGCTTAAATGAGAGAAGGGGAAAAGGAATTGAAAGATTGGTTTGTGAAGTGGATATACCTGCCTTGAAAATCAGTATTAAAGATCTTGGATTAAATTTTTTTTTTTTTTGTCTGGACTCTAGCATCATCCACTATCAGTTTATTGTAATATTTCAGTCAAAGCCATAACCCAGCAATGTTCTTGATATTTACTGTGACAGCTTAGTCTGCCACAAGCCATAATTGAGGCAAGATGTTATTAAAATTTCAAGTAGTCTGGAAAATTAACATTCAAAATCCTGATTTTTCAGTCCTAATATTGAACTGCCCTATTAATGATATTTACTCAGCCTAAATGGAATGATGGATGAGGAACAGATTTTGTTCCAGTCTTCCTAGTGGGGAGGACATACCTACTTTGAAAATTGGTATTTTAAACTCTTGGATTTGATTATGCTGCTGTTAATACTATATCTTCGGTCTTTTTATCCAAGCAATGCCAGGAAGTTATTCAAATTTTCACTGTAATGAATGTTATTTATGCTATATATTGGTTTAGTTGAATGAATCTCCAAACTATTGAAAATTATTTTCAGATCATGACAATTCATGCATAGAAAGGTGCTCGTGGTGTAACATGTCATAGGAAGTTAACATGGTGACCAGAGTTCAAGTCCTGGACAAGGCTGTTGGCATTTCACATTGATACCTTTCCCAAGGGTATTGGCAATCCAACTATTCTCCCTCTAGCTATGGGTAAATAGTTAGACAGACTGGGCTCTTTAACCTTAGCATGGCAACCTGTCTAGAAGGAAAACTGAATTTAAACCCATTAGATTTGGTTTGATGGCATATCAAACCTGTTAAACTCTGTTGCATTTTACTCATGGTGGATGGATTGAGTAAAAGGCAAACTTCCTAGAAATGAGATTAAGGTCACTTGAAGGTTATAAAATGCCACAAACACCACCACTACCCCCCCTTTTTTTTTTAAAACAAACTATCACCATTTTTCTCTATAATGTTCATTGATCATAAAGAAAACAAAACAGGTTTCTATGCATATTATTATCATGCTGTTATTTTTACTGGAGAATGGTACCCACAAACCTCATTATTTTTTTAGTGTAAGTTAGCAAGCTCATCCTGAAGATCAATTAGAGTTGTGAGGATTAAAACTTTTTTAACATCAGCTAAATCTTGTATTTACCCAACCCTTCTGCATGAGCAAGATGTTACAGTTTTTAAGCAGTTTATCAGGTTTGAATTCAGTTTTCCTTTTCTTAGACTAGTTGCTTTACCAAGCCTGCCCAAAGTTGGAGGTGGGGGGATAATTGGATTCATACCTTTTCCAAATGTTAAATCCAAGTTAGGATGATAAAAGCAATGGTTCTCAATAGATCTTCAAAGTTAAACAGCAATGGGCTTGAGTAAACACAGATTCATAGGTGCTCTTTTTATAAACCCTACCATCTTCAGTGCTACAGGGTAGGTTCTTCTGGGAGGTAGTGGGAATGACCCTTAAGTTGTGTATGTGAGTGAGAGAAAGCCTGTTATTAGACTTTCATATATACAAGTCCATGGTGAAGGTAACCCTTCTAGAAGCTAACTCTAAAATCAAAACTGGAGAAAGAAGCTCCAGCATCAACCCTAATGCTGATTTAGACTTTTCCAGTCAGAGAAAGTTCTGAAATAAAACCTGCAGTTTGCAGAGTCACCAATTATCTTGATATTCTTGTCAGTGGGTTGTAGCTGTGTAGACTCACAGAACCATAAGTGTTGTACAAGCGTGTTACTACAATCCAAATGACTCACAATCTTAAACATCTTGTATATTTTTCACAAGTTAAGTTATGGCTGTCATTTGTTTACACATGTCAGCACTAGAAATAGTGGCTTCAGAATGTAGCAAGAAAAATGTATACTAATGTAATCCCTGCTAGATCAAGTTATTCAACTGCTCAAAATTTAGGTGGGTGACCACTTAAGTTATTTACTCTACTTGGTGTGTGTGTGCATGCATGTATGAGAGAAGGTAGTCTTTTCAAGATTATTTTTGGTTGGTATGTAGTTTTAGTTAATATGAAATGCACAGAAAATAAAGTCTCAGCCTTGGCAGATGATTGGAATAGTGTCACCAAAGTCTGATCATAAATTGGCGCAAAAAACTAACAGTTACCAAGCAAAACCATGGTTGTATATTCTTAAAAGGTGGGGTCCTATTGAGTGTAATTTAAACAGGAAGTCACGATGCTTACCTCCCTTGAGCTAAAAGGAAGTGCTATCGATGTACCCAAGTGTTGTCCTTAAATTGCGGTTTTGACTAAGGGAATTAATTCTCGTCAGACCAAGTTTCAACATTTTCACTTACATAGAAAAAAAAATTTGGACAGTTAAAGTCATCAATTTGGTGAATGTTTTTAATATTCGATTAAAAAAAAAAAATAATAATCATGGAAATGTATTCAATGTTAATGAATTGTCAATGAGCAAAATTGTAGATTTCATTGTCTCTGTAAATAGAATTTCTTTTTGCTGCTGCTACTAAAGTTCTTCTTTCCTCTCAATTTTCAAAAGTTCCACTTCAAATATCAAAACCGCTTCACCTAAAAAAGAAATTTATAATTAAAACAAACATTATTGATGAGACAGGCAGGTTTTTTTTTTGTGCAATAAAGGAAGAGCTATTAAATTCAAACTTATATCAATTTAAAACTCCTCACCTGTACAAAAATACAAGATTTTTCTTTTTCACCTTTATAGATTATAATTATTAATGCCACCTATGAATTATCTCCCCAGATTTGACTAGTAATCATGGTCAGTTATGCCTTTAGGATGGTTAATTTTCCTATGAAGAAAAATGAAATAAAGTTCTTACATACCTGGAATCTTTGGAGGGGCTCCTCTTGCTCCATAACCCATGTCAGGGGGAATGACTAGTTTACGTTTTTCTCCTTCACACATTCTACAGAGAAAACATTAAGAGGAATATTAAAAGGAATTTTTTTTTTTTAAATGGGTATGGCCTCATATTACATAACCTATCAAGTACCATACTGAATACTCAGGCCAATAGAAGGATTATTTGGGCTTGTACTTGGCCCTTCTACCACAGGTAGGAGGCAATATATGATCAATTTTTTTTTTTTTGAGGGGGGGGGGTCAGTTGTCTCTCAAGACTGGAAAGTACCCAGTTGTGAGACAGGTTAAGTCAAAGTGTAATACAAAAAGAAAAAAGTTCCTAAACCTTCCAAATGGTGACATTGGATGATAGTAATAAGGATATGAAAATCAATTTCAAAAGCAAAAAGATTAAAACAGAAGGGCTGTTTACAGAGGATAATAATGGAGATATTTAAATGCGGTCTACCTACCCTAACAAACCTTGGTCCCAACCTTTAATCACTTGTCCTGCTCCAAGAGTAAATTCAAAAGGTTCATTTCTAGAGTGACTGCTATCAAATTCACTTCCATCCTCAAGTTTGCCCTGAAATTAAATTTTTTTTTTTTTTTTTTTTTATTAGCTCTATAGAAACACAAATGGTTGAAAATACAAAATTATATCCACACACAACAGGAATAGACTATTTACTAGCTGAAGTACCTGGTGGAAAAACAAAACAACAAACATTAACTTTAGCACAATGATCTATAAAAAAGGTATATTCAGAAATTATCAGCAACAGAAGTATTTACCAAGATAGAAATGAACACTATAAAACATTTTCTTCCAAATATTCCAGAAAGTCTTCCATTGGTAGAAGCACCTGTAAAGTTCCTCTTGATATGAAAGCTGAATTGTCTTATTTCTTATAATGTCCTTACTATTGAGGTTAATTTTCAGTTTCAGGAAAAAAAAAAAAAAAGTATGTATCTAGGTTTGTCAAGTACGGAGGACATTCCACAAATCTGATTGAGAAAAAAAAAAAAAAAAAAAAAAAAAAAAAGTCTGTATCATCCTCATTCGGTACACCTACTACTGCGATCTTGTACCAGACCATACTAAATTTAGTAAACATCCAAAAGCACTTATGTGATGTTAACAAGTTACTCCATATAATACTACTCAATTATTGTGTATGTATTTTACAAAATATTTGAAAATTTATCATGAATCTAATTGCAAAACCAAAAATAATTTATTATTTCCTGGACTGCACACACTGCCAAAATTGGTATTTTATTCTTTCTAAAGACACTTGAATCTCTGGCTTACAGCAAAATAATACTTGTGAAACAATATTTCTGCTCAAAATGTTCAATTCTCACAAATGCAATGTTCACCATTGTAGAAAGAATTTAAAAAAAAAAAAAAAAAAAAAAAAAAAAATTGTATAAGGACAATACCACTACTAGATGATAAATGGATAAAACATCTCTAAAACACCAGATATTAAGATTTAACATCAAGCTAAATGACCCTCAAGGCATCAATTTGAAAGAGGAAGGACAGATTAGGGGTGACACAAGAACATTTCCAAAAGAGAAAGCTTAATGTTATAATAGCAGAAATCATGTAATGGTCAGGTGTAGACACTTTGATATCTGAAAAGGATTATTTTTCTTTTATAATCATTTGTGTGCAGTTATGATATCTAGTATTACTATCTAATACTTATAATTTATACACTATCATACAGTTTAAAATGATTATTTCTATTTAAGAATTTTTTTAGCACAGTTCTATGGTTTTAAGCATCACCATGAAATAATTTTCAAAACAGAACTACTTGACTCATAAAATGAACCCTAACAAATACAGCTAATCCAAGTAAGAATGGACCTGGGAGTAATGGTACTTCCTAGAATTGGAGCCTCACAACCAGATGCAGTTTAGGATACCCAGGACACCACTTTTTTTTATAGGTGGAGTTCTTATTCCTCTACAGAGGATACAGTTAACATTGTTCAAACCCAGTCAGTGGGGTTTAGATTATCAGGGTAATGTACAGTTTATAGATGAAGAAAGCTGTGGAGAACTATGATCTCCAACATCCTGAAGAGAGAGACTAGACTAAACTTAGTAAACAGTCAAAAGTATTTAGTTTAGTGTGATGGTTAACAATGTAGCATTGTATATCATTGCTAGTACAACAAGCATAAGCCTCATTAAGTCATCTATTATATATACACTTTTCTAAAGACTTCAGCGTAATAAAATTTGCATAAAAAACATAGTAGTCTCAATTGTTTTAATATAAATCCCGTCTTTTTCCAAGATTTTCAGTCTGAGAAAGAACCCATTAACATTTTTAAAAATGATGTGGGAAGGAGGAAACAAAAATGTGTGAAATGCTTGTGTCAACCAACATCACTTTTAATATAAGGCAAATTTAAAAACAAAAAACAAACTTGCCTTATGGCCAAGATGGTTGTATATATTTCCTCACTGGCACCAGTGCTGATTTTCAAGACAGGCTGACAGGCCTTGTCTGACTAGGATTGGTGTAACCCAAATGTATTTGATCATGTACCAGACCAAACTAACCTTATTAAATATCACAAACCTTACTAGATAACCCATTGGGTTCCACTTATAATAATGATGTTGATACTTCTATTTCAGAAGTCAATGATCCTAATTAACATTTCATAGTTATCTCCATTTTATTGATAGTTTGGACAACAACAACAAAAAATTCAACATGAACACTAGTCCCCTAGTGAAATATGTCAATTTGATTTCTTAAACTGCGTTGTGTATTTGAGTGCGCACAAAAGAGTGTATATATATATATATAATAGATTACTTACTGAGGATTAAACTCATGATACTAATAATAACATACAAGGCTAACTTGTTAACCATCACACTACATTATTATGATGAGAACTTAAGAGATAGATAAGGGTGCCTACTCAAGAATGTTTTTCACTCTAAACTTGGTTGGTTGGGTTTTATGGCATATCAACCTTTGTGGGTTATTTAACATCAAATCCATTTTTATACAAACAATTCAGTTTAGCATGAGTACCCAATTTAGTTATCAAAAACATTTCTATTTCAAGCTATTTGGTTTATTCAAACAGTTCTCATTCAGCTAATTCAGTTTAGCATAAGTACACAGTTTAATTGTCAAGAACATTTCTATTTCAAGCTATTCAGTTTAGTTCTATTTAACCCAAGCTACCATCCCGGACCAGAATGGACCTGGGAGCAATGGCACTCAAGGGGTGCTCCGCATTCCCCAAAACCCCAGCACAACTGGAACCTCATTATCAGATTGTTTAGTGTCATATCTAGGACACTCGTTGGGAGGGGGGGTCTTACCCCTCTGCAGAGGTGCATTCTACAGCCCCAGCTGTAGACTAAAGCGATAAGGTAAAGTGTTTCTCACTAAAAGCTCTATCTTGGCTAGAGAGAAAGAAAAAAATTCTTACTGAGTAGTGCATTTTTAGGACATCCCCTTTTTTTGATTTCACTTTGCATTTTTCAGGATCAACTCGTTTTTTTACACCAATTTGTAATCTTTTTACTTTTTTCTCTTCTTTCTTCTCTTCAGCTGCTTTCACCAAGTGCAGGGCAAACAGACACACACAAACAGAGATGAACCACTTCATATCTGCAAAAGAATTTGCATTTTAAGTCAATAATTAACCCAACAAACATACCTTAATAAATAAAAAACAAAACAAAAAAAAGACAAAAAACAAATCTATACCTTCTGTCCCAAACTCATACAAGGTTTGTCAATAAAGTATTTAGAGTGACTACGGAAAACAAGTCCCCAACTTGTGGTCCTATACCTAACTTTCAAATTTTTCTCTTTGCCTTTTGATGTTGACAAAAGTAGTACCTTTACAATTGCAAATGGAACTCATTGATCTTGAAAATTTGAAGTTTCTTGCTTACCATATTTTCAATTTGTAGAAGAACCAAATGCTTTTCCATCTGAATGATTCTTCAATCTTATCACCCACACGCAGCAATTAGTGAGCATGTTTGACATTACATACTAGATTCCTGGTATACCCTGTTCGTTTCTGTTGATGTTTTTGATGATTACTTTTGCAGGAAATTTCGATTACTGTTCACAAGCTGAATTTCTTAGCACTTTGATTAATTTAACCCTTAGAAGCCAGTATTTGTGTTGCAACCTGGGAAGTCTATATACCCAAGTGGTCTTATTTCTAGCTGCATAATCCCATTTCTACATCACAATTGCTTAGCAATTAGTACAGCCAATCAGATAAGCTCTTGCATCCGAGTCATGATCCCACACATCCAGTCGTATCTGTGCCGCTACCTAGAAGTACATATATCCGAGTAGGTAGGTTTCTCACGTTACACAGACTGTAACATCCAACTAATGTGGTGCGAATGGGTAAAAATCCCATTTATGAAATGGGAGAAATCTAAACCTATATGTAATAACTATGACAGATTATCAATTAGACAAAAGGCACAGTAGGAGAAACCGCAACATTATGCCTGACCATACCTTCAACTGCAACCATACCTGTCCCCTTATCAGGCGTGGACTGCCTCCTTAATATTCGTTCAAGCCAAGCTATGACTAGATTATGTGATTAAATTTCAACTTCTTAAATCGAAATGTAAACCACTTTTTTTCGAAGCTCCTATCGAATCAATTTGGAAAAAGGGAGTTGAACCTAGTGTTTAGAGACCCTGAAGGTATTTAAAAAAAAAAAAAAAAATCTACGGGAGTTAACTCATCAAGGAACGAAATATATTTCCAGCTTGCAATGTAACCAGCTTTTTTTTCATAAAAATGGGTCTCAACCGTATTTTTTGTATTTACTTTTTATTAGTAAATTTTCAAACTAGAATATACACATCAGATGGCAAAGAAATTCACAGTTGTATATAACATGACTATTGTTAAAATAAAAACCAGTATTAGTGATTTATCAATTTTTTTAAAAATTCCTACATCAAGTGAAATTTTTGTTAAAAAAAAAAAAAAAAAAAAAAAAAAAAAAGTTTGCGTTTTACTTAAAACTATAAAATTCATTTCAGTTTTTCCACGTGTACAATTGTGTTGATTCATAATTCACTAATTAGACCCTAAACCAAATAGAAATCAAAAAAAGTAAAAATTATCAAATACAGATCACAGTATGAAAGTTTCAAAATCTTTCCAAATTAATTCATTGAAAAAAAAGGGGGGGCGGATTCGAGATCAATTCTAAAAAAAAAAAAAAAAAAAAAAAAAAAAAAAAAAGTCAGTTGATAGACTTAAGATGTAAAACAAAACAGGAGGATAAAGTTTGACTATTTTAGATGTAAAATTTCCACTAATAAAGACGCATAAAAAAAAAAAAAAAAAAAAAAAAATTTTAAAATGTACAATTTCGTTAAGCATTCTGAAAAATTAACAAAAATAAATATAAGGCTTTCAACTGCAGACGATTAGTTTACCCTTTTATTCGCCCCCTGCCGCCAAATAATCCCGACAATAGTTATATTTTTAATCCCTCACCAAACCAAGATGCTTAGTGTGTTTAAAATATTTCCTGAAGACTTTGTTTTTCAATGTAAAGTATAAACTTAGCTTTGACAGGATTTTTCAACTTTTTTTAAATAATTTAGTTAGAGAGTGGTAAGTTTTTTTGGGTTTTTTTTTTTTTTGGTTACGGCAGAGGAGGGATCACATAAGTTCCTTCAGCTCAATTTCAAATCTATGCATTTATGGCAAATACATATGGGCTCGAAAGAGTCATTTATTTGGCAAAAATGTTGAGATAAATGAATCACAGAAACAAGCCCACCTTTTCTCTAAAAGCAAACAAACACACACTTAACCTCAGATGAAGGAACCGGGAGAAAAATGGTTCATAAAAAAAATTAAATTAAGGGAGGCGAACAATTTGTAAAGAAAAGGTGTCAACTTTTTTGACCATTTAAAAAGGAAAAAAGAAAAGGTCAACTTATTCGTTATGATATAATTAACGGATATTTTTTTGAATGACAAATTTCCTAAAGACCTAAAAAGGGAAATTAAGAGGGACGTCGCACACAGTTCAGAAGACTGGCGATGGGAGGTTAAAGTCTTTTTATTCAGTAAATTGAGTTAAGTTTTGTTTAATGGCATATTAACCTTTTAGTTGGTGAAGTTTGCCAACATTAAAGATTATCGAAGAAATAGACGTTACCATTTTATTTCATCGATTATATGGGGGGGAAAAATGCACAAATATAAAGTCAAATGATTGAAATTTATAATTGTAACCACTGGCTGAAAAAACAGGTAGAAAAGCGCGTCGAAGGGTTTTTGAAGACAACAGCAAATATAGAATTTTATACAAACATTAGATAAAAGTGTAAAATTAAAATACTATTTTTTTTTAAACACACGTCAGTGAAAGACAGCAAATCAATTTTAGTTAGAAAAAAAGTATAAATATATCATTTAAATTTCGAAACCAAGACTTAAAATTAAAAAAAAAAAAAAAACACAAAAAAAACCAACAAAAAACGATACGCTAAGCTAGCATAAAAAAGATTAAAATTGTTTTGTTAATTCTGACTTAAGAGTCGGAAAAAAACGTAAATAACGAAAACAAATAAGGTTAACAGTAAGAATCTGAACGAAAGAAAGAAGTTTTAAGTAAAAAAGAAGAAAAAAGATATTTTGAATTCTACGTGTACATATAACAATGGTGGCAGATAAAGTGGCCTTGTAATTAAAATCTGCACCTACTTTTGTCGGCTGTGAGAGAGTTGGTCTCCTCAACGAAAGAATAACAAGACAGTATAACAAATAACAATAAGTACAAGTCGAGCAGTCAGTATGTGGAAGTGTTCATACACTCATATACACAAGACAAAAACAACAACAAAAAATGTGGTTCACTCTCGTGCCGGAATCAAAAGTCACGTGTCACTGAAACAGCCAATCAGCGATTGGCGCGTAGCGACGCCCCAACTAATGTCACTGCACACGCACTTGACCGGCTTGTCTTCATTCTTTTAAGTCTTAGCTTAGTTATCAGTTCAGTTCAGTTCAGTTTAGCACGAAGCCACACGTATTGAAAAGCCAATGAGAATCGAACTCCTGAACCCTCTAACCACTTATACATCGTGAGGTACCTCGTGACCGACTGATATGATGAAAATAAAAAACAAAAACAAACATTTTATTTAATTCAATAAAAAAGAAGAGGCAAGCGCATCATCCAAAACAAATTTCGCTTTCTAAACACTGAATTACCTCCCTTCTTTATTTATTTGTTTATTTATTTATTTTGGCCTGATTTAAAAAAAAAAACGATAATACGGTACCATTCATTTATTAATAAATTAAATAATATTTAGCTTTTCTCCCTCTTTGCCTCATATAATGATCACATATTTTCTTTCCTTACATCTAACTATAGTCAGATTATAAACAAATGAACAAATACGCTTCACCGATATCATTGACTTTTTAAAATTCTATTTAAATTTATCTTTTTTTTCTTTCTTTTCTTCATACTCTAATCATACACTTTTTCCATGGTTAGATTTTAATCCCTCTCTCTCCTAAAAAAAATAAAAAAATAAAAAATAACAACAACAGCAACAATATACTTCTTTGATACCATGCATCTATTTATTTCTGCCTTATTTCCCTTGTCTCGTTCATCATTCACACATTTTCCTTACGTTTGACCATAACTAGACTTAAAAAAAAAAAAAAAAGAAGAAGCTAAAACAAAACCAAACCAAACAAAAACATGTTTCTGCGATGTCATGAACTATCTATCCCTGCCTGCTTGTCTGTCTGCCTTCATATGTATCGTTTTTAAAAACGCACTGTTATTTTTCTGGACTCTTCAGCAACAACTTAAATTGAACTAACTAACAAATAACGGTAATCTTTTTTTCACTCAAGTTTTGAATTAAATGAAGTATAATTTTTTAACTTAATAAAATAGATTGCATTTTAGAATATATTGATATGTCGTTTTATTTCTCATAGAAATATATCCAAAACAAAAAGGATGTGAGTCCGACTTGGTTTTGCTAATTCTATATGATCTGAATGTGTAGCAAAATGATCTAAGGGAGATAATTCTGTTTCGTGAACTTCAAAAATTGTTTCGGGCGCTAAAAAAAGACCAAAAACAAAAAAAACAATATATCACTTACTATTGGGTCATTTTACAGCATGGCAATTCTTGTTGAATTATTTAATGCAGAAATCGGGCTTTTTTGGTAAACAGGCATATAGATTCAAATAAAAATATTAATCATTATCAAACAATCATTAGCCTAGTGGGTAGAGTGTTCGCCAATGGTCTAGGAGATTGGAGTTCAATTCCAGGTCGAGTCATACAAAAGACTTTAAAAAATGGTACTTGATACCTCCTTGCTTAACACTCAGTTTAATAAGGTACGCATCATGGGTAAAGTGGAGCAATTCAGAGAAATGAGTAGCGCCCTTCCCTACACCTCAGTGTAGTAGCTATTGAAAAGGGAGCCTTCAGGTCGCCCTCGACTACAGTCGCCAACTCTCCTTTTTATTTGTAATGCAAAGAAAAATTGCATACGGTTCATTTTAAGTAGTGTAGGGTTACGAAGGTTTGTTTGATGGGTATTTGATTTTTAGGGTTTGGAGTTTAGATGTCTGACTCCATTAGTTTCTTCTTATCCCATCTTAATACGTTGGTTTCTTCTTGACTGTAGAAGGCAGCAAAAGAATTCCTGAATGATTTAAGAAAAATGACCAAGATACTTTTTGAATTTTAACTTTATTTCTGGGTTCAACAACCATTTTGTGGGTGAGAAATTCTTCCTGAAACTAACTGAAATGGTTGCGTCTCCCAGACAAGATATTAAAATATATTAGTCATCTCCGGTGGTTGATAACTCTAAATTGGGTGCTTGTTTCGGCGGTGTCGGCTCGCACGCAACAAACATGGTGTCAGGCTACTAAACCTAATCAGTCATGTGTTCGCCGCTAGCAGCCGCGTGAAAAAGTGTCCTTTCAGTCTGAGGGGTACCGCTGAAGAGAGGTCGAATTTCCCTTATCCCGCAAGGACGGTTAGTTTTCCGGGCATGCGTCGTCCCCATTTCCTGTCAGGAACTTCAGGGAATTTTTACACTGCTTGGACTTACTTTATTTCATTTATTTAATTTTTCTTTTTTTTTCTATCCCCTATGGTAGCAAGTCTCTGATATTAATATACCAGTTAACATACAAGGTGTCTCACCATAGATTCAACACATTTATGTGATAATGATTTATTACTGAGATAAGCACAATGGCGGTCGTTTAGAACACGTCTTGTAAAAAATGCATCCATTGAGCAATAGAGATCAAATCAATGTTTTTTTTAAATTGTTATTATATCAGCTTACAGGACATGCAATGTTTTTTTGAGTTTCTCGTCTAAGTAATAAATCATTATCATATTAATGGGTTGCATCTGTTTTGAGGCAGTTTTTGAATGAATTTGTCTCCAAATAAGTAGTGATGCAAAGTATTTTTTTTCCTCTTTTGTCCGAGGCATTGTGATCAAGGATTAATATTTGCTTTAGTATACTATTTTCAAATCTGAAACAAACAAGCACCCCCCAAAAAAAAACATTATTAGTAATACAGTTATTAGCAGTCACAAGGGTTCCATGTATATAGAGACACTCTATACCTCGGCAGCCATATCTCATTTACTGAAAGCGAGGTCAACATACGCATAGAGAAGGCGTGGACTGCCATTAACAGATTGTTGATCACGTGGAAATTTGATCACTGATAAAATAAAACGGGATTTATTCCTAGCTTTGGCCGTGTCGGTACTACTGTATGGTTGCACCATCTAGACTCCAACGAAATTCCTGGAGAGAAAGCTAGATAGCAACTACACAAGAATGCTACGTGCTGTTTTAAATAAATCCTGGAACCAGCACCCAGCAAAGCAGCAGCTGTACTATCACTTACCTCCCATCTCATAAACCATCCGATTAAGACAAACAAGACAAGTTGGATACTGATGGATAAGTAAGGACCAACCCATAATTGACGTTCTACGGTGGACTTCTACACATGGACATACTAGTGTTGGCCAACCAACTAAGATTTTCATTTATTAGTTCTGTGTGGACATCGGATGCAGTCTAGAGGACCTATCAGGAACGATAGACAGCAAGAATTGAGAGAGAGAGAGAGAGAGAGAGAGAGAGAGGAGACTCCATGTTATCAGAATGACTTGAGGGTGATATGGTTTCAAGTATTCCTATCTAATACTAATAATTTTCAAACAGATCTTGAAAGAACTCTAAGAGGTTATATACTACTCCGGTTCAGAGTTGAACTAGGGATCATGGAAACGAAGAGATCAGAAAAATCATCGGGTTTAGTTATGCCCAGGACACCCTTTTGAGAGGAGGGGGGTCTTATTTCCTCTGCAGAGGGGGCACTTGGCGTATTCTGAGCTACACCGATAGAATTGTTAATTAATTTAGGGTGTTGTAGACAAAGATTAAACATAGAAATACACGTGTTGTTTTATAAAGCTTTACTTCAATTAAAGTAATAAATTCTGCAAAGAGTGTAAAAAATTATCTTAAGCCAAAAAATAAGACTGGGGGAAGAGTCGAGACCATCTAGACCACAGCACTTTTAAAATCAGCTAGAATACTTTGAAGAGTCCTGGAGACCTGACGTAATCTGTTATCACTCAGACTTCAGTGAAAAACTACAAGTTTAAACTGGCGTGAAAAACCCGCAAGGAGAAGTGGGGTTTCCCCATGGTCTAGTGGCTAACGTACAGGATTGTGACATCGTGGTAAGTGGGTTCAAACTTCAGTCATACTTTTATGCTCCCTTTCGGAAAATATTCTTATCCTCTTCCCGGCTATGCGTTAAGCAGTACCACTACTGTTCTTCAACAAGGATGGCTTTAACATTAAATAACCCACGAAAGTTGATATTCCATTAAACAAAGAAGACCAAACACGCAAGAAGTTGTAGGGGTTAGAAAAGAAAAAAAAAAGATAATTAAAATAATATAAATTAAAAAAATGTAGCAGTTCCCGGAAGCATCTGACAGGAAGCAAGAACGGCGTATGCCTAAAGAAAGAGCCTTCCGGGCGCGGAAGAGAAATTCATTCATTTAAGCAGATATCACTCTAAGCAGATGGACCAACTCCTCTCCTGCTACTGGTGGGCCGAGAACGCGTGTTCAGCTGGATCACCGCTAAGCGACACGCTGGCTCTCCCAGCAGCAGCAGCAGGAGCCTTCACTGACTACACTTACTCGACATACTTCAAACTTTTGCCACCGAAAACACGCCTAACTAAAGACACCTACAGGACATAATTATAAAATTCTAACTTTTACCACCGAAAACAACAAATACATTTCAACGCCTTTATAGGACTTTACACTCCTATAAATTATTTTGGGCGGTATGCAACTTGTTCCCACAAAGATGGCGGACGCTCAATATTCACTCTCGGAAAACCATTGGCCAGGAGGACCACGTGACATGCTTAAAACTACGTCGGCGCGTAAATTCAAGTCCTGCGTTCGTAGCCACCTACAAGACGCGTATTATCTATAAATACGTCGTCTTCAAACACCCTTGTTCTCTTTTACGAAATTTCTTCGCAGCGGCAAACAGGAGTGAAAGGCAACATGGATGTGAAAGGCAACAGGAGTGAAAGGCAACATGGATGGGCCTCGCAGACATTCATATACAATGACTATGAGACGCTTTCCAGTCTCAGAGAAACTGCCCGTTTCTAATCATAAAAAAGGACATTTTAAACTTGTAATTCTTTTATAGCTTAGTTGTGTTACACACACACACACACACACACACACAAACACACACACACACACACACACGATCTCACACATATACACACACTATTATTTTGTTAGTAGAATTAGAAATATTTTTGTACCAATGTAAGTTTTATTGTTGTAGAATATAAATTTGTTTTTGTTCGTCGCCTTGTTCAAATGTTCATTTTGTCCACGCCGTTTTACAACCTTTATTTGTTTCATATCTTCACTCATTTATTTCATTGGCTTCCTTCATTTAATACTTTATCCATGTATCTATATTATGCCCTATTCCACCTTTTTTCTAAACACTCTATATATCAAACCTCAACATTAAACCTGTGGGAAAACATAAATATTAAACCCTTATTTTAAATATCAAAATTAACATTAAATAGTCAGGGACCATAAATAAATAGCAAAAATTCAGTCATTCCTACACCTTGCCTTGGAGACGCAACTATTTCTACTGGTTTCAGGAAAAATTTCTACAACCACAGAATGGTTGTTAAAACTTTAAATTAAAGTTGGAATTCGAAAAGTATCTTCGCCTCTTTTCTTATTTTCCTTCTGTAATTCTCTTGCAGCCTTCCACAGACAAAGAAACCGACAAGTTAAATAGGGTAAGAAAAAGAACAAAAGACAAAAAAAGTTATCCCATTTCTAATTTGACACTAACCAGTCTCCTTTTTCTTAAGATCATATATATTTCTATAAACTTTTGAATCGAGGGATATTTCCTTACTCATTCCCCCCAAAAAACCGTAGACTTAATTTAATCATATCTTCTTCATGATTTTAAACTATGGTCATTCTTTTATTTATTTCTTTATTTAAAACAAATCTTAAACCCAGCAGTACGATCCACCCACTGGCATAACTTAACAGTTTCGTTTATTCATGTCTAACGTGCATGTCAATTACATCTGATCATGAAGTAATCTCTGGAGAGACAACATTCATTGCATTAGGATGTATGTGTTCTCTGAACTTTTGGCGAGGATTCGCATCTTCTCAAGTTTTTCACCTCAACTCATGGCAATATAGAGCTGGTCATGTGAAAAATCATTTTTATAGCGGATGCCAATCAGGGATAGATTTTATCTCTGGGTTTCGTTTGTAGTTATTCTAAACATACTCGAACCGGTCTAACAGAAAAAAAAAAAACTCTTAATTCAAATCAACTGTATTCTTCTTAATAATTGACCAGCACATGGGGGTACCGTAGAAGGTTAGGTAAGTACACACCTTCAACGGAAGTGGACACGTCTTTTGATATTCCAACTTGCCAGCAACCTCTGAGAGAATTAACAATAAGAGTACATGTTTATAGAAGTTGTTGGTGTTTTCAATTCAATTGTCTTACCAAACGTCTGTCGAAAACTTGATGCTCACAATCGAGTAGTCCTGGGGGGGCTCCTTCCCAGGTAATACCTTCTTTGCAGGGTTAAATTTCTCGCTTGGCGAATGAAGCACCATAAAATGGGGAATGCCGAGGAAATCAAGCATTTTTAGCGGCGGTCACGGACAAATCTCAATTCATGCGTGACTGCAAATTATAAAATGATTTCATGTAAAATCTGATTCGACAGGAAGTCGGATGGGACCCTAACGAGTATTTGGAGACTGTGGAATACCTCTTCATTGACATTACTCCCAGGTCCACTCTGACCTAGAGTAATAGTACCTGTTAAAGTCCCATCTATGGGTCAAATAGATCTATTTCACAAATTTTAGTTTAGAGTGGACCTGAGAGTAATGACAATGAAAGGGTACAGCAAGCTCCTTAGAACTCCAAAATTAGAGCTTCACCATTAGTAGCAATTTGATTTCATACTCAAGGTAAATCCTTTTTGTGGGGTGGAGGGCTCCTTGCCTCTCTGCAGGGGATACATTCAGAGTATTCTAAACTTCACTAACAGATCGATTTTATACAAGGATGTTGCTATGGTAACAGAAGGTGACGTTTCCTATCGGTCATGTGAAGAGTGCCGCAGGCAAGGTAGTTAATCCAACTGGCGAGAAGCATTTCAATACAGGTATGCCTAATAATTTCAAAATACCAACATTTAAGGAAATCTCAAATATTCAAGTCTATCACAGACTTTGTAGCAGAAAGAAAACTTGAATTTTTGTTTGGCGCGTAATTTAATTTAACCGTTAGAGTCGCCGAACACTTTCTACGAATCAGGATGACCTGTTCTATTCAGCCCGAACCATATTTCCTAGCAGCACCAAAAATTGAAGAAAGCCTGCGAATCTCTCCCTCGCTCAGAAATCCCCAAAGGGGACGGACGTCTTAACGTCTGTTCCCGAATAGTAGTAGCCTCATCAACCATTATGAGGAGAGCCATCTAGTTTATGGATATCTTGGGTCTATTCTTCTAGACCAAGGTGTGACGGCAAAATTATTAAAATCCCAAGACGGGAATTTATTTTTCGCACGTTGGAAGACGGGGTGGTCTGGCACTTGATCCCTCGTAGAATAAGTCCTTGTTTAGAGTCCTTTCTCGGGCATATAGTAACTGGTATATTATGGGGGGAGGTTAATTTGGGGCTAGACTGACCGCCGCTGCCAAGGGGTTTCAAAACTTCACGTTAACACACACACACCCACCAGGCCACTAGCTCTTCCTACCCCTAAAACAATGGAAGATATGGACCTCTAGGTTTAGATATAATAATATTAATTATAGTGGTCAACAATTCCAGTTTCCCGTATAATATTTTAAAAGGAAAGAATAGGACAATTTAGGCGAGAATAACATAAGGCGAAAGAAGCTGAAAACAAACATGAAACAGACAACTTGACAGCAAGCAACACAATGAACAAACTTCAACACGTGGGAACATTAAAATACAACAATCTTTTTAATACACGCGCGGACACACATATTCAACGTCTCGGCTATATTATCTGTAACTGTAAATGTCTTTCTTCCTTTTTTCCTTTTCTTTAGTCTTTCTTTAAATTGAGAGAGAGAGAGAGAGAGAGAGAGAGAGAGAGAGAGGGTAATTACAATGCTTAAGAAGGATGTAGGGAGAAACAGTCTTAATGTTTACTTATCTTTTGACGGGTTCCTTCGGAGAGTATTTTCTTTTTTACGGGCTGGCGAAATTTTACATATATTATATATTATATATATATCGCTCTGGCTTGAAGGCATAGATTCTTCTTGTCAAAGATTCTATTTCGCTTCCTCCTCCGGTGATTTCGGCGGTAGTTTCAATATATCTTATCACTTCAACCACTGTCCCGCAAATCCCGATTCTGGTGCTTCGCCCGTAGTTTGGCACGAGATTTGCCCCATCTGTTCACGACGACATCTCTCTTCAAAACTCTTCTTCACCGGGAGTTTGGCATGAGACTCCGTTCACCGCGACCTCTGTTCCAAAACTAATTTTCTTATTCCCTATTTCCGCTGACGGG
Source organism: Sepioteuthis lessoniana (assembly GCA_963585895.1). Classification (NCBI taxonomy): domain Eukaryota; kingdom Metazoa; phylum Mollusca; class Cephalopoda; order Myopsida; family Loliginidae; genus Sepioteuthis; species Sepioteuthis lessoniana. The sequence continues at coordinate 15,469,967 of OY757935.1, forward strand.
AGAAGGTCCCACTTCTGCCTTAGGGTTCTGGCCAATCATTAGCCTTTTTTCTTCCTTTCCCTGGTCACAGAATGCAAACATCTGTTGGCTTTCATTCTGTAGGCGATCTGTTCGGACTACTATCTCTTTCACCCGAGTGAGGTTACAGAGTACAGATAGCCTGACCCACATTCTTTACTTTCTCCGACAGGCCGGCCGAAGTTGACCTACATTACTATTCCTCTTTTTAGCGGTTAGCCTTTGACGGCCTGCTAATTCAAACACAGAGGGATAGTAGTAATTCTTTATTTCTCTTCTCTCAGTGGGAGACCACATGACAAAGGGATTCTAGTTAAAAACAAATTAGATGATACACTCTAACAACTTCCTACCTTCTTTCCTTACTACGAGACCTCGCAGCATACCAGTGTAAACCCCTTTACTTCATACTGCTATTAAAACTTCCCTTTAAAACCTAACGACGTCTTCGTTCTTCTCCACCACCTTTATTTTCCATCAACATTTAGCGAGGGGATAACGCTACCAACGAAATACCAACGCAACCAAAGTAATACCAACGAAACCAACTTAAACCTTAAACCAAAAACCCAATAATAATAATAACAATAATAATAATGTTATCCCCCATCGCTATACTTTCATGTCTCTTAGAAATTTCATACATGAGTACGTACAATAAAGACATTTCAAAATAAACTCCTTCAGTAATTCTTTTTTTCTATCGCATTGAATAATGAATTCTCCTTTTCTACTGGGTGAAACGATAAAATTGCTGACCTCAAAACCTTTAGTGTCCTGGGTATGACAATTAACTGCATCTAATGGTGAAGTTCCAGTTCTGAGGAGTGTGGGGTACTCCTTCGTTGCTATTACTCCCATGTCCACTCTGGCTCGGAGTGGTAGTACTTGTTAGGGTCTCGTCTATAGGTCAAATAGATCCGTTTAAAAACTATTAGTATTGGAAACCATATAGTTGTGTAAATTATTTATATCAAGAATAGTTATTTGAAGCTATACGTATTTAGTTTGCAATAATACATGTTTTTTGTTGTTACTCTTAATTGTGCATAATTGTTCTTGGATTTGTTCTTGAAAGGAAGCATTAATTCAACCATAATTCCTCAACAAAGTGGCATTTTCGACGTTAGCACATTGTTTGTTTGTTTGTTTGGGTTTTATGGCATATCAACCTTTGTAGGTTATTTAATGCCAAATCCAATTTTATACAAATAAACAGTTCTATTTTTAGCAATTCAGTTAAACATAAGTACACAGTTTAATTGTAAAAACCATTTCTATTTCAAGCTATTCAGTCTAGTCAAACAGTTCTATTTCAAATAACTCAGTTTAGTCTAAGCATAGTTTTTGTCAAAAGAGTTCTACTTCAAACAGTTCAGTTTAGTGCAAGTACAGTTTCAATGTCAAAAAACAGTTCCATTTCAAACAATTCAGTTTAGCATATGTACGTAGTTTAAATGTCAAAACAGTTCTATTTCAAGCAATTCAGTTTAGCCTAAGTACACAGTTTAGTTCTATTCGACCCATAAATAGGACCCTATCAGGTGCTACCACTCCAGGCCAGAGTGGACCTGGGAGCGATGGCAATGAAGTGGTACCCCGCATTCTCCAAAGCCCCTGCATCACTGGAACTTCACCATCAGATTGTTTAGCGTCATATCTAGAACACTAATGGGGGGGGGGTCTTAACCCTCTGTAGAGATGCAGTTGGTCTATTCTACAGCCCCAGTCGATTGGGCAACGTTAGCACATGGTGTTAACAATTTCATTCTACAAGCAACTATTATTAGCTTTCTATAAATTATACCACTCTACTAGGATATCGCCCTATTGACGAGGTTTTGAATATGCTGACTATATCCCTTAAAGAGAGGTAGGACGCCTTTCAAAAAAAGGGCACCCTGGGTATGACACTAAACTACGTCTGATGGTGAGACTCCAGTTGTAGAGATCTGAGAAGTGTAGAGTGACCATTACTCACAGGTGTACTCTGACACGGAGTGATATAATTTGTTGGGGTCCCATCTAGGGGTCAAATAGATCTCTTTAAGAATTTTTCAAATTCGAGAGGACCGTGTGCGAAAAAGAAAAAACAAACCTCTTAAGAAACTATTACCATATTTATCCAACCCCTCCGCTCGGGTAGGATATGACACAAGGTCAATTTTTTAAACGGAGTTTAACAGGTTTGAATTCAGAGTTTTCCTTCTCCTAGTCTAGTTGCCTTACCAAGGCTGAAGAAGCTAGTCTGCCCTACTATTTACCCATAGCTGGAGGGAGAATAATTGGATTCATACCTTTCCCATGGGTATTAGTGCTATGTGAAATGCAATCAGTTTCCTCCAGGATTTGAACTCGTGTCGCCGTTTCTAATTCCTGCGACGATAACCATTACACCACGGGTACCTCTTAAGAAACTATTACAGAAAAAAATGTAACCATGAACGTATAATAAACATGATTCCCTAACCTTTAAGCATAAAATCATCCTAGACAGGTTTACATACCGTTAAGATCAATCCCTAAATCAACCCATCTAATAGAAGACCTCTACACAACTAATTTTTCTGGTTACTAAGTTGTATTTTTAGCGTTTTCTGTTTACGTTTCTGGCATTATGGTTTGGTTTGGTTTGGTTTGGTTTTACGGCATATCAACCATTGCTGGTTATTCAATGCCAATTCTTGTTTATACATTTATATTAAATATATGATTTGTAAACACATTTTTTAAAGATGATCAAACAATTCAATTTAGCGTAAGTCATTTGTTTGCACTCAGTTTAAATGTCAAACAGTTCTATTTGACTCTGGGTCAGAGTGGGCCTAGAAGCAATGGCAATGAAGGGGTACTCTACATTCACCAAAGCTCCAACATTACTGGAGTCTCACCATCAGATTGTTTAGTGTCATATCCAGAAGACTCATAGGGGGTGAGTCTTACCCCCCTGCAAAGATGCAGTCGGTGTATTCTATAGCCCCCCACCCGATGGGCTTTTGGCATTTCGGGATATTTATAACGTTACTACTCGTTTACTATTAGATGTAGTCGGTGTATTCTACAGCCTCCCAGCCGACTGAGATTTTGGCATTACGGGATATTTATAACGATACTACTTGTTTGTGAGGCGGTCGCGGTGGGGGAGATATATATCCGACTCCCCACCGTGTCATTTGACGTGAAGTCGAGCAGCCACGCCCGAATTGAGATTCATTCGTGGCCGTCACAAAAAATGTTCGATTCTCTCGGCATTCCACATTTTGGGACGCTTTATTCGCCAAGCGACAAACTTAGCCCTGCTAAGCAAGTATTGCCAGACGTATTGGTTGAGACTACTCGATTGTGGGTACCAGGTAGTATCTGTTAGGGTCTCGTCAATGGGGCAAATAGATCTGTTTAAAAAACTTTAGTTTTAGATAGGAATATTTGTTACCAAATAACTATAAATCATCAGAATTAAGAATACTTACTTGAAGCTATAATAGTTTACTAAGGAGTATTATCATGAGTTATTTGAAACCATATGACTATGCGTTAATGATTGTTATTGAATAGAAATAATAACTTGAAACCATATAACTGCGTATAAATTATTAGTATTAGATCGGAATATTTGAAGCCATACGACTGTGCACAAGTTATTTGTAATAGATAGGAATACTTGAAATCATATGCCAAAAAAAAAAAAATAACCACATGAAAAATGTAAATATAAATGTACAATGAACGGGATTCCCAAACCTCTAGATATAAAATAACCCTAGAAAGGTTACCATTACGCAATCAATCAATCTGAGTATAAAAGAAAGAGGCACAAAATCCCTGTTCTCTTTCCTCACAGAATGTTCTAGTAGCAAGGACTTGTTCTCGTTTCTTTGAGACAGGAACGTTTATTACTATCGGATCTTGTGACGCATTAAATACCACACCATACAGTACACAAGCTTACCTACATACACACGGGCATATGAAGGCACTCGTGGAGTAATTGATATCATCGTAGGAAATGGATACGGTAAGTGGAGTTCAAATCCTGGACGATGCTAGTTGCATTTCATATAGCACTAATACCTTTAGGAAAGGTAATAATCCAACTATTCTCCTTCTGGCTATTGGTAAAATAGCAGGGCAAACTAGGTTTTTTAACATTGCTGTGGCAACCGGTCTAGGAGAAGGAAAACTCTGAATTCAAACCTGTTAAACTCCACTTAAAAGATTGACCTTGTGTCACATCCTGCTTGTGTGGAGGGGTTTCATAAATACATACATACCGGCAAATCTAATAATTTCGTTTAACCGTCAAGTAAAGGAACTCTTCTCAAATAAGTCTCTCACGAACTTTCATACCACTAAGAAACTTCCCACATACGTAGGTGCCATAAAAGATCTTTCTACGTGTCCATATTCATTCACTCTTTTTGTATATCATTTCTTTATGTATCTTCTTTTCTTTTTAGTTTGGTCCAGCAATAAAACTTATTGAGTTGCACGAAGTATTTTTACATTCATTATTGCTATCAAAAGAATTACACTAGTACCTGTTTAATTTAGCTAGTTGAAAATTTTTGACAGAATGCCAGAAACAGTATTTTTTCTTTTTTGGTCATGTTCGACTAGAAGAAGATCTCTCGGTCTCTGTACATCTTGATTAATATCATCTTCATCTAAGGAAGTCATTGAAGATGAAACCAATCCAGATCGATCATCATCATCATCATCATCTTTGTGGCTTCTTTATGGTTTCTTGGTTTAATGGCATATCAACCTTTGTATGTTATTTAATGCCAAAGCCATCCTTCTATAAGAACAGTAGTGGTACTATTTAACTTATAGCTGGGATGTCCTCTTTGTTGTTGTTGTTGTTGTTGCAATTCTCAAAAGTCTCTTTTGGTGTTTTAATTCGGTTGCCTCGCTACGGTTATCAGCATCATACCCTTCATCATTATCCTCATCGCAGTTTCCGTAACTCGAACTAGAAAGGTTTGTGGATGAAGAAACAGTAAAAATTATGCCTTGCTGCATTTCTTAATGTATCATCTTTTCTATTTAGTTTCGTCTGGCAATAAAACTTATTGAGTTGTACGAATTATTTTTACATTCATGACTGCTACCAAAAAGTTGACCACAACTATCCACTTAAAGTCTGCAATAATAAATGAATTTACTCAAAATACAGGATCCAACACAAGGTCAAGTTTTAAGCGGGTCACAGCTTGTTTGTACTCAATGTTTTCCTTCTCCTAGTCTGGTTATCCAACCAAAGCTAAACAACACTGTCTGTCCTACTATTTACCCATAGCAGGAAAGAGAACAGATGGATTCAGGCTTTTTCCAAGGACATTAGCGCGAAGTGAAACGCAAACAGGTTCGTCTAAGGATTTGAACTCGGCTCATTGATTCCGTTTACTAAGATAATAACCATTACACTAAGCACGCCTCTTTAATCCACTACAATGTAGCAGCATTTACTCACAACTTCATTTGCTAATGTATATAATTATGACTTCTACATACCTAAAGAACGAACATCGCGTAGTGGAGTGAATGATGCAACACATCTCGCTAGCTATTGTCATTGGTTATCTCTGTTGATATTCTCTCAATGAGGTAAATAAAAAGGTAGATGTACAGACCAGGCATGGATACGGCAACCAGTCTAGGAGAAGGAAAACTCTGAATTTACACCAGCTGTACACCTCGTTTAAAAATGATCTCGGATTGCATCCTGCCTATGAGAGAGAGTTTGAGTAAATACATACACTATGAAGAAAAGAAGAAAATGTAAAGAAAATTACATTAAAAAAAAAAAAGACATTACTTAGAATATAAGCCGATTATTTTCCACATTTCTATACGTTTACTTCATAATTCCAGTTGACATACAGTTTTGACCGAGTGAATAAAACGATTGACAACGTACGGGCCAGAAAGGATTTTTTGGCACACACATCTTCGCTTGCAAGATGATTTTTCCGACGACCGCTGAGAAGTGACATGATTAGTTGCCATGGGGGCACATTAAGACACTTGAGAAATAAGGCACAAAAAGTAAAAACCTTTTTCTGTTAGAATGCCGTAGGCTGAAGACGTGAGTTTCGTTCGTCTACGAAGACACCCGCTCCACTTTTGCACAGGTCCATCCTACCATCGACATAATACACAATTGCAATGCCTCTTTACACAGTCAGTACTTGACATAAACTTAATACAACTGATTTAAAAAAATAGCTACGACTTTTAATCCAGTATAATTGAATGATAATTTGGTTGGATAAGCGTTCATTTTGTGGCTATTTAACAAACACACTTTTGGGAAGAAAATATGGCATTAAATACAAAAGTGCTTTTTAAAAAATAAATAATTATGACGATGACAGATTTGTAATTTTAGGTTGAGTTTGATTTGGTTTCTTTGTTTAATGGTATATCAACCTGAGTGGGTTATTTAATGCAAAAGCCATCCTTTTGGAAGAACACTAGTGGTACTATATCAGGTTTCTTTGTTTAATGGTATATCAACCTGAGTGGGTTATTTGATGCAAATGCCATCCTTTTGGAAGAACACTAGTGGTACTATATCAGGTTTCTTTGTTTAATGGTATATCAACCTGAGTGGGTTATTTAACCCCAAAGCCATCTTTTTGTAAAAACACTAGTGGGACAATTCAACTCATAGATAAAGGGGATAAGAGGTTCATGCCTTTCCAAAGGGTATTAATCTGAAAGTGAACGGCTATAGCGTTATTGGATTTCGAACTCGCTAACTAATATTGTAGTCACTACGCCACGAAGTACTCATTTACTGATTGTTTAGTTTTTCTTCCTTGCCTTTCAATTGCCGAACCTAAAATGGCTTTTTGTTTATGCTAGGATTTAAATAGTTATCATCTTCCTACCATTTTCCCTCTACCGGTTTATAAACTAGATTATTCAAAAGTTAACAATAGATTTTGCAAGAATACAATAGAAAATTTCTCAACTTTGTCCTTTTCTCCAATTCTTATGTATATATTTTTAAACAAAAGGTCAAAGTTACACAAGAATACTGTTTTAAACAAATTCTGGAAGCAGTTCCACTCAAAACAGCAGCTGTACGACCACTTACTACCCATCTCGCAGACCAGCCAAGTAAGACACGCAAAACATGCTAGGTACAACCGGAGAAGTAAGGACGAACTCACGAACAACGTTCTCCTATAGACTTCTATACATGGACGCGTTAGTGTCGGCCGACAAGCAAAAACTAACATTTATCGGCTATATGCGGGCACTGGATGCCGTCTAGAGTACCTACCAATAGTAATGACCGATAGGGACGAATAGTGAGATGATGATAATTAGCGTTCATAATTAGAGCACTGTTGACTAGTCGGTTATCAGAAGCAAATTAAACATTAGGGACAAAGCGCGCTTAGAGTAAATGTGACACTATGTGGGTGGTCCACTAAGCAGACGATCCCTTTGTCTGTTTTGGCGCAAAACAAAACAAAGGCCTGAGCTTGAGATCTCGACGCGACCGGAAGTGGGCAAGGGAACGCGAGAAAGAGGAGTTGGAAGAAGGAACTCACAGAAGAGTTGGCGAAATGTGACTCAGAGGGGCAGTCAACAACGGACAGCAGCAGAGACCAGTCGGCATGAGATAGAGTCCAGGAGCAGTGTGCGAAGACCAATCAAGATGAGTCAGCATTCCTCGTGACTTTGTGGAAATTTCGCGAAGGATGCACGTCAGCGTTAGTCTGCAGATGCTCAGGAAATGCAGTGTCACAAACTTACCCTTCTTGCACTTGAGTTAACCCAAGCCCATATTGTTCATTTGTTCTTTGTTCTTTTTCTCCCACTCCCTCGGTTGTATTTCTTGTGCCATAAAGAAATGTGTGATACCCCTATCGGAACCACTAGATGATTCACCGGCCAAGATTGAAATGGTTTAAAGAAGTTGATGTATTCCGGGGGCCGAGCGGGTATTGTCACATAAAGGTCTTCGTAAGAAACGGAATCAGCGTCTGAGTTCAAATCCTAGACGAGGATGAAGGCGTTTCATTTCGTGATAATGCCCTTTGGAAAAAAATGTATTCATCTCTTCTCCCACCCACCCCAGCAATGGCTAAACAGTAGGATAGAATTGGTTCTTTAGCTTTGATGAGGCAACCAGTCCAGAAAGAAAACTGAATTCAAAATCAGCTTTGCTCGGTGTTGGTACTATTTTTAAACGAGCCAAAGCTCATTTTTTTCACACAGGTAGGACGGCCAGTTGTCGTTTACAAAAGTCAACCAAATTTTGCACAGGGCCTGAAAGACAAGGTATCCAGTGAGAATAGAACTCGCTAACAATGGCATGCTAGACTAACTAGCTAACCATAACACGAGATAAGGTGGCCAGTTGTCGTTTACTAAGGTCAACAAAGTTTTGAAGAACAAGGCATCCAATGAGAATTGAACTCGCTATTAATGGCCGGCTAGGAGCCTAAACTAAGATGTTTGTTTTCTCTGACGGACGATACACCAAGTAAGAATCGAACTCGCTAACAATAGCATGTTAGTCGAATTAGATAACCATTATACTACGTAAGGCGTTTAAACTAAAATAGAAAATTTTTGTTTGTTTTTTCTATATTCACTAAAGCGGAACGCGTCGCTCATTGAAACCCATCGCACAACTTCACCCCAGCCTCTAGATTGAAGAAAGTCGGACGGAGAGACGAGGATAGACGGTAGGACGAATTATTAAAATACCACTGTTTTTGTTGATAACTTATTCAGGTAACTATAGCATTGTGGTTGTAAACATTAGTCATCGATTTATTTGATGGTTTATTCGTGACTGTTGAGCGTTTATTCGGTCCTTATTTTACTTATAAAGTAATTTTGTTTTCTCTCGTCATAAATCCACAACATTGTAACAGACTTCTCCACTATCCATTTTGAGCTTCACATCTCCACAATAACTGAATCTTTAAACTAATTTGGTATTCTTAAAATCCTGTCACTCCTGCTTCTTACTCACAAATTGCATTGGCCACGCTCTGATGAACTCAATTTACACGAAGCCCATACCTGAATTTTGACGTAACCAACGGATTTTGACGTAACCTACGTATTTATTACGGGTGACGAAACGGCGGACTAAATTTGGAACATGATTTCTCTACTCAGATGAGTAGAGAAAGAAACACCAAAGATACTTCTTTCGTTGGTTCAACAAAAGCAGTCTTTATTCAGGTCAGTGCCAGCGTTTCTTTGTCTGTCTGTTTATATATATATATATATATATATATATATGTGTGTGTGTGTGTGTGTGTTCAGGGTACTTAAGAAAAATTGTTATCATTTCGTAATTTGATAACTTGATCAATTCTCGCTCAGAGAGTCTCAAATTTTAATAGCATCAGTAAAAGCAACTCAAAATTTTCTGTTTAATGTTTTATGTTCTTTTAGAGTTTTTTTTAGTATGGAAATACCATTCCTTGAAAAAGAAAAGGCGTTTTAACATTAAACATAGAATTTTGGGTTGTTTCTACATATGTGGGGATTTAGGAATTAACAATAAAACTCCCAACCGGATGTTGACTCGTCGGCTGCCACATACAAAATATATAAACGCGTCGCCACGCATAAGGCTCCACGCATCCATCCGGTTAAAAATCAGAAAAAAAGAAAAATAATAAAAAGTAAAGTAGCCAATGGGAAGCGGTCACGCCAAAATTAGAAGGATTTTGGAGTGGCGAATTTGGAGCCGGTGGAGAGAGATAAATACTCAGGTTTTCTGTGAACCGGGTCTTGTCAGGGAGTGTCCGTCGAACCAACAACATTTTGCTGTCTGGTGTTTTGGGCACCACGCTACGTCTTGGGACGTAGCGTTGGTTAGTCCATTCACCAAGTAAATAAAGGAAAGTATGGAAGAAATGTTTTCGTCTCTTATCTGTTTCTATCTTTTCTTTTTGTATATTTCTTTTGGACTTTCTTTGGACAAGGCATTGCGCCGGCCAGTTAACGTGGGGTAAAATAATATAACCAAAATATGCCTTTCAAACCCCACACATATACTGTTACAATTAAAGATCATTTAAACAACAACTGGTCAAGTTAGATTTACGGAATGAAATCAATTTTTCTGAAACACCTTGTATATATCAAATGATGAGTTCTCTGAAACTAGTGGACAAATTCACCTACCAAGGAAGCAGTGTCTCATCAACCGAGACAGACATCAACACTCGACTAGCAAAGGCATGGACAGCTATCGATAGATTATCGGTCATACGGAAGTCGGATCTGACCGATAAAGTAAAATGTATTTTTCCAAGCAGCGGTCGTATCGATACTGCTATATGGATGCACTACATGGACGCTAAATAAACGTATGGAGAAAAAGCTTGTCGGCAATTACCCAAGAATGCCGCGAGCAATATTGAACAAGTCCTGGAGGTAGCACCCCACAAAGCAGCAGGTGTACGGCCATCTACCACCCATCACGAAAACTATCCAAGTTAGACGAACCAGACATGCGAGACACTGCTGGAGAAGTAGGTACGAACACATAAGCGACATACTCCTATGGACCCCATCACATGGACGAGCAAAGGCAGGACGACCAGCTAGAATCTATATACAACAGCTTTGTGCCGATACAGAATGTTGCCTTGAAGACCAACCGGGAGTGATGGACGATAGTGACGGATGACGAGAGAGGGTCAGGGAGATCAGTGCTGGCGGCACGACTTGATGATGGTGATGATGGTGAGATAACGAAATGATATCAAATTTTCTGACCCCCCCTCTCTCTCTATATATATATACTCACACACTAGTATATTGAGAAATTTGTTATTCTGAAATACATTTCTCTGTCCTTTTTTTTTTAAACAAATCTTGTATCATGATAATAATTGTGATTAGTAACCCTAATATTTATACCAGTCGAGTTTGGATCTTTTCATACTTAATAAATGGCCTGACCTATATATATATATATATATATATACTGGTCTGATAATCGCATAGACGAGAAACTACCAGTTACCAAACACCGCGGACTGTATCCTCGCTATTAAAACTTAAATCTACTTAGGGTTTATCACTGATATTGAACACACAGTTTTTTTTTTCATAAATATAGCAAGCTACATTTCTATATTATAAATATATGGGCCGCATTACATAATGATTCAGACTTTTAATCATTATTAAAAGAAGTGCAAGGCCTATTTTATTAAGCGTGACAAGCCCCGATGGATGGTAAGGCCAAAAAATATGAGGGTCATTCAATAAATGAGGGGAAATTTGCCTCAGGATTTGGCATCAAGAAGCTCTATTTACAGCTGAACCTTTTTCACGGAAATCATTAGTCATGAGTCCTTTCATGTCTCAGAAGACTGTCGGCATTATCTTCTTTACTGACCGCTGCGCCCGAAACCTTTTTTTGCCAGAGAGCTAACGAGTTTCCTCTCCATAGAATGTTTCTTCAACTCAGTCTCGTCGTAGCAAACCGATGTTTTGCCCATTTCTAAACATTTTTTTTTTTACTTAACCATGCTTCTTCGTACACATCAAACATTCATCTGTAAAGTTCACACAGTTTGCACTTCTCAGCAACCAAAAATAAATGACAGACCTCTGTTCAAACCCAGAGTAAACTATTTGACTCGCCGCCAATTTTAATAGTCTCAAAAGAAATATTTTTGCTAGATTCAAATAATGTTTGCTATAAACCAACTTCATACAATGCAGAGTTTACGTTTATAGAAAAAAGTGTGAAACAAAAAAATTATTTTGCTTAATTCAAAAAATTCCGCTGATTCAAAGAATAACCTCTTATGTTTAAAGTGATTTTGAAATTACGTAACGAAATGTTGTAGCAAAAGAATTTTCTGAGTCTTGAGATAGAAAAAAAGGTCAAAGCTGAAATAAATTATGAATAAAACGAGCAAAAGAAACAACTTGATTTGAAAGACGTTGTCTTTTTATATATCATTTTTGATAATGAGCAAAGGCTTACAAAAGATATCTGGCGTGAGTTTTAATCTTTGTATGTGTACGGGAGTGCATAATGTTTTAATATTCCTTTGAATGCTTATTTGCGTGTTGGCACTTAAAATTCCCTCAAGGATAAAACTTATTGGTCGTCGGGAAATTTGGGGGTTGATAATTGTAGGAGGTGATATTGGTTTTGATATTTAATTTCCATTTTTGTAGTGGTATATTTAATTTGTTTTTATATGTGGTTGCGTGTTCTCACAAGTCGGAAGATCGCCATTTATAGAGATGGGGATATTATTATTAATAATATTATTATTGGGTTTTTGGTTTAAGGTTTAAGTTGGTTTTGTTGGTATTACTTTGGTTGCGTTGGTATTTCGTTGGTAGCTTTGGTATTTCGTTGGTTGCGTTGGTATTCTGTTGGTAGTTATCCCCTCGCTAAATGTTGATGGACAATAAAGGTGGTGGAGAAGAACGAAGACGTCGTTATGTTTTGTACCAAGGGTTTAATAGCAGCATGAAGTAAAGGTGTTTACGCTGGTATGCTGCGAGATCTCGTAGGAAGGAAAGAAGGTAGGAAGTTGTTAGAGTGTATCATCTAATTTGTTTTTAACTAGGATCCCTTGGTCAAGAAGAATAGTCCCAAGGGGGTCCGTAAACTAGATGGCTCTCTTCATAATGTATGATGGTGCTGCTTCTATTCAGGAACAGACGTTAAGACGTCCGTTCCCGTTGAGGATTTCTGAGCGAGAGAGAGAGATTCGCGGGCTTTCTTCAATTTTTGATGCTGCTAGGAAATATGGTTCGGGCTGAATAGGACAAGTCATCCTGATTGGGTGAAAATGTTCGGCGACTCTAACGGTCAAATTAAATTACGCAGCCGGGGCTGCTACAAATTTGTGCCAGGGATTTTGGTCTATACTCACTATCTTCTCTTTTTCTTTCGTTGATGTTGTTGTTTAAAGTAATCTTGAAATTACGTTGTATATTTTACTAGGGTATTGTGAAACGTGTAGCGAAGTATGCGTACGAGTTCGCAACGAAATCTTGTAGCTGAAGAATTTTCTGGGTCCAGTAATAAAAAATTTTAACGCTGAAATAAACGATAAATAAAACAAACAAAAACAAAACAAAGACCAGGAGTTTGAGATGAAACACGTTGTCTTTTCATATATCATTTTTGGTTGAGAGCAACAGCTCACAAAAAATATGTTGTTTGTGTATTAATCTTTGTATGCGTGTAATGTACATTAATGCTTTAGCATTTTTTCATATGCTTACTCGCTTGTTGGTACTTAAAATTCCTAAGACGATAAAACATCGTGTTATATTTTGACCTTCGCCCCAGCCCAAAAGTGCTATTCCAAGGTGATACACCGGAAGGAAATGACACATTCCAATGGCCAGTAATCGAAAGAGATCGCGTGGGCGGATTAAGGCTTATGATATGGGACAAGGTGAAGGTCCCATTGTGCCACTATAGTGATGCACCGGAAGAGAGTAACCTCTGAACTGCATGACAGTTATTTCTGCTTGATGACGATTAAACATTCGATTTCAAAGATCCAGTGGGCGATCGTGTGGGCGTTGAATTATTATATAATTGAGTTGAGTTGGGTGCCAAAGCAGTTGCCAGCAGAATTCCAGACAGCTAGAGACCAGATGTGGTAGGGAAGCCACACCCGACCGAGGGGGCCCTCGGAAAGCCCCGATGGAGTGGACCCCAACATCAGGAGAACAAGAAAGACACAACGTGACGGTCATAACAGTGGGGTCAAAATATGAAGTTTATATTCGGTCTCCAGCACCCTCTCACATGCAAACCTTCAACAACCCTTTCGAACCCTTGCAATAAACTGAGAGGTGAATATTTGTAAAGAAGTCTTCTTGCGTCTTCCTTCCTGCGTCTTTATCATGCGTCGTTTATTCATGCGTCTGTCTTTGTTGTTGTGTCGTTGTGATGCTGCATGAACGTGTAAATGACTATATAACAATCGATCATCGGGAAATTTGGGGTCGGGCAGACACTTTTGTTTCGTCTATAATCTGAGACAGCTGGGGCTGCAACAAATTTGTGTTGGGAACTTTGGTCTTTTTATACTCACAAGTTTTTTCTTTTTCTTGCGTTGTTCTTCTTGTTCTTCTTTATATTATTATTATTATTATTATTAATTTACCTATTTGAGAGTTCTTCCCACCAGCATTAGCTGATTTTTTTTTCGCTAGAGTCTGAGTGACAGCAAGTTTCCTCAAGTCTCCAGGACACTTCTCAGTATTCTGTCCGATCTCAACAATACTGTTGTTTGGATGGTCACCACTTGTCCTCTTATTTCCAAATCCTTCAGTCCCTGTACCAGTCCTTTGGTGACTGTATCGAGCACGCCAATTACAATTGGTATCACCGTCACCTTCATGTTCCATAGTTTTTACAGTTCTCTAGCAAGGTCAAGGTACATTTTACTTCTTACGATTTTTTTTTACACCAGCATTAGCTAGTGTTCATTCATTAGAGTCTGATTGAGAGCAAGTCTACACAGATCTCCAGGACTCTTCTGCCTATTCTCGCCGATCTTAGTAAGGCTGTTGTCTGAACGGCCCCGATTTTATCTCTTTTTCTAAGTCTTTGGAGACCGTTCCATGAGCTCTAACTTCTACTGGTATCACCTTCACTCTCATGTTCTACACTGTTTTCAGTTCACTAGTCAGGTCCAAGTATTTGTTTGTCTTTTTGCTTTCGTTTTTCTCACTTTGTGGTCCGCTGAAACACCAAAATCCACTAGATGACAATTTCTTTCGTTAATTAACTCTAGGTCTGGTTCTCAGAATCCCAAAGAATTTCATTTGTTTGTCTTACATAGCAATACTTAAAACTATTCAACGGTGAAACAAATGATTAATAGTAAAGAAAATTATTCATGTCAGAAATGCTTGAAACCATTTAACTGTGTGCAAACAAATGAACCCAAGCTCATTTAAAAATATTATCTACAAACTATGTGTTTACTAATCATATATACTTAATATATATGTATAAAGATGATTTGGCATTAAATAAGCAACAAGGGTTGATATGCCATAAGACCCAACCAATCTAATCAACCCAATAGTATCATCACACTATTATGGTCCCTTTCAGTTTGGTTTGGTTTAGTTTAGTTTCTCATTCTCTAGTACAGATTCAGTTTGGTGTTCTATAAATTTGGGAGTTTGACCCAATTTTAATTTCTTGCACAATTCCTTGTGGATCAACTCTCCTACCCAGTCATGCTTCGTCTTGTATTTCGTTTACTGCATTTGTTTAATATGGGATTAGCCGTTTCATCTCTGTCTCAATATAACCGATATCTGCTATTCTGTTGCGTATCATTAATTTTCGCTTTTATATGATTGGTCCTTATGGCGTTGTTTTGTGTTGCTATTAAAAGAGATTCTGTTTCTCGCGAGAGATTTCTCTTTCTTAGCCATGTCCAGGTCCTCTTGTGTGCAATCTGCCCAGTTTGTCGCTTGAAATATTCATATAGTAGTTTTTCTTCCCATGTCTGTTTTCTAGTTTTTGCTTTTGTTGTCTTTTTTTTTGTTTGTTTTTATGTTTCTATTGCTGTTACTGGCTACTGCAATCAGTTACTCTTTGCTCTTTTTAATGTACTACACGAGACCTTGTTTTGATGAATTTACCCTGGTGAGTCTTCCTATGACAACTTTTCTTGATACATCTAGTCTGTGTCATCTATCAGGTATAGGGCCTTGAGCATATTCATCAATTTCCTTGTTATTTGGTCTCTTTATCTCAGTTCTTCCCTTATCCATTTTACGAATGATCTAGAATATCTTACTTTATTCCTTTGATGAGATTTCTGCGACAGAACTTAATTTCGTGCAGTTTTCTTCTTCTTCTGAGATACTCTTTTTTTTTTTCTATTTCCTTTCATCTCCGTCTGTTTGATAGTGTCCGCTTCCATTATTCCCAAGTAATTGTAATTTTTCTTCTCTCCAAAAGTTCTGATGTTCTAATTTGGTAGTTCAGTTCTTCCTATTGTTTCTCTTTTCCCACTTTTCATCATCAACTTGTCACATTTTTCAATGCCAAATTCCATTACTATATCCTGGCTGTATATTGTTATTGTTCGTATCAGGGTCTCCAGTTCATTTTTATTTTTGGCAAATATTTTGATATTGTTCCCGTACTTAAGTTGATTAATATTTTTTGTTGTGATTTTGTGAATTTGTAGCCTCCTGTGCATTTTCCAAGTACGCTACTGAGTGGTATCATTGCTCTAACAAATAGAAGTGGCTCAAGCAAATCCCCCTGGAAGATGCCTCTTTAGATTTTTACCTCTACTTGGCTGCTAATGTCGGATATTGACTTGAAGACTTCTTTGACATCTGTCGATGCAGCGGTGGAAGTCAGACCCTGGTTGAACAAAAATAACAGGAAATGCACCTGGCACCTAAAGAAAACGAGATGCCCGTAGCCATATGTATAAACATTTTCTTATGTAGATTTCCTTAATCTAGTTAATGGGTTTTCCTAACAATTGAAATTTGATACCCAGGCCGAATCTAACTCATCTTGTCACATATATATGTGTGTATGTGTGTGTGTATGTGTGCACACACATGTACGTCGGCGTATATATACACGTGTGTATACATGTATGCGCATATATCCAACTCATAGTGTCACACGGCAGGTTCTCTTTTTTGTTAATTATTATTATCATTATTATCATTTACTCCTGGAGTTTTTCACATCAGCGTTAGTTGATGATCTTTCCCTGGAGTTTGTGTGACAACAAGTCTCCTCAAGTCTCCAGGACTCTTCTCAGTATTCTGGCCGATCTCAATAATGTAGAAGTTTTGATGGTCTCCACTCGTCCTCTTATTTCCAAGTCCTCTAGTCCCTTGATTAATTCTTTGGTAACTGTACTGAATGCGCCATTTGCAATTGGTACCACTCTCTTAAGGTTTCCCTTTCTTAGCCACGTCCATTTTTTCTTGTGTGATATGTCGCTTATTAGTCGCTTAAAACGTTCATAGAGTTGTTTTTCTTTTCATTTTTGTTTTCTGTTTATTGTCGTTTTGTTAGTCTTCATGTTGTCAGTATCGTTTCTGGTGGCTGTAATCAGTCTTCCCACATGCTTTTCTATGTAGTCTTCAAGTCGTTGTATTGATGCGTCAACATTGTCTTCAGTACTACCAAATCGTCTTCCTCCTTCTTTTCTTGATACATATAATCTGTCAACGTTATCTCTGGGATGTAAAGTCTTACACATAGTCATTAGTTTTCTTATTCTCTGGTCCATTTGTTTAAATTCTTCTCTGGTCCACTTCCAGAATGGTTTCGAATATCTTACGAGGGTGGACAGCCCAAGTATTTATTCCTTTGATAAGGTTTGTGCTATATAGTTTTGTCTTGAGTAGCTTTCTGGTTCTTCTGAAATATTCTTTCATCTCCTCTTGTTTGATGGTGTAAACTTCCAGTATCCCCAAGTATTTTAAAGTTTCCTTCTCGTCGAGCGTTCTAATTTTGTCTTGATTTGTTACTTCCATTCCATCCGTAAGGTATCGTTTTCCCCTTTTCATTACTAACATGACGCATTTTTTAATGCAAAATTCCATTCCTATGTCCTGACTGTACAGTAGCGTCCAAAACTAAGGGACAAAATTTTAAAACCTAATATTTGTTAGAAAGAACAACTGTGAAAAGCTGAAATTTTGACAACTGGTAGTTATCATCCATAATAACATACTAAAATTTGAATCATTTGCAAAGGATAGAAAAAGAATTATAATTATTATTTATTTATTTTCAAAATAGGATCGTCCAAAAGTAAGGGACAAAATTGAGAAAAACAATGTAAACAGTATGCTATATTCAAATTTTTTTTATTTCCTCTAAAGAATAAGTCTTACTTAGTCATTTGTAAACGTCGCATCAGCCGGTACCATGGCGAAACGCCAAAAACTTGATTACTCTGTGAGACAAGCTATTGTGAAGCTACACAAGGAAAAGCACACCATTAGAGAGATTTCAAAGAAAGTGAAACGTTCCAAGAGTGTTGTAGGCAGGGTTGTTAAATCCTACAATGATACTGGCAAAATAGTTAGTGCTTTTAAAACCGGCAGACCCCACAAAACTTCGGCAAGAGAAGATCGAATAATGCAGCGTATGTCATGAAAGGACCGTTTTAAGTCTTGTACAGAAATTAAAAGGGTTATGAATAGTACCTCATGTGTTAACGTGTCAAGACAGACTGTTTCAAGACGACTGCAAGAAATAGGGCTGTTTAATCGAACCCCAAGGAAGAAACCACTTGTTAGTTCAAAGAATAAGAAGAGATTAGAGTTTGCAAACAGGTATGTAATTTGGACATATGAAAATTGGGCAGAAGTATTTTTCAGTCATGAAAGCAAGTTTAATTTATTTGGAAATGATGGAAAAAACAATGTAAAGAGACGTATTGGTGAAAGATTAAGTGCAAAGTGTACTAAGAAAACTGTCAAGTTTGGGGGCGGAAGCGTCATGGTATTTGAAATGTTTTCTAGCCAAGGTACAACGCCTCTTGTCCGGTTACAAACTCGTGTAAACACACAGATCTATAAAAACATTGTTCAAGATCATGTTGTGCCAGTCATACAGAATTCAGGTTTCGATAGGGCTACCTTTATGCAAGATAATGCCCCATGTCACAAGGCAAAAGTGGTAATGAGTTACCTTAGCGAGCAAGATTTCGAAATTATGGATTGGCCACCGCAAAGTCCTGACTTAAATCCAATAGAAAATCTTTGGAAGACCTTAGGAGTGAAAGTTATGGAAAGAAATCCCACTAACACGGAGGATTTGTGGGTGAAGCTTCAAGAAGAATGGTCTAAAATTAGTATCGAGGATTGTCAAGAACTGATTCGTTCTTGTAGTCGAAGATGTGCAGCTGTCATTGAGAGCAAGGTGTCATTTACTAAATATTGATTGTACATGTATTTTTATTGGGGTTTTTTTTTGTTTTTTTTTGGCTGTTTACATTGTTTTTCTCAATTTTGTCCCTTACTTTTGGACGTTCCAAATTTGAAAATAAATAAATAATTGTTATAAATTCTTTTTCTATCCTTTGCAAATGATTCAAATTTTAGTATGTTATTATGGATGATAACGACTACCAGTTGTCAAAATTTCAGCTTTTCACAGTTGTTATTTCTAACAAATATTAACTTTAAAATTTTGTCCCTTAGTTTTGGACGCTACTGTATATTCTGACTGTGTATTAGAGTTTCCAATTCTTCCACGTTTTTGGCAAACAGTTTGATGTCGTCCATATACATGTACATGTTAAGTGATTTATCTTTTCCTGCTATTCAGTAAGTTTGTATCCTGCCGTGCATTTTCTGAGTATGTGGTTGAGTGGCATCATAGCAATTATAAATAGTAATGGTGATAGTGCATCTCCTTGGAATATACCTCTTTGGGACTTTGCTTCTGTAAAGCTTTTCCCTCCAGCTGTCAATACCACTCTCCAGGTTTTCATGGTTCTTATCGATAAAGTTTATGACTTCATTTTGTACATTTTGAGACAGTTCATTTTCCAGCTTTGTGAGACCATATCATAAACCGTTTTGTTGTTAAACCAGGCTATAGCTAGATTTTTTCGTCTCGTCTGGCTCTCGTTGAGGATGTGCTAATCAATATAGAGTATTTCTTCCATGCCTCTGGATCCTTTGAAGTATCCTTTCTTTTCTGTGGCTTGTTAGCGAAAATAAATCTCTTCCCTTATTTGTGCCGTTAGTGTTTTCCTCATCATAGGTAGGCACGTTATGGGTCTGTAGTTGTTTGGGGCGATTCCTTTACGGGTCTTTTTGGATCAATGTGGTCCTTGCTTTGGTCATACATTCAGGTACGTCTGCTTCTTGTAGACATCTGTTCATTTCGAGTGTTAGTCTATAATGAATGGTGGTGAATTTCTTGAACCAGAATCTATGTATTCCATCATGGCCAGGCATTTTTCAATTTGATATTTTTTAGTGTCATTCTTAGTAAATCTATGCGTATTTCCACTTTCGGTCCTTCTTCGAGTCCTTCTAACCCTTTCGCCATGTTGATTATCCATTCGGCTTTTTGGTTATGATCTCTTGGGTGCCATTTTTTACTCCAAAATTGTTCAGCATCTCTTGCATCTAGTTGTTGATTTTTTTTCGTGTCATCTCCCCCAACTTTTTGGTAGAATTTTCTTTCGTTGTTTTGGAATGTTCTGTTTTGTCTGTATTGTTTTACCTTGTCTCAATATCTTTTTTGTCCTTCTACTTTTGCCAGTACCTTCCGGTACATTTCCTTGAATCGTATATTTATTTTTTCTTGTGTTGCATTTTCCTTTTAGTCTCAACTTGTTCTAGCATTTTTACTTTGTTTTATCATTTTTGCCTGTTTTCGTAGCTTTCTTACCAACGTTTTCACTCGAATATCCCATATAGGTTTTGATTTTTCGTTCGTGCTTTTTAAGGGAATCCCGACTTTCTCACAAACTAATTTTGCTCCTGCATAGATTAGTTCGTTTAATCTAGTTATGTTTTTTGGGTGATGGAAAGGTTGTCTTTTGTTCATTCATAATTCTCTTTTATTTTTCTAGATTTATTTTTTGTTCTTGTGTTGGTGTTTGCTCTGTGTTGTTCGGTGTTGTGGTGTTTCTATTTTCAGAAATTGGCAATTCATTTCGGTTAAATTGTTCTTGTTCGTCAGTACTAGGTGTGTCTGATAATGTTTTATTATTTTGTTCATTATTTATTTTCTGGTGTATCTCTTGTATTTCAAGGTCAGAAAACAAACCTTTTTTTATTATTGTCCTAACTTGGTCTGCGAGTTATTGGCTTATTGTCATAAAACTTGCACATTCTTGCCAGATGTCTATCATTCTTTTTATATATACTCTTAGTGTAATGCTGTTTCTAAAATAGCAGTTTAGTGCAAGTTGGTTGTCTTCCCTAGTCCATGTTTTATGTTTGCGACTCTGATTTGTGTGGTTCATTTGATCATCGTTCATTCACCTGAAAAAAGAACAGAAAACATTCTCAGGATGACGATCGAGTCTTCCATGTTGACTATCAGGAGAGCACCTACCGATCATGATACCCGTTGCCTGGGTCCCACGTTGTGTTATACTCTGATTCGACATTTTTATCATGGGTGATATATTGTGGCTATATCAGACCCAGGGGTTATTTAGAATCTGCGCACCTGACACAGACGTGACCAAGTTTTCTTAAGCGAACCACATAAAAACATACTCTGATTCGGCATTTTTATCATGGGTGATATATTGTGGCTATACCAGACCAAGTTTTCTTAAGCGAACCACACACACAAAAAAAACAAACAAACAAAAAAAAAATGAACAAACAAACACGATGGCTGGATTAACTTCATCAGTAGTCACCACACTTGTAGATGAGTAGCAGTAGTTTCTTAACTGAACTGTTTGATCCTGGCCGTTGACCGGTAGAGTTCCTCCTCCCAGCATCTGGTGAAGTACGCCGTTGGCCCAAGGATTAGTTCATCCACCGTAGTTCACATCCACCATGTTGCTTCCCATGGTTTCTTAAAAGAAATTACTTGTGAGAGTTTTTCGCATCAGGTGACACTGATAGTTTCCCACCGGAATTTCAACGACATTAAGTCTTCTCAAGTCTCCAGGAATCTTCTTAGTATTCTGGACGATCTTACTAATGCTGTAGTCCTCTAATTTCCAAGTCTTCCAGTCCCTTTATAAGCCTTCAGGGATTGTTCCAAGTGCACCAATTACAATTGGTACCACCGTCACTTTCATGTTCCATAGTTTTTTTAGTTCTCTAGCGAGGTCTAGAGATTATTCTCTCTTTTCACTCTCTTTTAATTTTACTCCTATTTACCAACCCCTTCGCTCGGGCAGGATATGACACAAGGTCAATTTTTAAGCGGAGTTTAACAGGTTTGAATTCAGAGTTTTCCTTCTCCTAGACTAGTCGCCTCACCAAAGCTGAAGAACCTAGTCTGTCCTACTATTTACCCATAGCTGGAGGGAGAATAATTGGATTCATACCTTTCGCAGGGGTATTAGTGCTATGTGAAATGCAATTAGTCTCGTCCAGGATTTGAACTCGTGTCGCCGTGTCCATTTCCTACGACGATAACCATTACACCACGGGCACCTTTCTTTTAATTTTACTCTGTGGCCTGCCCGGACAGCACAGTCCACTATTTGGCAGGTTCTCTTTTTTGTTGACTACCACTAGGTCTGGTCGTCTGTCTGAGATTGGGTGATCTGTTTGTATCTCAAAATCCCATAGATGTTTGTGCGTCCCATTAGCCAGGATGGATTTTGGGTTGTACATATACCACTTCTTTATACAGTCAAATTTAAATTTCTTGCACAATTCCCAGTGGATCACTTTGCCCACTCAGTTGTGTCTAGTCTTATACTCTTTTTACGTTAATTTGTTGCATTCGCTAATTATGTGATTGATCATTTCGTCTCTATCACCACATTACCTATAGCGGGCCATTGGCCTAATGAGTAGTGTTCACCAATGGTCCGGGAGATCAGGGTTCAATCCCTGGTTGAGCTATACCAGAGACTTAAAAATTGGTACTTGATGCCACCTTGCTTAACACTCAGCATTATAAGGTAAGGATCAAGGGTAAAGTGGAGCAATCCAGGGAATGGAATAGCGCCCTCCCCCTACGCCTCGGTGTAGTAGCTATTGAAAAGGGAGCCTTCGAGTCACCCTCGACTAAGGTCACCAACTTTACTTTTTACTAACTATTTTATTGCGTATTATGTATTTTTGCTTTAACGTGGTTTCTCCTCATGGCATTGTTTTGTGCTACAATTAGAAGAGATTCAGTTTCTGTCTGAAGGTTTCCCTTTCTTAGCCATGTCCAAGTCTTTGCACGTGAGATTTCGCTTGTTAGTCACTTTGAATATCCATACTATTGTTTTTATTCCAATTTTTGTTTTATTATTATCATTATTTTACTAATTTGGGAGTTTTTCACGCCAGCGTTAGCTGATAGTTTTCCACTGGAGTCTGAGTGACAGCAAGTTTTCTCAAGTCTCCAGTACTCTTCTTAGTATTCTGGCCGATCTCAACAATGCTGTTGTTTGGATGGTCACCACTCGACCTCTTATTTCCGAGTCCGCCAGTCTCGGTACCAATACTTTTGTGATTGTACTGAGCGCGCCACTTGCAATTGGTATCACCGTCACTTTCATATAACATAGTTTTTTCAGTTCTCTTGCAAGGTCCAAGTATTTATCTTTCTTTTCAGTTTCCTTCAGTTTTACCCTGTGGTTAGCCAGAACGTCAAAGTCCACTATTCGCCAGGTTCTCTTTTTTTGTTGGCAATCTCTGAGTCTGGTCGTCTGGCCGAGTTTAGATGACCCGTTTGTACCTCAAAATCCCAGGGAGGTTTGTGCGTCTCATTTTCTAGGACGGATTCTGGGTTGTGCATATACCACTTCTTTATACAGTCAAATTAAAATTTCTTGCACAGTTCCCAAATGATTACCTTTTCCACCCAGTCGTGTCCAATCTTATAGTCTCTTTGCGCTAACTTACTACATTCGTTTATTATAATGTGATTGATCGTTTCGTCTCTATTACCACAGTCTACATCTGCTATTTTTTGCATCTTGTCTATTCTTCCTTCGACATAGCCCTTATGGTGTTGTTTTGTGCTGTTATCTGAAGAGATTCTGTTTCTCTCTTAAGGTTTCTCTTTCTTAGCGATGTCCAAGTTTTTTTTTTGTGTGAGATTTCATTTGTTTGTCGCTTGAAACAGTTCATTTCTTCCCATTTTTGTTTTCTTGTTTTGTTCTGTTGATGTTTGTGTTGTCTTTATTGTTTCTGGTGGCTGTAAACAGTCTTCCTCCACGCTTTTTATATAGTCTTCTAGCCGTTGTATCAATGCATCAACACAATCTTGAAACCTGGCAAATCCTCTTCCTACTTCTTTTCTAAGCACATACAGTCTATCAACGTCATCTCTGGGATGTAAGGTCTTATGCATGGTCATTAGTTTTCTTATTCTCTGGTCCATTTGTTGGAGTTCTTCTCTCGTCCACTTTACGAATGGCCCCGAGTATCTTACGCGGGGTTCAGCCCAGGTATTTATTCCTTTCATGAGATTTCTGCTACGTAGTTTGGTTTCGAGTTGTTTGCTCGTTCTCCTGAGGTATTCTCTGCCTATTTTTTCTCTCATCTCTGCATGTTTAATGGTGTCTGTTTTCGATATTCCCTATTATTATTATTATTATTATTATTATTATTATTATTATTTACTCCTTTAGAGTTTTTTACATCAGCATTAGCTGATGGTCTTTCAGTGGAGTTTGAGTGACAGCAAGTCTCCTCAAGTCTCCAGGACTCTTCTCAGTATTCTGGCCGTTCTCAACAATGCTGTATTTTGGATGGTCTCCACTCGTATCCGGCTATACATTTTTTGAGTATGTGGTTGAGTGGCATCATGGCAATTATCAATAGTAACGGTGATAGTGCATCTCCGTGAAATATACCTCTTTGGATCTTTGTTTCAGCTAAGCTTCTTCCTCCTGCTGTCAATTCCACTCTCCAAGTTTTCATGGCTTTTTCGATAAATTTTATGACTTCATGTGATATTTTGTACATTTTGAGGCAGTTTATTATCCAGCGTTGCGAAACTATATCATATGCCTTTTTGTAATCAATCCAGGCCATAGCTACATTTTTCCGTTTGGTCTTGCTCTCATTTAGGATGTGTTGATCTATGTAAAGTAACTCTGCTGCGCCTTTCTGCTCCTCAGGGAAGAACCCACGGCTTATTAGCGAATAGTAAATCTCTTCCCTTACTTGTGCTGTTAGTATTTTCCACATCATCGATGGGCAGGCTGTAGGTCTGTAGTTGTTTGGAGCGGCTCCTTTGCTCGGGTCCTTTTGGATCAATATCGTCTTTCCTTTGGTCAACCATTCAGGTACTTATGCTCCTTGTAAGCATCTGTTCATTTCTAGAGCTAGTTTGTCGTGAATGGAGGTGAATTTCTTGAACTAGAATCCAGGTATTCCATCATGGCCTAGCGTTTTCCAGTTTGATATTTTTAGCGTCGTTTTGAGTAAATCTATGTGTATTTCCGCTTTCTGGCTTTCTTCGAGCCCTTCAAATTCTTTAGTCCTATCGTTAACCCATTCGGCTTTTCCGTTATGTTCTTTTGGTTGTCATTTTTTTACTCCAAAATCGTTCGGTTTCTTTTGCACCTGGTTGTTGGTATGTTTTCGCGCCATCTCCTCCCAGTTGTTTGTAGAATTTTCTTTCGTTGTTTTGGAATGTAGTAATTTACTAAGCTTTTTGCTTAGATGTAGCACAAGGCCATATGAAAGGGGCACCCAATGAGACTCGAACACACTCGTGTAGGTTTGCTAGTTGAGCTTGCTAACCATTACACCACCAGAGGTGCCTTCGTTGTTTTGGAATGTCCTGTTTTATCTGTATTGTTTTACCCTTTGTCGATATCTCTATAATCTTCCTTATTTCGCCTGGTTTATTTCCGCAAGTCGTATGTTTATTTTTTTTCTCGTGTTGCCTTTTCCTTTTTGTACCAACATGTTCCAGCGTCTTTCCTTTGTTTTATCATTTCGTAGATTTTTTTTATCTGCGTCTCTGTTCGAATTTCCTATCCTTGTTTCGATTCTTTCTTCGTGCTTTTTGAGGGGATCCCAATTTTCTCACAAACTAATTTCGCCCCTACATAGATTAATTCATTTAATTCCGTTATATTATTCGTTGATATACAAGGTAGTGCTTGATTTTTTTTAAATTTCCGTCTTAACTGTTCTCCATTCTATGTTTTTTAAACTTTGGTAAAGTAGTCTTTTCACAGTTCATAATTCTCTTTAAATTTTTCTAGATTTACCTTTTTTCTTGTGATAGCGTTTCTTTAGGGTTGCTTGGTTGTGCGTTGTTTTGTTGTGTGGCGTTTCTATTTTCCGAAGTTGGCAGTTCATTTCGGTTGGGCTGTTTTTGTTTAACAACTCTTGATGTGGCTGGTACCGTATTATAATCTTGTTTATTTGTTTTCTGATGTATTTCTAGTATTTCAAGGTCAGAAAACCAACCTTTCTTTATTATTGTTGTAACTTGGTCGGCAAGTCTTTGGCTTGTTATCTGAAAACTAGCACATTCTTGCCAGATCTGTATCATTCTTTTCCTATATCCTCTTTGTGAAGGGTTGCTTCTAAAATAGCTGTGTAGAGCAAGTTGATTGTCTTCCCTAGTCCATGTTTTGCGTTCAGGTCTCTGGTTGTTGTGGTTTCTTAAGTCCTCATTCGTGTGCCTGAAAAAAGAGCAGCCAACATTCGCAGGATGACGAACGGATGTCCCATGATGGCTATCAGGTGAGCACATGCCGATCATGAAACCCAAGCCTGTTGCCTCGGTCCTACATTGTGTAATATTGTGATTCATTATTTTTATCATGAGTGGTATATTGTGGCTATATCAGACCCAGGAGTATTATTATTATTGTTATTATTATTCCTCTTTTTTACCCTTTCCATCCTTCTATTCTTTCTGTCTTTTTTCCTTTCTTTCTATCTCTTCCTTCCTTTTTTTCTTCTTCCTTTTAATCTTTGCTTTTTTTTAAAATTAAAGTCAAAAGGAAAAAAAAACCTCCGCGATGACTTTAAAGAAAGTTGACAGTCTGATTTTATCGACAACCCATGGTCCTTGTGAAATCCAGCTTCTCCTCGGGGACATCACCAAACTTTCAATGCAAGACAAAGTTGATTTACTAATCGTTTCAGCCTTTCCGCGTGAGTTACTCTTAAAAATCATAAATTCAAAAACCTTTTTAAGGTTCAAATAATTTTCAATAACATTTCACTAAAATGCATACACCTTTCAGTCAAAACATCATCACTTTGTCATATAAGTCATACGTCTTTATTTAGATCCTTAAGTGAAAAGTAAAAAAAAAAAAAATTAAAAGCTTCAGTCTCCATACATAAAAAAATTTGCAACACTTTATCTCTTGTATCCCTTTCTTTCTTTTGTATAAAATTTCTTTTTAAAAACTTTATTATCTGTGTTATTTTTTGAATTAGTATCCGAACTAGAAAGTTTCAGAACTTACCGTTTGAACTTACCGTTTAAAATTACACGCTAAAGCCCCCTAAAAACATTACCTAGTTAAATATTAAATTTGGCTTTAATGTCATTCTCTTCATATTAAATTTTACTCTAAACTTTTTTACATTGCAAATTTTATTCTCTCTAAATTCTTTTATATTGCAAATTTTATCCTTTAAATTTCTTTTACGAGAGTCCTGAAGCGATGATTCCTTTAAGAATATTCTATTAAGTTTTTCTATATTGCAGATGACTACTCAGTGGTATCTAAAAGTTTGATAAAAAGCTTATATGTAAATATGGATTTATCTCTTGCACAATTGTCCCGAGACAAATACTTGGACCTGAGGAAGTTCTACTCATGTTGGCTGTCGAAACCTCTGCCGTCGGATATGCCGTTTTCTAGGATTGCCTGTTTTGAAAAGTACGATTTTTACTTTCTTTTTAACTCAAGTTTGGTTTGTTTGGGTTTTATGACATATCGACCATTGCAGAGTATTTAATGCCAAATATACATACAGGAAGTATTGAGAAGAATTCTCAAACGTGTCCAAAGAAATAAAATATGCATATATGGTAAAATGAAAAATCAGTATATGAAAAGAGTACAAAAAACGGTAAAATCAATAAAGAAGCAAGACGGCAATTACACAAGAATGTTGCGAGCAATATTGAACAAGTCCTGGCGGCAACACCCCACAAGGCACCAACTATACGGCCACCTGCCTCTCATCACGAAAACTATCCGAGTCACTAATCTTTTTTCCTACAATGATAACCGTTATACCAAGTGCGCCTTCTGCTACGTAGAGAGTTTGTTTCTCACAGTGTGCCAGATACGTAAAGCCTAGTACCAGGCAAAGCTAAGATTAGTAGATATCTATATTCCAAATCTTAGATTGTTCAGAATTTAGCCTTCATTTGAATATATACTGAGGGGAACGATAAAATTGTCGCCCTAGAAAAGACGTCATGATTCCATTTCCGTTTAATGAAAACTGGTTTTCTTTTTTTGTTGCAGACCATCTACTAGTTCGCCAGTTGTGTACAAATCCCAAGAGTGATAGGAGCCTTCTATCATGTCTGAAAGTGACACAATGTTCAACGAGCGAGATCAGAGATGCGCTGCTGTACAACTAATGCTCTCTATTGATCCAAGTTATGACAACAGGACCATTGCCAGCACCCTCAAAATACAAATCTGGATTGCCACGAATAACAGGGACGGGCCCAGGGTGATGAAAACAAAGTTTCCGGCTACGGTTATGGTCTTTGGTGTGGTTTCAAGTGAGGGCCACATCATGCCACCTTACATCTTCGAAGTCAGCTTGAAAGTTAACACCAAAGTGTACCTGGATGTACTGAAGAGTGTGGTGATCCCTTGGTGCAATCAGGTGGCTGGTGGTAGACCTTGGGTGTGGCAGCAGGACTCGGTGCCGGCCAACAAGTCCAAAGAGACCCAGGTTTGGCTTCAGAAGCAGTGCTACGACTTTGTACCCATCTCTCACTGGCCCCCCCTCCTCCCCCGACCTGAACCCGCTGGACTGCTTCGTTTGGTCATACGTCGAGTTTCCAGTCTTCTTTGTATTCTGACCGATCTCAACAATGCTCCACTTTCCTCTTATTTCCAAGTCCTCAAGTCCTTGTACAAATCATTTGGTGATTGTACTGAGTGCGCCAATTACAACTGGTATCACCGTCACTTTCATGTTCCATAGTTTTTTCAGCTTTCAAGCAAGGTCTAGGTACTTATCTCTCTTTTCGCTTCCCTTCAGTTTTACCCTGTAGATAGCCAAAACGTAAAAGTCCACTATTCGGCACGTTCTCTTTTTCCTTTCTTTTTTTTTTGGTTTGACTATCACTAGGTCAGGGCGTCTGGCCAAGATTAGATGATACGTTTGTATCTCAAATTACCAAATAATTTTGTGTGTCTAATTTTTTAGAACAGATTCTGAGTTGTGCGTATACCATTAGTTTATATGGTCAAATTCAAACTTCTTGCATAATTCCCCGTGGATCTCCTTCCCCACTCAATCGTGTCAAGTCTTATACTCTCTTGGCTCTAAAAGCCTAATCAAGAGGTCCCTGGAAAAGGAACAAGGACACGTGAAAAACACCAGTAGTTCTTGATAAACTATGTCCTCCACGTTAAATAACACCATGAACACGAACATATCTGGTCATAGGACGTTTCCCCCACCTAATTTTGTAGCACAGATTCTAAGAAAGGTCGAATTTGCCACTAATCGAAAACGGATTTAAATAGACAGTCTATTCCCGACAAGCCCCAAAATAATGTAAATTTGAACGTCTATCCTTTATCCTTGTCCGAAATGAACGAGGTCTTACTAACGTAGCCAAACATCATGTGAAGTCAAATCTACACATATAGCAACGATGATAAGATGAAAGATGAATTAATAAACAAGTTATGATTTATGTTTAGTTGATAATCTTTTATAGTAATAACCCGCCGATGAATTTGCGATAATTTGGCGCTAACATGAAAAAGAATTATATCGAAATATAATACAATTACAATCCAGTTATCCATTCGCAAACTTGGAGTACACTTTCTGGCATAATGGCTAAAGTGGTAGACTGCGCCATCGTAGGGAGTGAGTTCGAATTCCAGCCGCACTATTATGTTTATTTTCGGACTAATACCCAATGGAAAAGTAGGAATACACCTATTCTCCAGCTGTTGGTTAAATAGTACCTCTACTGTTCTTCTACAAGGCTAGCTTCGGCATTAAATAACCCCCGAAAGTTGATGTGCCATTAAACAAAGAAACCAAACTAAAATTAAAAATCTTTCATCTGCCATGATTATTTTTTTTTTGATCGGAGAAAATCCGCATATTTTTTGAAGCAACGAAAAAAAAAAGCATAACTACAACTAAACAATTGCACGTAAAAAAAAAGAAAAAAGAAAGATACCCTCCCCACCAAAAAAAAGCAATCAAAAGGAGTCAGCTTATTTGAATTATCCATAAAATTGATTTTTTTCCTTTTCATTTTTGTTTTTTTAGGTTTTATGATTTTTCTGTTTATCCTTAAATTATGCCTGTTGTTATTACTGTTACTAGTTGTTACAATCAATCTTCCTTTTGTTTCTAGTTGATACAATCAATCTTCTCTTTGTTAGATAACCCTTTGCCTTTTTTTTACGTTCGTCGTGATCGCTTCGCTCCCACGTTGCATTCGATGTCGAACTCTTTTCTTTTGCTGTGGATCCAAGCTGTTTAAACTGGAGACAATTTTGGCTGTGAAGAACAAAAACTAAGCCAAAACACTTTTGTGTGCTGTAACTGGTGGCTTGGTACCGAACGACTGAAGGTTGTCTTCAGTCGAGGAAATGTATTACTCATATTTACCAACCC
The DNA here is from genome assembly GCA_963585895.1 of Sepioteuthis lessoniana. Lineage (NCBI taxonomy): Eukaryota > Metazoa > Mollusca > Cephalopoda > Myopsida > Loliginidae > Sepioteuthis > Sepioteuthis lessoniana. The sequence goes on from OY757935.1 coordinate 15,500,465, forward strand.
CTCCGCTCGGGTAGGATATGACACAAGGTCAATTTTTAAGCGGAGTTTAACATGTATGAATTCAGAGTTTTCCTTCTCCTAGACTAGTTACCTCAACAAGTCTGAAGAAAACAGTCTGTCCTACTATTTACCCATAGCTGGAGGGAGAATAATTGGATTCATACCTTTCCCAAGAGTATTAGTGCTATGTGTAATGCTATCAGTCTCGCGCAGAATTTGAACACGTGTCGCCGTATCCATTTCCTACGACGATAACCATTACACCACAGGCATCTCCACTTTTTATTGCATGATCAAACGTAATTGTATGGATACACAGATGATATGAAATATCAAAAGAAGTACATAAAGAAGTTATGTAGAGAAATGTCCGAATGTGGTTGATGGAGTCTTTTGTATAAGTTGAGAATCTTTGATATATAAAAAGAAGAGGAGTATTGCATGAAGATTTATATGTTAAAGACATGCTATCGAGTGTCAAGTGACACAAGGTCAGTAGAGGTGCAAGGCTTCTACCTGTGTGAAGAAGAAACGTTTGTTTCAAAGCATTGTCGAGGTCGAAAGAAATACTCTTCGTTTTATGATACTTTGACTATGCCATCTAGTTGTACTATTTGTCAGACACGATAGGTAATCACCCCTTGTGTTACCTAACACCAAATAGGAGAACTGTTCGGCAGGCAACGAACGTGTGCATCACAGGGTCTAGAAACCAACTAAATGTTAAATCGATTTTCCTAGCGTCATTTGTTTTTTTGTCCAATGAGAGACGAGGATTCGAACGACCTGTTTTGTTACGGACCGTCACTCGCACCCAGTGATATTCTAACGGTTATGACTTAATCAATTTCTATACAATATGTCATTAATAGATTTCACCAATTTAAAAACGAACACTTAGTACATTTTATTCTAATTATTTCTGTTGTTACTATTATTACATTTTTTTTAAATGTCAGACGAATCACTGGCATGCACCCTATCGAGCAGATAAGAGATATGTTTCGTGGTTTTATGCCCATTTTCAATTCTCAAGACACGACGGTGATAACGCCATTGCTTGGAACCGGTTGCCAGGTAAGCGACACCAGTAATAACACTTAATATTGATATTATATGCTTCATCACACGTGCAAGATTTCACCTACAGCACAACAGCAAATATCCTTCATATTTTGTTGATATTATATGCTTTATCAAACGTGCAAGATTTCACCTACAGCACAACAGCAAATATCCTTCATATTTTGTTGATATTATATGCTTCATCACACGTGCAAGATTTCACCTACAGCACAACAGCAAATATCCTTCATATTTTGTTGATATTACATGCTTTATCACACGTGCAAGATTTCACCTACAGCACAACTGCAAATATCCTTCATATTTTGTTGATATTATATGCTTTATCACCATTGCAAGATTTCACCTTTTGCACCACAACATCAAAGCAAAACGATTCAACCCCACGTTGGTAGATTCTAAACGTTGCAGGTTTGGGTTGAAAACACACAGTGCATATGTCAATTTCAGAAAGGGAAAAGAAAAAAGAAATTTCAAAATCTACTTGCTGTTTTCTCTTGTTTTCAACTGGGGGAGGGAACTCTTGACACTTCGCAAAACTCGACGGGGGAAATTAGCTTATGTTTATAACAGACATTAAAACTTTTTACCAAGAAATCTTTTCCCTCTTAAATTCCTTTTTCTTTTAATCTATTACGCAACAAAATTAGCCGCAACCTTCAAACTGGCTTGTTATTCTTTTAATCCATGTCCATCCATCCATCCATCTATACATACATAAATATATGTTAGCTATGCGCGCATTCATATACCACACACAACATACACACAACACACACAACACACAATACATACACCACACACACATAGCGCGCGCACACACACAACACAACATAAACACATACATGCAACACCTTTTCGCATTCAGGAAGAGGGAGTGCGTGTGGCGTAATGTTTAAAGTGCTGGACTACGACCTAACGTTCAAACGAGTCCGATATTCACTTTTGGACAAATACCTTTCGGAAAGATATGAAGCCTCTTATCCAGTAGAAGTATCAATTTTACGTGATACAGGAGCATCTCAGTCGTTACTTCTACGAAAGAAATTACCTAAAGGGGTAATAGAAGCAACACGTGAGACTGTGATGATAGAGGGTATTGGCGGAAAGAGGGTAAAAATACCGCTATGTAAAATAACCCTAAAGTCCCAGTGGAAAAATGGACCAATTCAAGTTGGTGTGGTAGACAAGCTACCTATGAGAGGAATCTCCCTCATACTGGGAAATGAGATAGAAACAAAAAGGTGTCACCCGAAAAAAGTTGGCGAAAATGAGCGCCAAAAAGGAAGAAAGAAAGATGGCGAGAATGAACGCCAAACAGGAAGACAAGATGGCGGCAGAGCCACGTGCGAGATATAAACGACATAGTCGCTCGCAGAGTGAGAAGGTGGAAGGCAAAGAAGTGAAGCTTCCACAACTCAAGAAACCGAAAGATAAAGGGACAGGTCATGAGAGAAGAGATGAAACTCCAAAGAAGAATGGAAATGGATTCTCTAATACTTATCGAGAGGATAAGAGAAAGATGAGAGAACCCTCACACATGGCTAAGGAAGAATTTGAAAAGGGCGACGAAGTCTTGCTACTATCCTCAAATAAAGGACCACACTGTGGTGGACGATATATTGGTCCCTACGTAATATCACAGAGAATAGACAAGAGGACATATAGGATCGACACCCACGAGGGAAAGAAGAAGACACAAGTGTGTCACGCTAACAAATTAAAGAGATATGTCCGTCAAGAAGGCCCACCTCACAAAATTAAGAACTCGGAAACGCCGAATAAATTCGAGGAAAAATTAAGCCAGTTGTCTGTTTCAGAGAGAGAGAGGGCTTAGAGAAATTAATAAAAAAATACCCAGGTTTATTTCTCTAACGCCTTACGAAAATGTAGTAGCGGGATATTCTTTCATAGTTGTTGAGAGAAAGAAAGAGAGAGAGAGAGAGAGGGAGAGAAACTAAAGGAGAGGAATTCTCGTCCCCAATGTTGAAATATGAGAGGGACGAAAAGGAGGTTCGTCAACGAGTGACGAAGAGGAGAAAGAGAAAAAAGAAAAGGAAATTTTCTCCCCAAAGCTGGACAATTAAGAGTATAAAGTCGTCAAAAATGACGAAGAAAGAAAGAAAAAGGAATTTACCTCCCTATGGTTGAAACATGATACGGCCAAAAGCCGGGAGAGGAAAAGAAAGGAAGACAAGATTAAAGAAAAAGAAAGGGAGAGAGAGAGAGAAAGAAAGAGAAAAAGAATTGTCTTCCTCTATGGTGAAAATTAGGAAGGACGAAAAAAGAAAAAGGAAAAGAATTCGTCAAAGCGTGAAGAAGGAAGGGGGATAAAAGAAAAATAAAGTGAAAAAAAGGGAGAAAAAGTAAAGGAGAGAGAACAGTGAAATGAAGTACCTTTTTATGTTATTTCTGTTATCCCTTTCTTCTCTTAAGAAGGGAGATGTCACGTGATATCCCACGGAGACGATAGAAATAAGATTGATACTATCCTCCCGTTGGAATGAACTGGCAAGCCGCCAAAGAATGACCGTTAAGAAAGAATGTAGGTCGGGATGAAGACCAACAGATGTTTGTACTCAGTAACCGGACTTGGGTGACATCTAGTAGCCCTAAGAAATCGGCTGACCAGGAAGGAGGAAGAGAGAAGTCAAGTGATTGGCTGGGACCCTAAAACGGAAGTGGCACCTTCTTCCCGTCGGCGAAAAAACGAAAAGAAAGTTAGTTTTTGGGCAGGGCTCGTGGCAGACAGACCCATAGCCATTACTCCGGGTGAAGGAGACAAAAACATATCTCGGACACGAGGGACCCAAGTTCTTCAAGCCAGTATTAAAAATAGCATAAAGTCTATTAGCCTGTGAAAGAAGAAAGATTCTCCAGTGGAACCCCGTCGAAAAATAAGATAAGTAACTTTGGGACTATTTCCCCTTTATACCCAAATTTTATATACCTCTCTCTCTCTCTCTCTCTCTCTCTCTCTCTCTCTCTCTCTCTCTCTCTCTCAATTTGAAGGAAAACGAAAGAAAAGAAAAGAAGAAAGACATTTATGTTCGTGGACTGTCCATTTATTATATATTTGACACTTTGAAAGTGTATCTCTTTGTATAGTAAAGGATTCATGTATTTTAATGTTACCACGTGGTCGAAGTTGTTCTTTGCAGTTCTGCTACGAATTTGTTGTGTCACATTTCCTTTTTCAGCTTCTGTTCGCCTTATGTTATCTTGCTTTGAATTGTCCTATAAATTCCCTTAAAATATCACACGGGAAACCGGAGTTGCCGACTACTACAATATAATATTATTACGACTAAACCTATAGGTCCATATCTTCCATTGTCTAGGGGAAGGAAGGAAAGCGTGGGTGTGTGGATAGTGTGAAATTTGGAATCCCTTGCCAGCGGCGGTCAGTCTAGCCCTAAATTAATCCCTCACATAATATGCCAGTTCTTATATGCCTGAGAGAAAAACTCTGAACGAGGACTTATTCTACAAGGGATCAAGTGCCAACCTGCCCCGTCTTCACACGTGCGAAAATAAAAGTCCCGTTCTGGGATAAAAGTAAACCTTTCGCGTCACACTTCGGTTAAATGATATTACTACTGTTCTTCTACATCGTGGTAAGCGAGTTCGAACTCCAATCGTACTCTTATATTCCCTTTCGGAAAAATCCCTTATACCTCCTTCACAGCTCTGGGTTAAATAGTACCACTACAATTCTTCTACAAGGATGGCTTTGGCATTGAATAATCCACGAAGGTTGATATTCCATTAAACAAAGAAAGCAAACCAAATGTACGCATAGATTATAGCACCTATATGTTGCGTTGCTGAGTCTTAACGAACGTTGTCGGAAACAAAGACGAAATGAAGAAATGACGACGAATTCAGAGGAAAGGAAGAAGTTAGACACGTGGTCACAAAAATGAAATAGATATACCACTCTATTCGTTATTGTTGTTTCAATCTCCTGAACCAGTCTTAAATGTGAAAGGTGCGAAGTGGTATTTTTAAATCGATGAATGAATTTGCTAAATCTTAGTCCACTCTCCAATATATTTAGGGAGGAGAAGGTGGCCGCGAAATTTAGGTCTAGGTCACTCTGCCAGTAGCTTATTGACCCATTTCAAAAATTCTCAGCTCTCGTTTGTGAGCGTTTCTCTTCCCTACAGTTAAAGTTCCAGTGATTGACCCCTTGCGGTCGATCTTACAGCCGAGCACTAGGTTCACTTGTGGTGGGATTACAGTATCCACTGACAGAAAATGAAATTGTAACATTGTGAAGAACGATGCCAATTTTGATTTGATAACAATATGTGCATCGGGTCTGAGTATTGTTGGTTGGTTGATTGATTTGGTTGGTTGGTTTTACGCAATCTCAACCGTTGAGATAAACAAGGTGGTAATCCGCAGTAAGTAATCAATGCAAACCATTAAGACGTCCGTTAAATACGAACAAGCTTTAATAGAAGTGACTTTATGCCTTCTAAGTTTTTAAACAATGATTATCTCTCAATGAGTTAGCCAAGTCGACTAAGGCTAACAGCATTTTTGATTGTATCTCTACAAAGGGGTGAGACCCTTTCTCCTAAGAGTGTCTCGGATATGACACTAAACTGTATCAGATTGTTAGGCTACAGTCCGAGAGCATTGGGGAATGTAGAGTACTTCTTCATTACCATTACCTCCAGGTCCACTTTGGCCCGGAGTGGTAGTACCATATAAAAGTTTATTATTGATAAAGTTTATTGCCTGGTGATTGAAGTACTCTTGAAGGGGAATGCCGTCGGACTCTAATGAATTTTTTAAACTGCATCGCAGGGGTTTGCTTCCTGCGAGAGCATCCCCACATCAAACTGACTTTGTATCACATTTTGACTTCGTGGGTAGCCTAATGAATACACCCCCTCATAGCATCACACTTACTTCTATCAATCCACCTTGCATTGATGCTGGGTGGTCTCTGAAAATTACCTGCTGGGTTCCAGGGGGCCTTTCACAAAGGCATAACTTTGCTCTCTCGCTGGGTTTATTACTCAGTGTTAGAGGCGCTACAGAAGGTGAATACCCACAAAAGCTAGGCAATTCTTATACTGCCTGTTAAGAGGCTAGCTTCCTGTAGTGTAAAATACAGCTTGGCTGACAATATGAGACAAGGAAAAAAAAATTCTCACTGTGCCGTCAAAAAGTGATGCACCGGAAGAGAGTGACCTGTGAACTGCATGACAGTTATTTCCGCGCGATGACGATCACACATGCCATTCCAAAGATGGCGGAAGTGACACATCCCGATCGCCAGATATCGGAAGAAATTGCGGAGGCGTGGAGGCGTGTCCATATCTCCGCGTGGGAGTTTGAAGGTAATATAAGGCCGATGAATTGAACAGAAGACCGTGAAAAGATTCCGCTGTTCACGAAAGCTGATCCCGTCGTCACTCTGTGTGCGTTGTCTCGGCCATCGTCTACTTACATCGAAGAGTTCAAGCCTCATAGACGAACGATTCTAATTCCTCTCCTGACTGCTCCTACTTCACACAAGCGTCCTTCGAGAAAATAAATATATATTGTTATATATATTCCGTGTTGTCGTTTGTTAAACCAGAATCCGCCCAGGGAAATAAGTCGCAGAAAATTCTCTGGGATTTTAAGATACAAACAGATCATCTAATCTCGGCCAGACGACCAGACCTTGTGATAATTAACAAAAAACACATAATAATGACAATCATAACAATAAATACCTACTTCTCCAAACGAAACCGGGCTTCTGTTACACTTTGGCTTCTTGTGGAGCCAAATGAACACACCCACCTATAGAAGTAGCTTTACTTCGATCAAACAATCTGGCGTTCGTGTCAGATTGTCTTTGAAAATTAGTTGGTCAGTTCCAAGGGATTTTCTCCCCGGCAGTATCTGCCTCTTCACCTAAAAGAAGCAAGGGCTGAATTCATTGCTAGCGCCTTACCCGTTGTTTAAGCAATTTTTCAACCATTACATTCAACAGCAAGCAAGGGCAGATAATCCAACTGCAAACCAGGGCAAGTAATCCAACATAAAGAAAAGACCATTGATCTGTACATGTTGCCGTTTCTGCTGACTACCTTACCTAACCCAAAGTAACCTTCAGTAATCACTTTATAAAACATTACAATCTTATATTTTTCTTATTTTCAGAATTATGATGAAATATATGTGCTGACAACTATAGTGGAAGCAGCGTGCAATTGGATGAGAGTCGGTCTGCCTCTCCGCTGCTTGAAGATTGTTCTTTACGAAAAAGATACTAGCAAAGTCACAGCCATTAATGAAAAATGCATTGAACAGTTTGCTGAACTAAAGAAAAAATGGGAAATGCCTCTGGCTTTTAAGGTAAATGTGTTTCTGGATGATCTTTCGAGATATGTTCATCCAGCCTCAGAATTCCGAAGAAGATTTTATTTCTCAGTTGTCTCATTTTCATTTGATCTGTTTCAGTAAAACAAAGAAAAAGTATTAAATGGTAAATCACGTTGGCTGGTTGGCTGGTTGGTTGGTCAGTTTTACGGCATGTCAACCCTTAATCAATGCCGAAACCTTTTTTTTTTTTCATTCAATTATATAGTCTTATGTAATCATTCCTATCTAATAATGATAATAATGATATGCAACAGTGTGGGTTATGTGAAGACAAAGACGAAACGATTAATCACATATTAAGCGAATGTACCAAACAAACGCAAAGGGAGTGTACAACTCGACACAACTGGGTGAGGAAAGTGATCCACTGGGAATCGTTCAAGAAATTGAAATTTGACTCTACTACAAAATAGTCTATGCACCAAGCAGAATCCGTCCAAGAGAACGAGATATAAAATTCCTTGGGATTTCGAGGTACAAACAGATCACCTAATATCGACTAGAAAACCTGACCTAATGGTAATTTTAAGTAGAGAGAGAAAGAGAGAGAGAAAGAGAAAGAGAGTTGGAGAGAGAGAGAGAGAGAGAGAGAGAAAGAGAGTCGGATAGAGAGAAAGAGAGAGAGAACCTACCGTACAGTGGATTTGCCCTCCCAGTGGACTACAGAGTAAAAATCAAGGAAAAGGAAAAGAGAGACAAGTACGTAGACTTCGCTAGATAACTAAGAAAGGAGTGGAACATGACAGTGACGGTCTTACCAATTGTAAGTGGTGCACTTGGAACGGTCCCCAAAGACAAAGAAAGGAAGCTGGAAGAGTTGGAAATCAGAGGAAAAATCGAGACTATACAGACTATAGTATTGTTGAGATCTTCCAGAATATTGAGAAGTGTCCTGGAGACCTGAGAAAACTTGCTGTCACTCAGACTCTCGTGGAAAATCATCACTTAATTCTGGTGTGCGGAAATCGCAAGGAGTATAATAATAATAATAATAATAATAATAATAATAATAATACACACGACAAAACCAGGACATGGCTAAGAAAAGGGAACTTTAAGAGAGAAACAGAATCTTTCCCAAAAGCAGCACAAGACAACGCTGTAAGAACTAATTATATCAAAGCGAGAATAGATAAGACTCAACAAAATATCAAATGCAGGCTATGTGGTGACAGAGATGAAACCATCAATCATATAATAAGCGAATGCAGCAAATTAGCACAGAGGGAGTATAAGGCGAGACACGACTGGGTCGGCACGAGACACGACTGGGTCGGCACGAGACACGACTGAGTCGGCACGAGACACGACTGGGTCGGAGTATAAGGCGAGACACGACTGGGTCGGAGTATAAGGCGAGACACGACTGGGAAATGTGCAAGAAATTTAAATTTGACCATACGAACAAATGGTATATGCACAACCCAGCACCTGTCTTAGAAAATGCCACGCATAAACTCCTATGGAACTTTAACATACAAATGGATAACCTAATCCCAGCCAGAAGACCAGACTTAATAATAAACAAAAAAAGAGAACTTGCAAAATTGTCGACTTTGCTGTCCCGGCTGACCACAGAATAAAACTGAAAGAATGTGAAAAGAAGGATAAGTACCTCGACTTACCTAGGGAATTGAAAAAACGGTGGAACATGCAGGTGACAATTATACCAATTGTAATTGGTGCGTTTGGAACGGTAACTTAAGGATTACTAAAGGAACTGGAAGACTTGGAAGTTGGCGGACGATTAGAGACCATCCAAACGACAGCATTATTGAGAACGGCCAGAATACTGAGAAGAGTCCTGGAGACTTGAGGAGACTTGCTGTCACTCAGAATCCAGTGAAAAACCATCGGCTAACGCTGATGTGAAAAGCTCTTCTATGAAGAAGAATTGGATATAGCTAAGAAAGGGAAACCTTAAGAGTGAAGATGAATCTCTTCTAATAGCGGCACAAAACAACGCCATCAGGACAAACTATGTTATATCAAAAATAGATAAGATGCAATAAAATAGCAAATGTAGATTATGTGGTGATAGAGACGAAACAATTAATCACATAATTAGTGAATGCAGCAAATTAGCGCAAAGAGAGTTAAAAACTTGACACGACTGGGCGGGGAAAATAATCTACAGGGAATTGTGCAAGAAATTAGAATTTCATCTCATGAACAAAGGGCTCATACACAATTCGGAATCCGCCCTGGGTAATAAAACGCACAAAAGTCTCTGGGGTTTTGAGATACAAACAGATCACCGAATCTCAAATAGACGACCAGACCTAGTGATAGTCAACAAAAAAAGAGAACCTGCCGAATAGTGAACTTTGCCGTCCCAGCAGACCACAGAGTAAAATTAAAAGAAAGCGAAAAGAGAGACAAGTACTTAGACATAGCTAAAGAAATAAAAAGATATGGAACATGAGGGTGACGGTGATACTAATCGTAATCGGTACATCAGGAACGATCCCCAAAGGCGTGGTAAAGAGACTGGAAGACTTAGAAATCAGAGGACAAGCGGAGATCATCTAGACTAGGATATTTACTTAAAGCTATAATTGTTTACAAACGATTTTTATAAGTTATTTGAAATTATATAACTGTGTGCAAAGAAATGAGTATTACTAAATAGATATAATTACTTGAAACCATATTATATTTACTCATCGAGTTTTTCACACCAGCGTTAGCCGCTTCTTTACATTTTCCGCAGCTGAATTTATTTAGATAGGAATACTTGATATATCATTGTAAATTATTTTTATGAGAAATAGTTACTTTAATCTATGATTGTTTGCTAAATATTATCATTTGATGTTTGAAACCATATAATTGTACGCAAATGACTATTATTAAATAGAAATAATCACTGGAACTCATATAATTATTAGTATTAAATAGGAATACTTGAAACCATAAATGACCCAGTCAGCTTGGGCTGCATAATACACCAACTGCATCTCTGCAGAGTAGTAAGACTCCTTAAACGAGTGTCCTGGATATGACACAAAACAATCTGATGGTGGTGCTCTAGTAATGTTGGAGAATGTAGAGTAACCCTTCGTTGCCATCGCTTCCAGGTCTACTATTGCCCGGAGTGGTAGCACCTGATAGGGTCTTATCTATGGGCCAAATAGAAGTAAACAGTGTACTTATGAGATACTGAATTGTTTGAAATAGAACTGTTTTTGACATTTAAACTGTGTACTTATGTTAAACTGAATTGTTTGAAATAGAACTGTTTATATGTATAAAATGTATTTGGCTCTAAATAACCTACAGTGTTTGATATGCCATAAAACCAAACCAAACCAATGAAACCGTACAACTGAGTGCAAAAACTCTTTAGAAACAACAACACAAAAACTGTAAATATAAATTTACAATGAACGCAATTCCTTAACCTTTAGGCATAAAATAAGCCTCGAGAGGTTGACATGGCGTTAAAATCAATTAATCACTCACTCAATCAATCAGTAATTATTTTCAAAAATCTCTTTTTTTTTCTTCTTCAGATTCTCAAGAAAAGTTACGATATTTATATTTCCTACAGTCCGAGCGATGTCGATATATGCGAAATGCTTGTTGCGAATTTCATGTCTTCAAATAAAAAAGTAAATGTTTTCTCTAAAAAAATTAAGAAAAAGGAGGATAAAGTTTGGCCTGAACATATCATTTCTGCAATGTACGGTTGCAAACGGCAAGTAACCATTCTACATTTTTTTCCTTAAAAATTATTTTTTTAGATTTATTCAAAGGTTTAAGAACCTGTTGAAAACATTGTTTTAAATTTATATGCCGTATGTGAATGAGGTTGGCATGAATTTAGTCAAGAAAAAATGATAAAACAAAGGAAAAACGTTGGAACATGTTAGGATAAAAAGGAAAACGAACTTGACTGTGACAGCATAGTAAGCAAGTTTAAACTCCAATTGCACAATTAAGTTCAGACTACAAACCTCGGGAATGGTATGAAGCCCCAAACCTCTTCAGCTGTGGGTTAAATAGCACCGTTACATTTTATCAAAAAGGTTAGCTATGGCATTAGATAGGCCCAAAAAGTTGGCATGCCATCATATATTTAAGTTTAAATCTTAAAAATATATACATCTAAAAGAAATGAATAAACAAATCAATAATGAGAGAAAAAAAGGACACGCTCTTCTTTTTCTTACTTTGTCTTTGCAAAAATATTTCTTTTTGTTGAAGCTATTTAATAATTAAAAAAAAAACCCAGCAAAAATGATAAAACAAAGGAAATGTGCTGTAACATGTTGGGATAAAAAGGAAAAAACAACACAAGTAAAAAAAAAATCAATACAAATCGATTCACTGAGAGCAACACTCAAAAAATACAAAATTGGCAAACTCCAGGCCATGTTGACATACATGGATTCTTGTTCAAAAAATCCGCTTCCACCAGAGGCAGACGAACCAAAATGGATGACCAAAATAAAGACCATATTGATCCAGAAAGACCCCCTCAAAGAACCGCCCCAAATAACAACAGATCCATAACGTGCTTTCTGATGATGTGGAAAATGCTAACAGCACAAATAAAGGAGGAAATTTACTACTCGTTAATAAACTGCGGACTTTTCCACGAGGAACAGAAAGGATGTCGCAAGTAGACCAGAGGCATAAGAGAGCTACTGTACATTGATCAACACATCCTCAACGAGAGTAAGACGAGGCGAAAAAATCTAGCTATGGTGTGAATTGACTACAAAAAGGCATGTGATATAATCCCGCAAAGCTGGATAAAAAAACTGTTTTAAAATGTACAAGATATCAGACGAAGTCATAAACTTTATTGAGAAAAACATGGAAGCCTGCAGAGAGGAATTGACCGCCGGAAGTAAAAGTTTAGCTGAAGCAAATATCCAGAGAGGTATATTCTAGGAGATGCACTATCACCATTACAATTTGTAATTGCGATGATGCCACTTAACCACATAATCAAGAAATACACAGGCGGATACAAACTTAGTAAATCGCAAGAAAAGATCAATCACCTAATGTACATAGATGACATCAAACTCTTTGCAAAACTCTTAGCAGAAAACTAATGACGATGCATCAGGCCTAACATCCAAGAGATAACGTTGACAAACTGTGTGTCAAAAAAGAAGGAAGAAGAGGACTTACCAGCATTGAAGATAGCGTTGATGCATTGATACAATGACTGTTTATAAATATATTAAATATATATGATTTGTAAACACATTTTGTTGATAACATTCTTAAACGAGTCTGGGCTCTTATTTTTCAGTTAAATAGTTTCAAGAATTACAATGTAACACTAATCATTCTATTTAACATTATTCCTTCATTTGTACACAGTTAAACGGTTTCAAGTATTCTTGTCTATCAACAACAATTCAATTAAGCATCAGTCATTTGTTTACAAAGTCGCGCTATTACGTTAACTTTCGGGCAAATACCCTTGGAAAAGGTATGAACCCCCTTATCCTCCCAGCTATGGGTTAAATAGTACTACTACTGTTCTTCTAGGAGAATAGCTTTGGCATTAAATAACCTACAAAGGTTGATATGCCATTAAACAAAAAAAGAAAAAGAAAGAAAAAATTTGTTTACAAACAGTTCTATTTCAAACAATTCAATTAAACATAAGTCATTTGTTTGCGCACAGTTTACATTTAAAACAGTTCTATTTGACTCATAGATAGGACCCTATCAGGTACTACCACTCCAGGTCAGAGTAGACCTGGGAGCGATGGCAATGAAGGGGTACTCCGATTTCTCCACAGCTCCAGCATTACTGGAGCCTCACCATTAGATTATTCAATGTCATATCCGGGACACTCGCTGGGGAAGTCTTACTCCTCTGCAGAGATGCAGTTGGTGTATTCTATAGCCCCAGCCGACTGAGAAAAATCAAACCATAAATGACTACAAATAAATATTCCTATTTATCTTATCCCTTTTGTTCATCTCTCTCTCTCTCTCTCTCTCTCTCTCTCTCTCTCTCTCTCTTAATATATATATAGTGTATATATAGTGACTTGAGTTCGAATACTCTCGCTTCGAGGCCGCAATCTATCACTTTAGCAATCGCACCACAAAGATTCCCCTCTGAGAGATGTTTTCTTTGATGATCTATAGAACACAACCCAAACTATATGAGACTTTAAATTTATAGTTAGATGACTCTTGGAACCGTTGTAATTGCAGTCCATAATTATACTGATACTTCTATTCTGTTTTTCCACATGTAATATGATTTACTTCATTCTTTCTTTCTGACAGAGTTGTAGTAATTCTAACAAGTTCTTACTTGGAAACAAAAGACTGCCTCGACGAATTCAACATCGCTCTTTGTTACAAAAGGGAGGCCAAGGAATTGAAACTGATTCCACTGTGCATAGAAACCTTAGAAAATTTGCCACCAGTCATTAGTAATGTGCAATACATGGATTGCAGGTTGGTTTTACCAATTTATTATTTTTTAAATTATTATTGGAGTCATGGTTATTTTTCTTATCAACAGATGAGTAGCAGTAGTTTCCTAACTGATCTGTTTGCTTCTGGCAGTTGTCTTATGAGTTCCTTCTACTCAGCATCAGTTGAAGTTCGCCGGTGACCCACTTTTGGATTCATCTACTTTACTTCACATCCACCATGCTGCATTCCATGCTTTCTAATGCTACATGCATGCATGACTTGTATAAGAACCTCTCCTTCTTCACTCGGCACGACACTTGAAATTCGACTATTATTGTACATGACCCGATACTAGGAATTCGCTGATAGCTGCACACGGCAAGGCGCTAGAAATTCGACTATAATTGGACATGGCACGACGCCAATAAATTACTTATAGCTCCACGCAGCACGGCGTTAAATATTCAACTTTAACTGCACACAGCACGATGCGAGAAAGCTGCTTATAGTTCCACATAACAAGGCACTAAAAATTAAACAATAATTGCATATGCTACGGCACAAAAAATTTGCTTATTGCTGCAGACAACACGGCGCTAGAAATTCGACTACCGTTGCACACGGCTTGGCACTAGGAATTCAGCTATAATGGGAAAGTGTCTATAAAACCGTGAAAGTGTCTATAAAACATAATTGTTATATCCAGAGGTTTTGTTGTTTCATTGATTTTATTAAATGTTGTTGAGCACTGAAACTTTTATAGTTACTCGTTTTCTCTTTATTTTTAGACTAAATCAAGGTGAAACTTTACTTGGAAAACTTGTGCATGTTTGTGAAAGAATCCTGAATAAGCTTAGCATCTTACAATCGTCGAAGCAATTCTTGTCTTCTGTTGCAATTAAAAAGTCCACATACGATATTTTTGTTTCCTATCCGACAAAACATGGAGACAAAATGAAAGTTGTCTACGAAATTCTTCGCAAACATAACCCCGAACTGAATATTTTCTATGACAAATTAGAGCTACAGACAGGTGAGAAAAATGATAAAACCAGTTCACGTCTCCTCTATCTTTCTTTATCGGTCTGTTGTCTATCTATTTATCTATCTAGGTTGCTAGCTGAATTTATAGCCATCTATACTAGTTTTTTTTAATCTATTTCTATCTGTTCATGTATATCTGTTATATCTGTTGATATCAATTTCAGTCTGTTCATTTCTCTCTCTCTCTCTCTCTCTCTATATATATATATATATATATATATATATATATATCACTTTCCTCAAACATATCTATCTCTATCTGTTCATATTTATATCTGTTATATCTGATGAGTAAAGTTGAATCTCGGTCTTAGAGTGTTCGCCAATGGTCCAGTAGACCGGGGTTCAATCATAGGTCAAGTCATATAAAAGACTCAAAAAATGGTACTTGATGCCACCTTGCTTAAAACTTAGCATTTTTAGGTACGGTACAAGGGTAAAGTGGAGAAATCCAGGGAAAGGAGTACCGCCCTCCCTTACACCTCGGTGTTGTAGCTATTGAAAGAGAGCCTTCGGGTTGCCCTCGACTACGATTGCCAACTTATATCTGCTGATATCTATTTCAGTCTGAGCTCTCAACTCTCTCTCTCTCTCTCTCTCTCTCTCTCTCTCTCTCTCTCTCTCTCTCTCTGAAAAGCAATTCTCTCAAGTCTACCTCTTTGGAAGCAATAAAAATTCTCTCGAAACAAGTCATTAGTTCTTAGTTTTTGGATGCTAAAATTCTTATATTCTAAATTATACTTTTAGTAAATTATGTTACACCTATAAGCCCAAGTAATATTCATGACCTATTCATGGCCGCTAATATATATATATATATATATATATATATATATATATATATAAAGATTTTGTGGTACGTGCAGAATTTAAACCGTGTTTTTAAAAGTGTATGCATTTTAAAATCAATTAAATATTTTAAAATCAATTGAAATATTTTAACATTCTAACAAAAAAGGGCCCTTCGTTTCGGTCATATCTCTTCAGATAATTAAAAACCGTGACAGCTAAGTTTATACATGAGGAATTAAACTTGGGGTAGGCACCGTCGAAAAAGCATGGAGTGGGTAAACGGAACGAAGGGTTAACTTTTTTAGAATTCTAAAATATTTTAATTAATTTCAAAATATTTCGTTGATTTTAAATTGCATACGCTTTCAAAGGCACTGTTTAAATACGTTTATATAAACAAAATAAGTTGGCCGACCGTAGTCAAGGGCTACACGAAGTCTCCCTGTTCAATAGCTACTACACTGAGATGTAGGGAAGAGCGCTACTCCTTTCCCTGGATTGATCCACTTACTCTTGATCCGTACCTTATAATGCTGAGTTTTAAGCAAAAAGGAATCAAGTGCCATTTTTTAAGTCTTTGGTATGACTCGACCTGGGATTGAACTCAGGTCTCGTGGGCCATTGGCGAACACTACCCACTAGGCCAATGGACTGGTCCTACATCCTTTCATTTTTAGATCATGGGCCAATTAATATACCTACAGTGCACATGTATACTAGGGTAGCTTTATTTTGGAACTGGAATCTTGATCCAGATAGTTGGATTTTAATATGAGATCTGTTGTCTTTCATATTTGCTAAAATATTATTTTGGCTAAAAATATTATTTTTTCGAAATATTTGGTCGAAATATGGCGTTATTTCTACAAAAAATCCAGGAAAAGGTTTTTTTAAACATAAATTATACTAAATGATAGACAAATTCATATTATAATATCTAACCGATTATATTATATAATTGACAGATTCAAATTAGAATATTCAACCTATTATATCACATGATAGATTCAAATTAGTATAACTAATCTATTATATTATATAATAGTTGAGGCCTTAACGATTATTGCCACAGAATAGAACTCGATTACCCGATTTGCCCCGCCTGTGAGGTTTAGGATATGCTGACTGTATCTCCTACAGAGGGGTAAGACGTTTCCTTAAAAAATGTTCTAGGTATGACACTAAACTCCATCTGATTGTGAGGCTCCAGTTCTGGAAATCTGAGAAGTGTAAAGTATTTCTTCATTGCCATTACTCCCTGGTCTACTTGGCTTCGGACTGATAGTACCTGTTAGGGTCCAATCTATGAGTCAAATAGATCTGTTTAAAAAGCATTCGTATTCAATAGGACCGTGTGCAAAAAAGAAAAACAACTCTTAAGAAAGTTACACAAAAATGTAAATATGAACGTACAATCAACTCTGTTCTCTAACCTTTAGGCACAAAATAACCTCAGACGAGTTTAGATGTCGTTAAAATTCATCGATCAATCTGTTACCAGAGTTCAAAACCTGAACAGAGCTATTTATATTTGACATAGCGCTGATACCCTAAAGAAAGGTATGAATCCAACAATTCCCTCTCTGGCAACGTGTAAATAGTAGGAGACACTGGACTCTTTAACCTTGGTAAGGCAACTGCTCAAGAAAGAAAACTCCGAATTCAAACCTGTTATAAACTAGGAGAGAGATGGACTCCACGTGGCTATTCCTGCTCAAGTCATGTCACCTGGCCAAACCAGGTTACGGGATGATGATGATGATGATGGCTCACTCTTTTGATTCAAATCTTATAAAGTTTTGCTTTTAAGCATTTTAGCAGACGACTTTTGATTGATTTCTCAAATAATTCTAACAGCAAGGAATCTAAGTTTTGGTGACAGTTTTTATCAAATTAGACAAACTATTTTCATTTGTCTGAAGGTGATTTATTTTGAAAGTGAAAAAAAAACCAATAAAAAAAAAAACAGCCTAATATACACAGGTGTTACCGGCTCATTGGTCTGGTAGGTAGAGTGCTTGCCAATGGGCCAGGAGACCAGGGTTCAATCTCAGGTCGAGTCATACCAACGACTCAAAAATGGTACTTGATACCTCTTTGCTGAACACTCAGCATCATAAGGTACGTATCAAGGGTAAAATGGAGCAATCCAGGAAAAGGAGTAGCGCCCTCCCGTACACCTTGGTGTAGTAGTTATTAAAAAGGGAACCTTCGGGTCATCTTTGATTACGGTCGCTAATTTTACTGATATATATATATATATATATATATATATCAGTAAAGTAATATATATCAGATCGTAATATATATATATATATATATATATATATCCTCCTAATTGCATTATATATATATATATATATATATATATAATGCAATTAGAAGGAAACTCAAACCTGGTTAAATTGTCATTACAAATTTATTTCAGCGAAGAATATCATTATTCTCTCCGTCATATATATATATATATATATATATAAAGCTATTCTAATATATATATTTAGAATAGCTTTAAGTGTTTAAGTAGAGCATACATCATGAGTACTATCTTTAGTTTATTCCTCTCCTTTGCTTGCCTTGGTCACGAGACGTGACCGACAAAAAGGTCCTTTCTTAGAACTTACAATGTATGCTAAACTTAAAGCTATTCTAAAATGTTGTACGTGTCATAGGATATATATATATATATATATATATATATATATATATATATATGAAAAGAAAGAAAATTTCTTCATTCTATTGATTACATTTATTTCAATTTTAGGTAGTAACTGGCAGCAGTCAATCTACGATGCTCTTGAAGTGACCACATGCTGTCTAATCTTGGTGGCCCCTGCCTACTTTGAATCGGCCATGTGCCAAGAAGAATTCAATATTGTTGTAGTACGTTGCTTATCAGAAAAACAGGTAAGGCAGTTGGTTTTACAAGCAAGACGCAAACATGGCTGACACGAAATCTAAAATAGGAACTTGATTCTTTGTCATTAGTTCTTTGTTATAATCTTTAGAAAATGAGCTTAAATCGCGCTCGTGTGCACACATACGCACACACACGCATATACATATATGGATAAGCTGAATATATATATATATATATATATATATATATATATTGGCAGCCCTCTCTTTGTAAGCTTAATATAGTTTCTATCAATTTCTTTTTTCTCCTCTTCTCTATTACCATTCTCCAATCCCAGTTTTTGATCGTATGAAACTGGTTAGCAAGCCTTTCCTTTTTTATCTTTTAGTTTTAATTTTTATCATGGTCTATAAATATGATCTTTTCAAAGCTATTATAAAATTTTCTACTACATACAAAATCTTCATATATATATATATATATGTGTGTGTGTGTGTGTGTGTGAGAGAGAGAGAGAGAGAGAGAGAAGACAGAGAGATTTGAGCAATGTAATATAATCATAGAAAGAAAATCCTATACTTTCAAAAACAACATTAATGATATTTATTTATCATTATTCTAAGCTGCAATTAAAAAAAAACATCATCTACATGATCGAATGTTGCAAGTGTAAAAAAGTATATATAGGATCAACTCAGGCTTTGAACAATAGGGTCTTTTTATATAAAAGCAACATTAAATTACCAGAAAATAGAAAACTCCAGGTATCAAAACCCCTTTATGAATGCAGCAATGGACACTTTAAAATAATGCCAGTATACCAGACTGATGACTGCTCGTTACTTCAAATAAAAGAAAAAAAACTTGATAGATAAATTTAAACCTACCTTAAACAGGTCTAACTTCGCACATACAAACACACACACACACACACACACACACTCACAAGTAAACAGAACCGCACTTTTCACAAGCACATTCACAAACGCAAATATATACCCACACAGACTATCTTAATATACATCTATCTGTGTACTCAAATACGTTCTCACACACATTCAACTATTAGAGGAAGAGAAAAAAAAGAAAAACAACAACCCAGTGAATATATGTGTATGTTGGTGTGTATATATACGCTTGTATGCCAATGTACACACACACACACAGAGTACATACTTGTATATATATATATATATATATGTAGCAGAAAGAATTTCGTATTTTTGTTTGGCGCGTAATTTGATTCGACCGTTAGGGTCGACGCATAATTTCACCCAATCAGGATGACTTATCCTATTCACCCCGGATCATCTTTCCGGGCAGCAGAAATTGGGGAAGCCGTCAAACACTTTTTTTTCGCAGAGCAATTCGTTCAGAACAGACGTCTCACTGTCTGCTCTTCAATAGCAGTAGCAGCATCACACCCCCATGAGGGCAGCCGTCTAATTTATGGACCTCTTGCGTCTATTCTCTTAGACCAAGGGTTCGAGTTGAATATGAATTAGATGAATTCAATACACCACACACAGGAACAACTCTCAGTCGCCTCCAGTATTGGCTATGTCGACTGCGATGCAAAATTTTGCTCCGACACCTAGCTACTTCATCTCTGGCCAACATTTTCTGGAGACATTCACGCTTCTCCCCGAAACAACCAGAACCACAAACTCACGGTGACTACAATCGTTTCTGTCCTCAAACAGCAAACACGACTTTTGCTACACTATGTCGAACATATTTCCCTCACACATTCAACAACGCCTTAACCTAACGATGCACTTTTCGCTCAGGCATTTAGCTGCTAAAATGCTTCCTCAACTCTATAACAACTTCATTTCGTTTCCTTACTTCTTTCCTTCCTACCAGACTTGCAGCATAAACATAAACCCTTTATTCCATGCTGCCATTAAAAACCTTCATATAAAACCTAACGACATCTTCGTCTTCTAACTTCTTCATCTCACTCCTTTATTTACCTTTTAACACTTAGCGAGGGAATAACACACACACACGCACGTTACAACATTTCCACGCTAAAAACGTAACACCAACATAACCTAATAATATTCCTTCGCTAAATATATATATATATAAAAGGATTTCGCGGACAATCAACTCCAACTGGGCATTCACAAACATAATTCCTCGAATCACATCCCTATCAAAACAACTGCCACAATAAAAACAAGAAACGAAGCCAACCCAAGCCATTACTAATGTCCTGAAGAAAGTCTGAAACACATGTAGAGCACAAATATATTAGATAATAAAAACTTGAAATACTAAATTCTGATTCATAATTAATATATATATAGATAGATATATATACCTAGAGAGAGAAGGAGAGAGAGAGAGAGAGAGAGAGAGAGAGAGAGAGAGAGAGAGAGAGAGAGAGAGGCGTTCGTGGTGTAATGGTCATTGTTGTTATTGTTGTTTGGGTTCATGGCATGTCAACAGTAGTAGGTTATTTAATGCCAAATCCTTTATGTATATGTGTGAGTGTGTGGATTTGTGTAGTTGGGCAGCAGTCTTTCGTTTACGCATGTTTGATTAAATAATAAAGACACATTTTGTCTATATAATATTAAGATCCTTCAAGTTTTCTGATAAGTGTCTTGCTTCAGGTTGGAATTGGTGGATGAATTTACCAAAATTGTCTCGAGCACTTTCAGACCTTTCATAGGCCATCATCGGGGAGTTTTTTTAAAGAGATTTTAAAAGAATTTTTAAGTTTTTCATTATATTACAAAATTACGTAAATGCAGAGTTGTATAAAACTGAGATGCTGATGACATCGAACGAATTTAAAAAAAAACAGAACGCTACCAACGGAAATAAAATTAAAATCAAGAAATAAAGAATATTTAAAATAAATAAATGCATTTCGAAACATTGTCACTATTTTCAAAATTATTTCTATTGATTCTAGGTTTTTTGTCTTTATATGTTGAGCTTCTAGGATTTGTAGTCGTATTTATCAATTTCGAGTGCTATTATAGTGGTGTTTTCAACTAGAAGTTTTCGAAATTTGGATTTGAGAATAGAATAGGTTTTAAGATGTAAGACGATGGAGCTAAGGTGCATAGTAAGCCATCTTGAAAGAGTTGTAGTGGTAAGACCAACATACGAATTATTTTCGTTGGAGACAGTTTCCCAAGGGACATTTAAACATATATACGACGTTTGTCCTATCAAGAAGTTCAGTGGAGGGGGAATAGTTATTGGAAATATTTAGGTTGGAGATTTTAAATTTGTTACTGTAAATGATAAGTCTTATTTTTTGGTAGGATCAATAGGGAGAACATTTTTTATAAGTTTTTTTTAAATATATGTTCATCTATCTTATAATTACTATGAAATTGTTTTTTGTAGTAAAGGTTTATTGATTGTTTATGGTTTGAGATATGGTCTATGCAATGTAGTTCAGTTTCATTAATGAAATGTTTAATTTCTGTCGCGACAATGTAGTTGGGAACCCCATTATTAATAAGTATTTGTTTCATATTTTTAAGTTCATTAAGAAAGATATATATATGTGTGTGTGGGTGGGTGGGTGTGTGTCAAATATATGAATTCTAAACACATTTTATAGATAACATTTTTAAACGAGCCTGAGCTCATTTTTTACATAATTAAAGGGTTTCACTTATTTCTCTCTGATACGAATAACTCTATTAACTTCTAATCATTTGTGTGCACACAGCACAATGTTTTAAGTACTGTCGTACATCATTAACAATTTAATCAAACACCATTCACTCGCCCACACATAGCCAACTGATCAAACAGTTCTATTTGAAACAATTCATTTTAGCATAAGTCATCATCATCATCATATCGTTCCGCCAGCACGAATATCCCTGACCATCTCTCGCCACTTCTCCCAATCGTTCATCGCCTCTGGCAGGTCTTCAGGGCTGCAACCCGTATCCCCACAGAGCTGCTGTATGTATGTTCGAGCTGGTCGTCCCGCTTTTGAATGGCCATATGTGGGGGTCGATAGGAGTACAATACTTATGAGCTCGTCCCTGCATGTCTGGTTCGTCTAACTTGGATAGTTTTCGTGATGGGAGGTAGGTGGCCGTATAGTTGGTGCTTTGTGGGTTGTTGCCTCCAGGACTTGTTCAATATTGCTCGCAGCATTCTTGTGTAATTGCTGTCTAGCTTTTCTCCCGCCATTTTGTTAGCGTCCAAGTAGTGCATCCATATAGCAGTATCGATACGATCTCGGCTTGGAAGAGACTGCGTTTCATTTTATCGGTCAGGTCTGACTTCCATATGATCGATAGCTTATCGATAGCTGTCCATGTCTTTTTCGGTTGATGAGACACCGCTTCCTAGGTAGGTGAACTTGTCTATCAGTTTCAGAGAGCTTCCGTCTACTGTGGAAATGTCGCCTGTTTGATTAAAGCACATGTATTCAGTTTTGTGTGCATTGACATGGAGGCCAATGCCTGCGGCGGCTTGTTCCAAACTATGCAGTAGTGTTTCGGCTTGATTGGGTGTATTTGCCAGAATAGCTATGTCATCGGCGTAGTCGGTGTCGGTAATTGTTTTTGCGGGGTACCTTCTGCTTTTTTTCTTTGTCAGCTCGAAGCCGTTTTCTCTTATTTTATCAATCGATGTTCTAAGCACGTAGTCTAGACAGATGATAAAGAGGTATAGGGCTAGTGTGTCCCCTTGTAGTACTCCTGCAACAGTGTCAGCTTTGTCAGCTCGAAGTTGACTCATAGATAGGACCCTATCAGATGCTTGAGTGGAACTAACAGCAAAGACAATGATGGGATACTCTGCATTCCCTAAAACTTCAGCGGCTTGTTCCAAACTCTGCAGTAGTGTTTCGACTTGATTGAGTGTATTTGCCAGAATCGCTATGTCATCGGCGTAGTCGGCGTCGGTAATTGTTTTTGCGGGGTACCTTCTGCTTCTTTTCTTTGTCAGCTCGAAGTTGACCCATAGATAGGACCCTATCAGATGCTTGAGTGGAACTAACAGCAAAGACAATGACGGGATACTCTGCATTTCCTAAAACTTCACCATTACTGAAGCCTCAGTATCAGATTTTTTAAAGTCATAAACAAGACACTTTAGGATTATAAATTTATTTCCATCCTGTTTTGTGTTTCTGATGTAAACCAAAAACACGAAGAAAAATATAACAGGACTTCTTCAGATATTATGGATAAAATAAAACAGAATAGACACGGGGTGGGGGAAGAGAGGTGAAGAGTTATCTCCTCGTTTTATTAAACTTATGTATATATATATATATATATATATATATATATAACGTTGTGAATATAACAATAAAGATGAAGGCAATAGTCCAAATATTCTAAGTGATCAAAATTATCAAGCGTCATCACAGAAATTTAGATAAATAATGCAAAAGGTTTTACTCACCCAAGTAACATTATTGTTAAACTTTTCAGATAAATTTTCAATTAATAAGAAGGAGCCATGTTATGGAGTATTTGGTTCATCATTACAACACCCTTCTCATTCCTTAGAAGTAAAATATTTTGTTTTTATATTTCTTGCAGGAAAATCGAGTCTTGCCGATTCCAGTGTGCATCGTGGATGTTGAGAGTGTTCCTGACTGGTTTGGTCAGCTCAATATCATAGATGCCCGAGAAAATCTTCTGATACCGAATATGGAGAAACTGGCTATCCAATTGAATAGAAGTTTTCGGGATAAAAACATCTGGAACGATTTTGATTGGCTGATCACCGAGGAGGTATGTACTCGATTCTTTATAACAGAACATTATACAACAGAAACCTAAATATAAACCAGGGTGTTTTCAGGTGAAAACTCCGGTAGCACTCGCACAACCACCTTTGTACCCTCTTCACATCGATTGACTAATAGATTTTAAGGGTATCTCAACTCGCTGGGGGTTTAGGGAATTGCATACACGGTGTGTCTATATCTTCATTTTTTGCGTAATTTCTTAATAGTTTTTTTTTTTTTTTTGTAGAATAATAACAATAACACTTATACTGCTTTGAGTTTCAAACCCAATTCAGCTTGTTACATAACTGAGTGCCGATTTGGACAATTTGCCAAACTCAATTTGGCGCTGCAGAGAAGATCGATGAAACCTAAGGACTGTGAATGGTACCTCATCGAACCGGGGATCTCCGCCAACTCAGCCAAAATCCATGCAGCAAAGTTCGCTGTCGATGTTTAAGGAACTGGGAGTCACATCAATGGGAGAATCCTCTGCACTCTTAAGCAGGCTAAGGAAGCTGCCTCCAAGAGGGGGTGTCCTCGTGGTGTAATGGTTAAAGCGCTGGACTGCAGAATCGTAGTACACGAGTTCGTACTCCAATCGCGCTATTACGTTAACTTTCGGGCAAATACCCTTGGGAATGAACCCCCTTATCCTTCCAACTATGGGTTAAATAGTACCACTACTGTACTTAATGGCTTTGGCATATTTAATGCCAAAGCCATTCTCAACCTACAAAGGTTAATATGCCATTAAAGCAAAGAAACCAAACCAAACCAAACCGCTTCCCAGACGACCAGTACAAAGGCACCAACAGCCAAGCTTCCCCAGCACAATCTTGAAATGCCCCTGGAACAATTCAGAAAATTCCGAATTGATTTGGATTTCTTCGCCAAGATAACCAAAATACCGAGATCTCAAGCCAACATCCACCTATACAAATGCGCTGATGAGGCCGTGTAAAATGTTATGGTCAACACCCACCCTGACTTCTTCACCACTGACCCAGACAAACTATTTGGAATGGTAGAAGCATTGATCACTAAGAGGTCAAACCCTATCGTTCATCGCCCTGCGTTTGCCTCTATGACATAGAACGAAAATGAGCCGGTACAGAGCTACCTCGTTCGCCTCAGGGCAACGGCCCTTGACAGCGACTTTACAAATCCCTCATGTGAGCATGACCTCTCGGACATAAACATCAAAGACCAACTCATCAAATGACGCACTTCAAGCCGATCTACTAGCCAAGGCTGGAACCCTTGAATCCCTTGAGCAGAACGTCTTCTATGCTGAAGCATTCGAATTAGCATTACGAGACCAAAATTCAATGGCCAGCACTTCAGATATAGCTACTGCTCGAATGTCAACATGTCGCAAACGGAAGAATACCTCACAAGTGTGACACGATGTGTAGCAATTCGTTTCCGCCACTCAGACGATCTCTTTGTTTGTTTTGGCGCGAAACCCACACAAAGGGCTCGAGGGCGAGATCTCCCGCGAGATCTCCCGCGAGACCGGAAGTGGAGGAGGAAAGGAAGGTCCCAGAGAAGACAGAGAGAGCCAGTTGACAGAGGAGGGCAGAAGATACCAGTCGGCTTGAGAGAGCTGTCCAGAGAAGGACACAGTCGACGGAAGGAGGCATTGAGAGAAGACGGAATACGGGAGAAAAAATACAATAAGCATTTCAAAACATTGTCACAATTTTCAAAATTAATTCAACTGATTTTAGGTTTTTTGTTCTTATATGTAGGGCTTCTAGGATTTGTAGTCGTAGGTTATCAATTTCGTGTGCAATTAAGTGGTGTTTTCATCTAGAATTTTGAAGTGTTCGAAAGCGCTCGGGACAATTTTGGGAAATTCATCTACCAATTCCAACCTGAGACTAAGACACTTATCAGGAAACTTGAAAGGATCTTAAATAAATCATACATACAAAACTTGTCTTTATTATTTAATGAAACATGCTTAAATGAACGACTGCTGCCTAACCACACACACACACACACACACACATATATATATATATATATATATATATATACGAGGGTTATTCAATGAATTTTAGGTTTTTGTTTTTTTAAAAAAAGCAGAATTAATTTTTTGTTCTGAATTTAAAAAAGAATCTAAACTCTGCATTGTTTGGAATTGGTTTTTAGCAAAAATATTTCTTTTGGGCTATTCAGAATGCCAGCAAATCAAAAAAAGTGCTTTAGGCCTCAATAGAGGCCTGTTATCAAATTCTTGCCGACTGAGACGTGAAAACTATGTGAAATTTACAAAAAAGTGTGTGATGTGTACGGAGTAATAAATGTTATAGTAAGAAATGTTTATAAATGAACTAAATTGTTTAAGAAAGGTCGAAACAGTATTCAAGATGAAGAGAGATCTGGCAGGTTCATAATGGCAAACACACCTGAAATGGTGGATTTAGTTTATGCATTTAAAACAGAAGACATTTCTGAACAATTCGAAATTTCTGTGGATACAGCATACAAAATTATGAGTGATGACATTGTCTTTTCTAAGGTCAGTTGTCATTGGGTTTCACCAGAACAATGCAAGGCCTCATACTGCAGTAAGAACTGTGGAAAACATGTCAGTTTGGTTGGGAACAACGTCCCCATCCTTCTTATAATCCAGATCAGGCCCCCTCTGGTTTCAACTCGTTTGGTGTCCTCAAAGAATCTCTGCATGAAGCAAACTTTCTAAGCGATGATGAAGTGAAGAGTACCTTGAGCAAATGGCTAAAAACTCATGCTGAAAGAATGCAAAAACTTGTTTGTCGATGTAAAAATGTGTTTTAAAGAATTGAGATTATATTGTGAAATGAAGAAATTTTTTTTACCTGGTTGAAATGTGACACCTTTTATAGCAAAAAATCACTTTATTATTTGTTGAATGACCCTCGTATATATAGACAAATATCTTTCAAGTCTAGATTTTACTGCCAGGTGTTCACGATTGCACAGATCATATAATGGTGAGTTCAAGATACTTGGATGACAAAAAAATAATTGCATGCAAAATTTTAATTTCGTGATACTTCTTTTGTGTAAAATTTGTCATTTAAGATTAGCTGTTAAATTTTCCCGATAAAATATCAAGTAATTTTTTGGTTTATTTATAATCTATATTCTAGGTGGGTGGGGGATCTTCTTCTATAGAGGCGCTTGTGGTGTAATGGTTATCATCATATGAAATGGACATTACGAACCGGCTTCAAATCCTTGAAGCGGCTTTTGCATTTCATACAACGCTAATACTCTTGGGAAAGGTATGAATCCAACTATTCTCCCACTTGCTACGCGTAAATAGTAGGTTAGACTAGGCTCTTTAATCTTTATACGGTAACCTATCTGGAAGAAGGAAACATCTTGTTTGAAACCTGTTAAACCCCGCTTAAAAATTGACCATGTGTCACATCTTACGTGTGCATAGAGGTTGAGTTTATAAACACATTGCAGTTTTGGGGGGCGTTTTTTTTTTGTGGGGAGGAGGTTCTATCCCAGGAGCAAATATCATTAATGTTGAAAATAAAATTACAACACTCTGAATGACAATCTCGATTTTGTTCCGGGTGGAGGGACGAGTAAATACGTATGTGTGAGATTAAATATCAACATCCTCTTTGATTTTTCCTTGTTTACGCAGGTCAAAAACAGAATCTCCGTCAAGAATGTCACCATGCAGCACAGGCAACAGTTTTTTAAAGATGTTTATCTTACAGATAAGGATACCATAGTACGTAAGTCCTCACTCGCCAAAAGTAACGACCCCTGTACAATGCTGTTTTGTTTTGCCCCCTGTGACATGAAGTTTGCCGCTTCCTTGGTGAAAAAACTCCAAGAGTACCTACCTCTTTTGAAGGTTGTCTTGTTCGAAACGTCTCATCAGAACCGGCTGTCTCTGCTAGACACAACTGACTACATCGTCATGTTCATCTCGCCAGAATATCTATCAACGACCAAAGCATTGGAGGAACTCACTATCTGCTTCAATCGTCAGAGAAAGTCTAAGCAGCGAATACTTCATTTTGCCTGCACGAAGGAGATCCCCCAACATATGTCCTACCTTCAGATCCTGCCTTACAGTATTGTTTTATCGGATTCACACTGGATAGACATGAGGATGATATACCCAGAAAAAAAAGAAATTTCGTTTGCACTGGAAGGCATTCGAGGGACATTCACTTACGCTAATTATGAAATTGCAGCAATGAACAAATTTGCTCTTGATATTTCTAGTTCTATTGTTGAAAGGTAATAATGTCTTCACTTATTGATTTTTATTTGCTTTTAAATGAAGCCCTGTTAATCATTATCATTATTAATTTTGAGTTGTATCATCTTTCATCTTCCTAATTCTAGTTGCTTTGTCAATCATTATAGCTAATAATTTTTACTTCATCTTCCTAAAAGGAAACAGTCTCTCTGTGGATGACAATAAACACGCTCCCACCACGGGGGAATTAATGGTTGTCACTCGCGTAATGCAAAGCACTTCGAATGAATTGAGCACTCTGGTATCTGGTAAGGCAAAATGTAAACAAACGAAAGCTACTACATAGTGCCTTATAATTCTCGAGCTGACGTGGGTCGCCTGATGGCTGAGCGGTATGATACTAAATCTAACGTGAAGTTGGGCGGGTTTCGTTTCAAGCATCCTACGTGTCAAGCCACACTGAAGGGTTGTGATACAATGAAACAGTCTGTCTGTGGAGGACTATATATATATATATATATATATCATAGATTAAAAACCCCAAATGTAATAAAATGTAAATTGCCTATTTTGATTAACCAAATATTCATTGAAATAATTTTTGTTTTATATTATTACAGAGACAATCGTAGTAACAACATCGAAAATTTGCTGAATATTTTCAAGATACAAAAAAAACATCTGCAGGTCCCACTGCATAAAGTAAGGATAAGTTTTTGTTTTCGTTCTTTTTCTTTTCTTTTTTTTATTCTCAATTTGTGATTCGCAACAATTTTCCTTTCTACTTTTAATTTTATCATGCAACCAATCAGAAAGCCCCAAAATAATGTCAATATCATAAATGAAAAAGGGGATTTCTTCCAAGCTGTGGCTGCGTTCATACTACTATATGGATGCACTACGTGGACACTAACAAAACATTTACTCTACGGCCACCTACCTCCTATCTCACAAATCATCCGAGTAAGACGAACAAAACACGCGGGGCACTGCTGGAGAAGTAAGGAAGAACTCAAAAGCGATGTTTTCCTATGGACTCCTACACTTAGACGCGCTAGTGTTAAGCAAAGATTTACATACATTAGCAATGTGCAGACACTGGATACAGTTTAGAGGACCTATGATAGATGACAGGGATGGATGGCGAGAAAGAATCAAGGAACTCCGAGCTGTCTGCGGGATTTGATAATGATGATGATGATGATGATTGCCTATAAAAAAGAAATTATGGATATTTTTGAATTTCTCAGAGATGATTCTTTTATTTCTTTTAGAAAATAAACAAGGCAACTTTTGGTGCGTTGCGGGGTCTTAAAGAAATTTGATGTGGACAAAAGACTTCCCTCTCGACTGGTCTCAAACATGAAGTGGTATTTTTTTATAGTCGATGAAAAAATTGTTAAATTGTATTCTCCCTACTTAGGGGTGAGGGTGCTTTCTCTAACAATGAAAGTTAAGTCGTTCCTTGTTCTCTACCGGGTGATAACTAATTGATTGACCCTTCTTAAAAATCCGCAAGTGTTTCTCGCACCCACCACGAGTTCCCGTGATCAACCCTTTGTTGTCGGTCACGTAGTTGAGCTCCAGGATCACTGGTGGTGGAAGGCGGTTACTACGTGATACTTTATATTAAAAGATAATTTTTAAACATCCGGTCATTTTCAAGTCTTTCCAATCCACCCAGGGAAATAGTCCTTATGGCTTTGTGGCTAACGTGCTAGACTGCGACATCGTAGAAAGGGTGTTCGAACTCCAGTCGCGCTATTACCTTTTCTTTCAGATTAATACTTTTAGGAATGGTATGAATCCCCGTACCCCCCCCCAGATATGAATTGAATAGTATTTCTACTTTTCTTCTACAAGGATGGCTTTAGTATCAAATAACCCATGAAGGTTGATATGTCATTAAGCAAAGAAACCAAACCAAATCATCTATCTATCTATTCGCTCCACACACACACACACACACACACATACAAAGATATTACTTATCCCCACAGCTGTGGGGTGAATAAGTTTACTACTTTTCTTCTACAAGGATGGCTTTAGCATTAAATAACTCATGAAGGTTGATAAGCCATTAAAGAAAGATACGAAAACAAATCATCAGTCTGTTCATATTCATCTATCTATTCGTTCCACACACACACACACACACACGCGCGCGAACCCATACACATCACTTATCCCCCACCCCGCTATGGATTAGATAGTATCACTTTTGCAAATATAGCTTTAGCATTAAATAACCCATAAAGGTTGATATGCCATTGAACAAAGAAACAAAACCAAACTGATCCAACTAATCAAAAAATTTCCTTTTCTTTTTTTTCATGCTTCCTCATAAACATACTCTCACTCAGCTAAAACTGGTTTAAAACTTAAAACAACAAAAACATAACAGTCTCTCCATCATCTTTATTTCTTTCAAACCTCGAGAGTCAAATAGAACATTTTCATCATTTACTATACTTCAAATCATTTAACTGTGTACAAACGAACTAATAATCTTGAATAGAGTTATTAGTGTTGGATGACTATAGCTGAAACCATTTAACTGTGTACAAACGAACTAATAATCTTGAATAGAATTATTAGTGTTGGATGACTATAGCTGAAACCATTTAACTGTGTACAAACGAACTAATAATCTTGAATAGAATTATTAGTGTTGGATGACTATAGCTGAAACCATTTAACTGTTTAAACAAATGAGCTCTGGCTCTTTTCAAAATAATCTCATCTGCAAACTATTCCCTTGCAAATCATGTATATATATATATATAAACAGGATTTGGCACTAAATAACCCACAAGGGTTGATATGTCATTAAACACAACTGGGTCACTTCAGAGTTGGGAGGTAGTAGATGAGCAACCAGGTCAACATCAAAGATCAATTGATTAATCCTTGTTTTTGACCACAACGAATAATTTGGTCTTAGGGCCATATTTAGGTCACCAAGCCAGTTAACTGTAGAAGAATCCAAATTATTGCTTATGTAAACAGAACTAAAACAAAACAAAATATTAAAGGTCGCATAGATATTAAAATTATGTTTATATGATTGAGAACAATGGGATAATTCCAAAGATGGAAAAGAATTAAATGTACGTTGGTGTGATTGGATGTCCGAGATTGTCACGCTTGCTTTGCCTAACCTTCTCCACCTTCTTTTTGGGTGCTTATCCATATTATCGAGAAATCTCAGCTGAGAGAGGAAAAACGAAAACAACTGCCGCCGAGATCCACAACAGTTTGATAAGCCTCCTGAACTCGGACCTTGTGCCTGACCTGCATATACCCAGTACTTCGACTCTCAATGTCACTTAGAACTAATCATCTATGGGAAGGATTCAAGACTCATGTATATAATTCTGTATCTATTTCTCTTTTTTTTTTTTACAATAGAGACCACAGAATTATTATGATAATCTACGTCGAGTCCTTTATTTTCCTTTAAATGAGTCTAAAAATTGTACAGCCACTGAACGACGACCTATCAACCCCGAACAGTTTTCCACCTTCCTGGGGTCGAAAAACAGCGCAAAGCAGAAAAGAAAGAGATTTTGCGAACATTGGATAGCGTGGAGCTATCAGATGTTCGCAAAATACTACGAAGACATGCCGTCAGAGCCCTGACGGGAATTCAGCGTTAAGAAGTAGGGTCAGGCGTAGTGGGGTACACAACCAATACTTGATACTTAATAGCAGAAGAATGGAATTGAAATAGGGAAACAGATTCAGAGGATTTAAAAACAATTGGTTTATCCTATTTACCAACCCCTCCGCTCGGGCAGGATATTACACAAGATCAATTTTTAAGCGGAGTTTAACAGGTTTGAATTCAGAGTTTTCCCTCTCTTAGACTAGTTGCCTAACGAAGGCTGAAAAACACAGTCTGTCCTACTATTTACCCATAGTTGGAGGGAGAATAATTGGAATCATACCTTTCCCAAGGGTATTAGTGCTATGTGAAATGCAATCAGTCTCGTCCAGGATTTGAACTCGTGTCGCCGTGTCCATTTCCTACGACGATAACCATTACACCACGGGCACCTCCTCAACAATTGGTTTATTGGTTGATTCATCTTAACACATCCAGAGGCAGAGCCGGCCTTTAGCCTATTGGACCAATTCCTCCTAATTGAGTCCCACGCCTATGAGGGCGCTGCGCTTGAGTTTGTTTTCCACTCTCGGCTCACCAAGTAAACATGCGAATTCAACACTTCTCACACATTATAACGAAGGACGGAGTACAACCAAACTAAGAACGAATACGGGCGATATTGTAATTATCAAACCCTACGAGTGTATCCGAACTCAGATGTGTTAAGCCCAATTAGATGGGGCTGTAGAATACGCTGACTGCAAAAGGATAAGACCCTCCCCACACAAAGAGTGTCCTGGATGCGACACTTAGCTGCATTCTAGGGTAGGCTCCTGTCCTGTGGCCTTGGGGAATTTGGAGTACCCCTTCATTGCTATTACTTCCAGGCCTTTTCTGATCCGGAGTGGTAGAATTTGTTAGGGTCCCTATTTAACCATTTACTATACTTAAAGCCATTTAACTGTGCGTAAAACAAATTATTGATGTTAAATTGAATTATAAGTATTATATAGCAATACTTGAAACCATTTAACTGTGAGGAAATGGATGAATGATGTTAAATATAGTAAATAGTGTTGAAAAGCAATACTTAAAACTATCTCACAGATAGTATAAATAGTGGTACTGTGCTGTTAGGGCAGGCATTAGTCGAAGGACAGTAGTCGAAAGGATAAATAGTCAGACGAACTTCAGCTAGAGAAAGACTTTCTGTAATAGCTTGGCCTGAAGTGTTACGGATAGTAACAATCTTTTGTTTGTCTTATTTTCTATTAATGTATTATTTCGATTGAAAGAAATACTTATGCTTTTGTTATGTTGTCTGTCAATTATTTCTTTTTTTATGCACATATGCGTGTTACAAAATGAATTAAGTTGAATTATAAAGAAAAGAAAAAACTAATAAGTATTCCTACGAAGGGAGATGTGTTATAAGGAGTAATAGGTTCATTACTGATTCTTGTTACATCCAGGTATCATGAGTTGTGTCCCTTGTTTTATTGTTATTGATTCTGACAGTAATAAATGGGTAAACCCAACAGACCTATTCGTGTATCATAATGAGTAAATGAGCGAACCTAATTAAAAAGATAAAACACACAACATCTATATAATTTAGCTACATAAATGACCATGTAGCATAAACTAAAGCACCCTTCCCAGAATTCCTCACAAACCAGATCATCCATCCCATCATGACCAACACAAAAGTATATAAAGTGATGCCCATTGCGTGGAAACCACTTGGTACGGTAATTGCATCGGTGGGAAACGAACAAGCACCAAGTGCTGCTGAATGTGTCTATGCTATCCTAACTTTATATATATATATATATATATATATATATATATAAAGTCTTCGTACAAGTCGCTTGATTTCCGAAGGAAATAAAATTGAAATTGATCTTGTTTAAGGGAGATTTGTTAATCTTTATATTGAGAACTTCAAAAATGAAGATCTTTTGTTTGTTTGTTTGTTTTTTTTTTTTGTTTTTTTTGTGTGTTTGTTTTTTCTTAGTGTAATATGGAGGTGTTTTCAGTTAGAATTTTCCAGTATTTAGAGGAAAGGTACGAATGTGTTTTAAGGTATTAAGAGATGGAACTAGAGTCGCATTCTGAAATACCATTAACATTTTTCCTGCCAATTTTTCCTCTTACCTCCAGCAAAATTCTTCTCTTTCGTAAATTCTATTCCCAGTTGTTCTTTCTACTTTTTAAATAAATGCATACGATTTGTCATTGTGTTTATCGTTTCATATATTCGTTCCCTTGAAAATGATTTCAGTCTGAGCCGAAAGTACAAGGGAAAAATATGGCGCCTTTTTGGATTCATTCCATTCAGATATCAGATGACCCGTCAGGTGACTTATACGAACACTTGAACGGATCACTAACAGAATAACCAGAAGTGAAGCATTTGTCTTATTCAATGAAAAATGTTTAAAAGAGAAAATATTGTCTATACCGGCTCATTGGCATAATGGTTAGAATGTTTGCAAATGGTCTGGGAGACTGGGGTTCAATCTCAAATAAATGATACTTGATGTCTCCTTGGTTAACACTCAGTGTTATAACGTATGAACCAAAAGTAAATGGCGCGAGCCAGGAGAAGGAGAAGCGTCCTCCCCTACACCTCGGTGTCATAGCTATTAATAAGGGAGCCTTCGGGTCCCCCAACCCCCACTTAGGTTGGCCAATTTATAGAGAGAAAGAGAGACGCACGAAGATTGATATGCCATTAACCAAAGAAACTAAACATATATATATATATATATGTGTGTGAGGGGTGAAATTTTGTGATATATGGAATATACTAAATCGATAGATAGCAACAAAAGTTAATCATCCTTTTTTTCTCTCTCAATTTGATTTTGAATCTTATTTTTTCATTTACAGTGTCTGGTGCCCTGGCCAGAAAACTGCAAAGAAAATTTAATTTGGGAAGCGACGAGAAACAAAGATTCGGACGAGACGGTTGAAGAAACTTATGAAGCAGGCATCTATGTTGCAAGCAGCTCCAATGAAAGTAAAAGTAAAGAACAAGGTAACTATGCAACGCAAAATGATAACGGCACAGATGAAGTAGACGCCGATAATGAAGCTTGCGGAGACGAAAGACCAACATTTACAGGTAAAGATTCAGTGAATGTATCTGAAGACGAAGATGAGATAGGAAAAAATGGCCCGAAAAATATGAAAGCCTCGATTTCGAGTAGTGTGAGCTCAAAAGGCAAAGTTGCTTTCAGTGACGATGATTCAGAAAAACAGACGAACTATTCAGAAACTGAAGATGTAGAACGTCTGCCGAATCCGAAACCCGATGTATTGGTCGAGATTAATTCCTCTAGCAATAGGACCAAAAATATACGTTTAGATGAAGACGTGACGAAGAAAGATATTGCTAGTGACGTAGAAAAAGAAG
>OY757935.1:15538537-15618537 GCA_963585895.1 Sepioteuthis lessoniana
TTACCATAAATTTCCTTTTCCGGTGTCAGGTTGTTGAGATTTCTAAACAAGAATTTTGAAACGAAAAATAAAACACTTAATAAAAAGAAAAAAAAAACAGCCCCCTCAACAAAAGCAAACAAATAAAACGAACAAATTAGAGTCCAACAAAAATTGAATAAAATAAACAGTTTTATTATCAAAACAATTAAATGCACATCTAAAAAAATAAACTTCTTATTTTTCATTTATGAAATTGATATTTTGTAATTTTTGAAATAAGGTTATTTTTTTTCGATTTCAAAATTTATGTTTTTTTATTTGTTTTGCTTTGTTTGGTTTTCTTTCTAAAACTCAGGCTCCGTCTCAAAATTTACGCTTTTAAAATGTCCACAATTTTAATTATCAAAGAAAAAAATTTTTTTTCCCTAATTTTCTTTATTTTTCTATCATCGCAAATTCAGAAACGAAAATAAAAAAATGTTTATATATATATATATATATATATATATATATATATATATATATATATATATATATATAGTTATGTAGTTTGCAATATTTATAAATAAAGAGTGCTTGACATCAATGATAAAGCATATATCCATCACAGTCAGGAGAGCAGATTATTTTTCCAACCATGCTCGTATAATTGAATATTTCACTGGGAGGTTTCTGACAAGTGCAAAAAAAAAAAAGAAGACTTATAAGGTGGCTTCACATTTGTCTTAAGTTGCTCACACTACCCACTGTTACTAAGTGTTCCTCCATTTAAATACTAAACAGAATCATCGTTGATGATCTAGCAGGAACCAGTGTTTAAAGAGTGACTTGGCCGTGAAGTTTTGCTGAAACCACCAACTAAATCAACACACACACACACACACACACACACACATATATATATATATGTGTGTGTGTGTGTGTGTGTGTGTATGTATCGTGTCAACCAAAAAATCTTTTTTTAAAATGTCCTTCCTGGCAAATCATAAAAATATTATCACACATTTTCAAAAGAAAACAATAATAACAATAAAAAAAAATATTCCGTAAAATCCTCATACAGTAAATATAACCTACTTAAAAACAAAACAAAACAATTGTGTTTTACACAGTATATAATGTTCCAGACTCTTTGACTACTTGACGCAACGTGTAATTGTTTCTTTTTGTTTGTCTATCTCCATTTCTTTCTCCTTATTCTCTCTCTCTCTCTTTTTCTCTCTCACTCTCGGTCTTTCTGTCTTTCTCTCTCTCTCTCTCTCTCTCTCTCTCTCTCTCTATATATATATATATATATATATATGTGTGTGTGTGTGTGTGTAGTTTGGAATGAAATCCGAGGAAATGAGGAAGAAGAAGGCAGTTTGAACATGTTTTGCTTCATCAGAATGCAAATGATTTTATTACCGAAAAAAGAAAATTTAAAAATTAAGCGTTCAGACGTTGTGCGTAAATCACGCCATTCTCTGTTTAATGTAGCACCATTTTTGGTAATAAAATCATTTGCATTCTGATGACGCTAGACCTCTAGTGAAGTATGTTAATCTGATTTTCCAAACTGTCTTTTTCTCAAACACACGCTCACACACAGACACAGACACACGCACACTCACTCACACACACACACACATGTATGTATGTGTATGTGTGTGATCATTACATAATTTGAATATTGCAGTGAGAAGTGATATCTATTCAGTCGAATTCAACGGATTTCGGACGTGTTGATACGAGCTCAACTGAAGATAGGACACGCGAAACTCAGAATCGTTAGTTTTTACTCTGTTTTCCTTTATTTTATGATTAAAAATGCAGTCACATACATACATACATACATACATATCTCTATAGTCATCCACAGACAGATCTGTTTCGTTCTATCAGAACTCATCAGTGTGGCTTGACAGTAGCTACCCAGAGCTGGGATCGAAACCCATATATATATGTATGTGTGTAGTGAAAATAATAGTGATGTTTATGTATGAATTTATATATGTATGTATGATGGACTCTTTAGTCAATCTCAACGTATGAGGAGCCAACAGTTCAGTTGAAGGTGTGAACTGATGCACTACCCCTACAACACAGGTGACTTATTCTTAATGATGAAGGCTTGGGCAGGATCAGCCAAACTTTTTGGAAAAGCTGATAGTAAAAGAATGGTGAAACAATATGCCACAGATTCTCTCGCAAAACACACCTCAGGTTTTGAATTCAGAGCTTTTCCTTCTCCGAGATCGGTTGCCTTACCAAAACTAAATAATCCAGTCTGCCCAATATATATATATATATATATATATATATATATATATATATATATATATAAACCAGTGTCACTTGGTAACGCACAAAACATGCTATACTATGTTTTCGCTTCCTTTATTAGAAATTTGTGAATGTCTCATGAAATTTCCCTGATTTTTACCTGGCCTCCTGGCATTTGTGCCGGGGTGGGGTATCAATGACAAGCATAGATTCACATTGCACTTGACCTTCGGGTCAAGTGATTCTATAACTAGCAAAGTCACCTGGCATACGTGCCGGGAGACTCTACAATGACTAACATAGTTCTCATTGCACCTAGTGACCAGCAGTGCACGAGTCTCGGCTCGTGTGCGACTTCCTTATCCTCTAAATCCCCAAAATAAAAAGACCTTGTTTCAGATCTTGTTTAGTAGGAGGCACAGATAAATAACTCATGGGACAGTTGAAATATGGATGGTATATGATGTTAAACCTGATATTACTAACAATGTCAATATTATAATTCCAGTATTTAAACAGAATCGTATGACGGGCAAAAATCTAGAATTTTAAATATAAATTCAAAAAAATCTAGACAACCACACATTTATATTTGGTCTCTAACCATTCTACCCTGAACCGTTATCGTCTTAGGAAATGGAATCCGTGACCCGAGTTCAAACCCTAGACGAAGCTGTTTGCATTTCATTTCATGCTAATGCTCTTGGTAAATGCATGTATCCATCTGTTCATCTCTCCCGCAACGAGAAAATAATAATGTTGGGTTCTTTAGCATTGGTTAGGCAACCAGTCAAGGAGAAGAAAAACTCTTAATTCAAATCAGCTGCACTCCGCTTAAAAATTGTCATTGTGTCACATCCTGCCAGCGGCGAAGCGGTTAAGGAAATGCATACCCTAAAGCAAGGCATGTAACCACTAGACCCTGATCTCCAGCCTCTGGCTAATGGACTCAAATCTACGGTTTCTGACAAATGGACCCGAGACAACGGCCCCCTGACTATTGCACAACAATGACTCTTGAATATTCTCCAAAAATATAGTCACTTTGTGTTTTATATATAAGTAGATTAAAATTACAGTAAAATTATACCTTGCGTCAGGTGTATAAAATATTTGAAGCATTATAAAGTATGTGTATTTCAATAGTTTTTCACTTATAGTAGGTTATTACTGATAGGGTTAGAAACTAGGATTTTCAGCTATAATGCATTGTAAGTTCTGTTATAAGGAGATTGCGTATTCTCCGAAATCCCTTTAGACAAATTGCCAAAGGGTAAATATGTGTTAATTGTGATTAAATAAGAATGGATTATGGTTTTAAAAAAGATCGAGTTTGCAGAGATGTATGAAAACGTTTACGTTTCTTTTTTTATGGAAATGATCGGAGTCTTTGGAGTCAATAAATACGTATGAAGACTCTTTCCTATCTGTGTCTTTTGTTCAGTTCGGTTCAAAAAGGCTTTCTGATAGGCAGGATAAATTTTGAAATTCTCTGGGACAAGACACCAAAACCTGAAATTAAGAAAACATTTTTTTTATATTAGGAAAAAAAAAAATTTAATTAAAAGACAAAAAGAAACGTAACTTAACTTTTCGTAACTATTTATCTTGTTTCATGTTATTATCCAGTGGTCACTCCTCTAAGTACTGAACAAGCCTACTGTTGCTTAACTTTAGCTACCTTTTTTTGGTTAATTATTTTTATTTACTAAGCATCGCTTAATCTGACACACATGCTTTAGTTTGATTGCAGTACCTGCTGCTACTAAGTGGCCACCCATCTAAGTACTGATCAGATTCATCATTGCTTAACTTCTTTCTTTTCTTTGTTATCTTGTAAGCTTTTCTTAGTCTTGTACACATGCCTTAGGTTTCTAACATTACATAATATTTCTAAGCGGTCACCCATTTAAATACTAAACAGGTTCATTAATACCTTAACTTTCTTTTTCTTGTTATTTACAAAGCTTTGCTAAGTCTGGCACAAATGCGTTAGGTTGCTCACTGTACCCATTGTTATTAAACATTCACGAATCTAAGTACTGAACAGTCGTCGCTGCTTAACTTCTGTGATAGAATGGGAACTGGTCTTTTAAGTGTGTTATTAATTAACACCATGGGAACTACAACTAAATCAACAATTCACAAAGTTGGTCACAAATAAAAATTCACAATAGAAGAAAGACAATAACGAATTACAAAGTCGGTTACAAATTTTGTATATTGTGCTCGACCGTTAAGTCTGGATGCACAACATAAAAAGAAATAGCCACGAACCATATTTTTATGGCAACTGATCACATGCACGGACGTATATGAGGGCAGGTCACATGACAACTAAATCGATTAAAGAATAAATCACAATCCCCTGTTTTTTTTGGGGGGTGCTTTTTTTTTCGTCTTTGGTTCAATAGAAACAGACTGGGACGGAGATTTTCTCGAGAACTCACACATCAAGCAACTGTGCCGGGTGGTTTCTAAAAATTCAGTTCCAGGAGGCTCTCTAAAAGAGGTAATGGCTGGCTTAATTATCCAGCGCCTGTGGTGCCTCCCCCTCAATGGGAAACCGACGAAAATGAGTGATTTTAAACCAGCTTCGAGAGGCATGCTTCCTGAAGAGCACTCAACGTTAAACAGAACTTGTGTTATATTTCATGGTGGTTGGAAAACACTGAGACAGACAGGAACGACGCCTTGCCCAAAGTTCAACATTTTTCTTTCTACCGTCACTAAAAGAAGAAGTTTTATGGCGTTATAAGCTCTTCTGTCCCTGGGTACACATATTTAGGTGCAATATTGCATATGCATTTGGATGTGAGCATATCTGTACAAGTGTGTGACACTATAAGCTCTTCTATCCCTGAGTAAATCAGCAGTCTAAACCGAAACACCACACAAAAACTTCATACGGTCTTCAAAAAAAGAGAATTACTGACGTGTTTAGTTAGCCCACATGCACTCATAAACGTTTTCCCTTTCACTTGACTCTTATAACTTTCCAAAACTCTAAATTCAAACCAGCTAGATTGGCTAAATAGATAAATGCCCTGTTACGAACAACAGTTCTATTAAACTATTAAACTCGTACACCTACTACCCTTGGGAAAAGTACCACAACTAATCTTCTATAAGGATGGCTATGGCATTAAATAACCCATGAAGGTTGATATGCCATTCGGCAATAAAACGGAACCGAATCATTTAGCCACATAAGTTATCCACAGAATAAATCAGTGAAAAATTATAGATATATTTCCTGATTTTAGTAGTCTCTAGTAGCGCGTTTTTGAGCATTACAGTTAGTAAATGAAAGGGGGATCAATCTGATATGCGGTATACAAGTGGCTTCAAGTGGTATATGAACTCTATATGCCACCGAAACAAAGCGGAACATGATATTAAGATATTGAAAATGGTTTCTTACTTCGTCCAAGGTCAGGTACAAGTCTTCTTCCTGGCTTATTTTTAAGATAGAAAGAATATTATCTACTTCATCCGGATGTGAACACCTAAAAATAAAATATAAATGAATTAAAAATTAATTGATAAGATGCAAAAAATCAAACGAGCCAGTGCACCTGGCGACATCTGCAAATTAAACGAATATGTTTTGTGGCGTTCTAAGCTCTTTTGTCTCTTAGTGCACATATTTAGGTGCAATAATACATATGCATTTGGGTGTGAGCATATCTGCACAAGTGTGTGATACTATAAGCTCTTCTGTCCCTTGGTGCATATATTTACATGCAATAATGCATACACATTTGGCTGTGAGCATATCTGTACAAGTGTGGGACACTATAAGCTCTTCTGTCCCTGGGTGCACATATTTAGGTGCAATATTGCATATGCATTTGGATGTGAGCATATCTGTACAAGTGTGAAACACTGTAAACTCTTCTCTCCCTGGGTGCACATATTTAGGTGCAATATAGCAAATGCATTTGGGTGTGAGAAACACTGTAAACTCTTCTCTCCCTGGGTGCACATATTTAGGTGCAATATTGCATATGCATTTGGGTGTGAGCATATCTGTACAAGTGTGAAACACTGTAAACTCTTCTCTCCCTGGGTGCACATATTTAGGTGCAATATTGCATATGCATTTAGGTGTGAGCATATCTGTACAAGTGTGAAACACTGTAAACTCTTCTCTCCCTGGGTGCACATATTTAGGTGCAATATTGCATATGCATTTAGGTGTGAGCATATCTGTACAAGTGTGAAACACTGTAAACTCTTCTGTCCCTGGGTGCACATATTTAGGTGCAATATTGCATATGCATTTAGGTGTGAGCATATCTGTACAAGTGTGAAACACTGTAAACTCTTCTGTCCCTGGGTGCACATATTCAGGTGCAATAATGCATATGCATTTGCTTGTGAACATATCTGTATGAATGTTTGTACATATGTACGTATATACGAGAGTCATTCAATAAATAAGGGGAATTCTTTTGATTAAGGAGGAATCTATTGCATATACGAGGTTTATTTAATAAGGGGGAATACATACATACATACATACATACATACATATATATATATATATATATATATATATATATATTAGAGACGGCCAGTTTAACCGAAAACCGACTTTTTTCGGTTTCATCTTCACACCGTAAAAAAGCATAGAAATTTTTTTACGAAACCGAGATCATTCGGTTAAGAGCTATTACTATTAAATGATCATATCCAAGGAAACACTGTTGAAAAAGACTTTCACATCTGGATAGAATTAAATTTATCATATTTGTACCATTGTAAGAGGAAAAGACTGAACAAAAATACGATAAAAAAACATTTAATTGGCTAGTTAAAGGAAATAAATGTGAAATCTATTTGTTTACAAAAGAAATGAAGAAGAAAAAAAAAAAGAAATACGATAAATATGACACTTGGAAATCTTTCATATCATAGAATGCTTTCAAATGAAAACAAAAACAAAAAAAAAAGAAATACATGATGTCTGGTATCTATTTGTTTAAGTTTTAAAAAAAAAAACAACACTTTTTGTAGTAAATAACGAGTAAGAATTTTTTTTTAAAAGTTGCCGGTTTCGTCTTAATGTTAGATTTTATTTCATTTAAAAAGATTATTTTATTTTCTTTCGGGTCATATGAATATTTAAAGATTGGACCAGAAATACGTGAAAAATTGCGAGTTGAATGGACTAAGTTGCAAATTTATCAATCTCAAACGAAAGCAGATATCAGCTGGAAATGCTATCATTACACAAGAAAATGAATGACTTCCTTAGAAAGCAAAAAATACTAAATTAAAACACGTAAAAGCGAATCGAAAACCGCAGTATCAAGAAAAAAGAAACCGATACCAAAACATATATTGCCAAACCGCTCAACTCTAATATATATAATTTTCTATTGGCACACAATTTGAAAATTGCTACTAAAAGCAAATTCATCCTTAAAATCTTTTTCTCTCTCCTGTGTTTCTTCAGAGGTATGACCTCAAGAGGTCAAACTTCTCAGAATATACACTTAATCAACAATGAGGGCAGAGGGGGTGATGAGTAGAAAAATTTTCATCAAAAGCTGTAAGATTGAAAAAAAATTAATTCACTTTTAGGAGTAATATATATATATATATATATATATATATATATATATATATATATATATATATATATATGCGAGGTTTATTCAATAAAGAACATTTTTTGAAAAGCAAAATTTTTTCCGTAAATTTAAACTTAGCATTGTTTGGAATTGGTTTATAGTATAAAATTTTTAGTTTCACAAAAATATTTATTTTGAGGCAATTCAAAATGGTGACAAACCACAGTGCTCCTGACTTCATCAGAAGTCTGTCATCAAATTTTTGTTGGCTGCAGAATATATGATGTCTTATGAGAAGCATATTTCAGTAAAAAAAATCTTGACGAATAGGCTAAACATGGGTTTGCCACTACGAACCTGAGTCGAAAAGACATTCCACAGAGTGGAAACACACTGACTCTCAGGTAAAGAAAAATTCCGGGCGCAACGCTTAGTAAAGAAGGTGATGCTGACACTGTTTTGGGACAAAAAAGGAACCATCACTACCGATATCCTAGATAAAATTTGCAACGGTAAACAGTGTTTCCTGTTGACAACTCCTTAGGCAATATTTAACATTTATTGAATGACCCTCGTATATTTGTCAGTGCGAGCCTATCTATATGAGTGTGCATAATAAAGATATATAAAGATCTATTTGACCGATAAATGTGACCCTAATAGGTACAATCAACCCGAATAAGAGTGGATATGGAAATAAAGAAGTACTCATCACTCTTCATATCTCTAGTATTGGAGCCTCTCCACCAGATTCAGAACACGGGTCAGCTTCAATTTTCTTGTTTGGAAAATGTTAGTTGCGACTAAACTTTTCTTAGATATTGTATCATGCCAGATTTTTTACAATCCAGTCGGCAGGGGCTGTAGAATACACCGACAGCATCTCAGCAAAGGGATAATACCCACCCCTAACTAGTATTATATAATAGCCGAGGGATTTCGGTTCATGCCTTTGAGTTTGGTTGGGCTGAGAACCTTTCGGCTCAGCACATGGGTTAGTTAGGTGCAACATTGAGGCAGGTGTTAACGCGGGCGCGCGCGAGCAGATGAAGGTATCACTCAGATGTCATAATAGTCCGAGACGAAACGGGGTGACAGGGTGCGGGTGACGTCACGCGCCGGAAGCGCGCCGAGGTTTGTGTGAGAATCTGAAGAAAGTTTCGGAGTTGAGAATTAGACGCCAAACGAGAAGGATCGACTTTTGGAGCTCGCAGGCGCGAGGCGAACTTGCGCCCTATGGGGGGGCCGCTCGAGTTGGGGGCTAAATGAATAAGACAACATAGAAGATTGTGTCTCTCCTCCTTACGTCGAAACCTTTAACTCAAAGTTAATAAAAAGGTTTCGTACCTGAACAAGAAGTCGTTACGTGTTTGCGAATTCCGAGATTCCTATGTTCTATCGTTATGAACATTATATGTCCATTTTGCACATGGCCATATTCGTATATACGTCTATGTAACAC
Organism: Sepioteuthis lessoniana; assembly: GCA_963585895.1. Classification (NCBI taxonomy): domain Eukaryota; kingdom Metazoa; phylum Mollusca; class Cephalopoda; order Myopsida; family Loliginidae; genus Sepioteuthis; species Sepioteuthis lessoniana. Next base: position 15,547,829 of record OY757935.1, read on the forward strand.
GAGTGTCTTGAATATTAGACTAAACAATCTGATGGTAAAGCTCCAGTAATGGAGGAGTTTGGGGAATGTGGAATACCCCTTCATAGGTATTACTCACAGAACCATTCTGACCCGGAGTAATAGCACCTGATAGGGTCCTATCTATGGGTTAACTAAAACTGTTTGTCATTTAAACTGAGTGCAAATAAATGACTCCGGCTAAATTGAATTGTAACTGATCATTTAACTGTGTGTAAACAAATGACTGATGTTTAATTGAATTGTTAGTCATGCATTGCAATACTTGGAACTATTTTACTGAAACGAATAAGTAAAGTTGAATAGAATTATTAATGTTACATAGCAATACTAAAAAGTGGATCTGGAAATTAAGAAGTACCTAAATTTGATTATTAGTATTACATAGTAATACCTGGAACCGTTAACTGTGGACAAATGAATGACTTATGCTAAATCTAATTGTACTGTTTGATCATTTAACTGTGTGTACACAAATGACCGATGCTTGATTGAATAGTTAGTGATAAATAACAATACTTAGAACCAAATGAACACTGTTGAAGGGAATATTTAGTGTTAAATAGCAATGCTTGTAACCAGTTCACAGTGTGCAAACAAATGGTTAATTTAGAATAGAACTATAAGTGTTAGATTGCAATAATTGAAACCATTCAACTTTGTAGAAACAATAGCAAGACTAGAGTGCAAACAAATTAGTACTAACTTATTTTGAAATGAAATTACCGACAAACTAATCTTTTAGATATCATATAAAGCTATTTCAATGTGTGCAGAGATTTGACTGATGTGTGCAGAGATTTGACTGATGTGTTATATAGCAATATTTGCAACCATTTAAAAGTGGACAAATTAATAATAGTAAATAGAATTATTCGTGTTGGATAGCAATACTTGAAGCCATTTAACTGTGTACAAAAAATTTGCTCGTTTTATAATGCTATCTTCAAAATGTGTTTACAAATCATATATTCAATAAATATGTATGAACAGGATTTAGCATAAATGGTTGATATGCCATTAAACCAAACCAAACCAAATCCTATATATTTAATATATATGTATAAAGACGATTTGGCATTAAATAACCTACAATGGTTGATATGCCATTAAACCAAACCAAACCAAATCCTATATATTTAATATATATGTATAAAGACGATTTGGCACTAAATAACCTACAATGGTTGATATGCCATTAAACCAAACCAAACCAAATCCTATATATTTAATATATATGTATAAAGACGATTTGGCATTAAATAACCTACAATGGTTGATATGCCATTAAACCAAACCAAACCAAATCCTATATATTTAATATATATGTATAAAGACGATTTGGCATTAAATAACCTACAATGGTTGATATGCCATAAAACCTAACCAACACAAATCATATGTATCTAATATATCTGTAAAAACAGGATTTGGCATTAAAAAACCTACATTAGTTTGTCATAACACCCAACCAAACCAGATTTTTTTACATTGACCTTAGACTCATAATGCTTATACCAACAAATAGCGCGCACGTTAGCTACGCGGGCACACTATTCACGTCAACTTAATAAAATGTAACAGCATAGTGTGTTCTTCTTCCCGTATCAATACTTCCCTGACAATGGCATACAAATTTGCTTGCCGCCCCTTCAAGCTCCTAAGCGTCACTCCAGCAAAATAATTTTAATCATCGCTCCCTCATAACTCATAAAGTACCACAGGGGGTAATATGGACACCGTTTAGGAAACACTGCAGTTGACCATTTCCGCCAAACAGACTATGAATTTAACAGAAGCGCTAAATTCACTTGAATTAAAAAAAAGGGGTGCCCGTGGTGTAATGGTTATCGTTGAAGGAAATGGACATGGCGAGACGAGTTTAAATCCTGGACGAAGCTGATTGCATTTCACATAGCACTAATACCCTTGGGAAAGGTATGAATCCAATCATTCTCCCTCCTACTATGGGTAAATAATAAGGCAGACTGGGTTCTTTGACCTTGGTTAGGTAACCAGTCTTGGAGAAAGCAAACTCTAAATTTATACCTGTTAAATTCCCCTTAAAAATTGACCTTAAGTTACATACTGGAGTTGATACTATTTACTAACCCCTCCGCTCGGGCAGGATATGACACAAGGTCAATTTTTAAGCAGAGTTTAACAGGTTAGAATTCACAGTTTTTCTTCTCCTAGACTAGTTGCCTTACCAAGGCTGAAGAACCGAGTCTGCCCTACTATTTACCCATAGCTAGAGGGAGAATAATTGGATTCATACCTTTCCCAAGGGTATTAGTGCTATGTGAAATGCAATCAGTCTTGTCCAGGATTTGAACTCGTGTCGCCGTGTCCATTTCCTACGACGATAACGACTACACCACGGACACATACTGGAGTTGATAAATACATTTATAAAAGAAAAGAAATAGACAATAGCTAAGAAATATTTCTTTCTTGAAACGACAGTTTTTTATGGAAAACCTATATTTTCAAAATTCAACCTATCCGCGAGCATAAAGAGTAATTTGATTTATACACGAGTATATACGGTAATACGACCGACATATTGTACACGTCAGAATGGGCACCTCTGGTGGTGTAACGGTTATCAAGCTAGACTAGCAAACCTACACGAGTGAGTTCAAGTCTCATTGGGCGCCCCTTTCATTCGGCCTTGTGCCACATCGAAGCAAAGAGCTTTGTAAATTACTATTGTACACATCAGAATGATTCGGGGATAATTTTGCGCCGAAAAATTCTATTCGAAATTCGACTAATATACCAGCATATACAGTAATTCAACCTGTACACGGGTATACACGATAATTCGACCTATACATGGGTATATACAGTAATTAGACCAACATACTCTATACATCTAAATTGTTCGGAGATTTTTTCCGCTGAAAAATTAAGCTTTTAAGATTCGACTAATGTATTAGTTTATATAGTAATTCGACCTAATCATGAAAATATACCGTAACTCGACCTCTACATTAGTATATATAGTAATTAGACCTATACACGGGTGTATACGGTAATTAGACCTATACACGGGTCTATACGCTAATCAGACCTATACACGGGATGTACGGTAATATAAGTATACAATCAATGTATTATACACGGGTATATACGGTAATTTGACCTATACATGGCTATATTTAGTAATTAAACCTATACACGGGTGTATACGGTAATTAGACCTATACACAGGATGTACGGTAATATAAGTATACAATCAATGTATTATACACGGGTATATACGGCAATTTGACCTGTACACGGCTATATATAGTAATTAAACCTATACACGGGTGTATACGGTAATTAGACCTATACACGGGATGTACGGTAATATAAGTATACAATCAATGTATTATACACGGGTATATACGGTAATTTGACCTGTACACGGCTATATATAGCAATTAAACCTATACACGGGTGTATATGGTAAGCAGACCTAAACGCGGGTATATACGGTAATTAGACTGATATAATGTACTCACCGGAATTGTTGGGAGATTATGATGTCTTGAATTAACTTCTCCAGAGCCATGCATTCGAAGTTCTCGCAGTTAAATTTCCCATTGACTCCCTTCAAGTTAACTGTTATATGTCCATTTCCGGGGTACTGCTTTCGCATTTGTCCCCAAATTTTGTCCGTGAAATTTATGCTGTAGGGCAAGATCTGAAGGTACGACAAACAGTCTGGGATGATACTCGTGCATGCAAAATGGAGTATTCGACGCCTGCACTTCCTCTGACGTTCCAGACATTTCGATAAGATTTCGTGACCGTCCGCCGACGACAAGTAGTCTTCACACACAAACATTACAATGTGGTCGGCTTTTTGGAGATGATAAAATGAATCCTGGTCGATCTTGTTAAGCAGAATCACATGCAGCCAGTGTATTTCCTTCTGCATTATATCAACCAGGAGACCGGCGATCCGGCGATCGTAGGTACTAAAACAAATGACGACGCTCAAAGGCTTAATGATGGTTCCTGGCGATTCCCATGGTACAATATTGGCATGTTGCTCAAAATACCGCTGACAGAACTGCTCGTTTCTGTAATGATGAAGTACTTTCTTGAAACACCTGTCTTCTTCGAGCTAGAAAAAATAAAGTGAGACGCATAAGTTTTAATTTCTGATAAATGTGCTTAAATTACATAGAATTAATCTGTTTAAGGTGAGTGCATTTCATAATCAGACGCATTACAAAACATCTTTTAAATAAAAATCACATCCAATTTGTTTTATAGTATTAATCACTCCCAATATATTTTTATAGTAAAAATAAATTTACAAAGCATTTTAATAGTAAAAATCACTTCCAATGCATCTTTATAGTTAAATCATTTCCAATGTATTCTTAAAAAAAAAATTATTTCTAATGCATTTTTATAATAAAAATCACTTTCAATACATTTTTATGATAAAAATCACTTCCTGTCCATTTTTATAGTAAAATCATTTGCAATGTATTTTTACAATAACAATCATTTCCAATGTAAAATTTATTCCAGTGCATTTTGTTATAAAATGACATCCAATGCACTTTTTATAATAAAATCGTTTCCAATGTATCTTTATAGTAAAAACACTTCTAATGCGTTTTTATAATAAAAGTCACTTCCAATGCCTTTTTATAGCTAAAATCATTTCTAATGCATTATTATAGTAAAATTACTTCCAGCACATTTTCGTAGTTAAATTATTCATAAAATATGTTATAGTAAAATATATTTCCATATATTTTATAATAAGAATCACTTACATTTTATGTTAAAATGACTTCCCGTATATTTTATAGTAAAATCACTTCTGGTATATTTTTGTTATAAAATCACTTCCAATGCATTTTTATAGTAAAAATCACTTCCAATGTATTTTTATAGTAAAACCATTTCCAATGCATTTTTATAGTAAAATCTCTTCCAATACATTTTATTGTATAATCATTTTCAATGCATTTTTACAGTAAATTCATTTCCAATACATTTTTACAGTAAAATCACTTGCGATGCATTTTTATAGTAAAACATTTACTATAAATTTACCATAAAGTTTTTCCTAGTTGGGCCAACCGCAGATAAATGAAACTGCGGATGAAATGTCCTATTGTACTTTGGTCAATACTCGAATCTTAAGAAAAACATATTTATATAAAATTACTTCCAATACATCGTAAAATCCTTTACCATAAAATAAGAAAAGTTTTTCTTCCGGCTTCGTGAACCGCGGTTAAATGAAACTGTGGGTGGTAATGTCCAAGTGTACTTTAGTCAACACTCGCGTCTCCAGAAAAACAAATTTTATGATAAAAATACTTTAAATAGATTTTTAAAGTAAAATCACTTGCCAAGAATCTATAATGTTTTTTTTTCTTGTATGACCACCGCAGATAAATAAAACCTTGGATGTTTATGTCCTGTAATACTTTAGTCAACTCTTGAATCTTCAGAAAAACATCAATTTTCCTCGTATACAAACCAATTATTATATACATTGGAATTTATTCGTTATTAGATCATACCTAGTCATTAGAAATCTTAATTACTCGAATAAAGATAGAATCATCTTAATTTCTACTTAAGTATAATTGTATATAATCATATTTACCAACCCCTCCGCTCGGGCAGGATATGACACAAGGTCAATTTTTAAGTGGAGTTTAACAGGTTAGAATTCACAGTTTTCCTTCTCCTAGACTAGTTGCCTCACCAAGGCTGAAGAAGCTAGTCTGCCCTACTATTTACCCATAGCTGGAGGGAGAATAATTGGATTCATACCTTTCCCAAGGGTATTAGTACTATGTGAAATGCAATCAGTATCGTACAGGATTTGAACTCGTGTCACCGTGTCCATTTCCTACGACGATAACCATTACACCACTGGCACCTCCGTGATGTAATGGTTATAATAAAAGTCACTTCCAATGCATTTTTTTAAACCAAAAACATTTCTAATGCATTATTATAGTAAAATTACTTCCAGCGCATTTTTGTTGGTAAATTGTTCATAAAACATATCGTAAAATACATTTCCATATATTCTATAATAAGAATCACTTACATTTTATGTTAAAATAACTTCCCGTATATTTTATAGTAAAATCACTTCTAATATATTTTTATTATAAAATCACTTCCAATGCATTTTTATAGTAAAACCATTTCCAATGCATTTTTATAGTAAAACCATTTCCAATGCATTTTTATAGTAAAACCATTTCCAATGCATTTTTATAGTAAAATTACTTCCAGCGCATTTTTGCAGTTCTGACAATCTGATTAAATACTTATATTCTTAGTAAATGTACATCTCTCTCTCTCTCTCTCTCTCTCTCTCTCTCTCTCTCTCTCTCTCTCTCTCTCTTCATTTTTTTTTTTTCATTTTTTTTTTTTCATTTTTTTACGTCTTTTGAGTTGTATTGGTAGATTCGAGAATTTCCTTAACACATCCATGTCTGCAAGTATATTTTAAAGAGAAATTGCTCAAGTGATCAAAGACTTCTGATAGACAATATTTCCGCTTCTTTTAGGCCCCTTCCTTTGTTTAATGGCATATCCACCTTCTTGGGTTATTTAATGCCAAAGACATCCTTGTAGGATATTAGTGGTACTATCTATCCCATAGCTGGAGGGATAAGGAAGTTATTTTTGCGAGGGTATTAGTCTGAAAGTGAACGACTGAGTTCGAACTTGCTTTCTACGATGTCAAAGTCCAGGACATTAGCCACTACGCGAATGGTACTCCTTTCCGTTACTGCTGGGTCACCCTGCTAGTTCTGACAATCTGATAAAATACTTATGTTCTTGGTAAGTGTACAGCTCTCTCTCTCTCTCTCTCTCTCTCTCTCTCTCTCTCTCTCTCTCTCTCTCTCTCTAAAAAATTAATTAAACAAAAATATTTAAGAAGTGAATGAATTAAACTTTAAAAAATAGCTTGAATTCTTCCTCTGCAGGATCTCATGATTCAGACTTCGATGCATTTGAAGACTTTTAAATTTATTATCTTTTTTATAGATTCTAAAATACGATAATGAAAAGACTATATTATAACAGTCACACACACACACACACACACACACACACACACACACACACTCTCTCTCTCTCTCTCTCTCTCTCTCTCTCTCTCTCTCTTTTACACACATACACACTCACACACATACATATATGGAAAAGTGAATAAACCGAAACACAGACATCGAATTCAAAATGATATTTTGTCTTTATTTTAAAAAGACTTCATCAAAATGTATTTTGAAATAAAAATGAAATATCATTTTGAATCTGTTGTCTGTGTTTCGGTTTATCCTCTCTTCCACTTATTTTTCACATCTTGTTGGATTTACTAAATCTACCATTTTTCCATATATATATATATATATATATATATATATATATATATATATTAGTAAAGAAACTGTCATAAAAAGAAGTGAGGTTTTAATTTCTTATAGGTTTTATCCTGTTCTGCAACCCATCATTTGAGCACTTTTTCGGACTGACCAAGCGTTTTAAACAATTTGCTCATTTTCATATATATATATATATATATATATATAAGTGGCCAGCTGAAATAAATTTATGATTGTCATATGACAGTTTGTTGATTTTTTCACAATTATATATATATATATATATATATATATATATATATATATATATATATATATATTAGTCTTTCGAAATATGTTTTAGAACGTAGTTTTAGCTTTATAAGTGTTTTGAACAAGAAAGTTTTGCTGATTAGGAGGACTACAAATAAGTGTAACTCCTGCTGACTGTTGCACGGATAAGTGAAACTCATGTTCTCTATTCCAGCGATAAATGAAACTCATGTTTGCAATTACACAAATAGGTGAAATTGCTGTTGGTTATTCAGCGATTGACCTGGTCATTCTGTATTATTGAATTAATAAACATAAGTGAAATAAATATGAACAGGAGGAAATTATTTACCTCTAGTTTAATCAACCAATCGAAATCCTCCTGGACTGTGTTATTCTCGAAGCTTTGACTTAATTTTATCGACAGCATTTCTATCGTCATCTGAAAGAGTGAATTCCGTGCATCGATGATTCCTAACCTTCCAAACCAGGCAGGAACAAATAGAAATTCAGAAATACAAACCGGGATTACAGCTATTGGTTTTTCCTGTAAATGAAAAAACAAAAAAAAAAAAAATCAAAATCTAAACAAACAGTTTTAAAATGGTGGATTCTATACGTATGATCCCACCTTGTGCCATACTCTAGCGTGATGGGGAACTAGACAAGTACCTACTATTGGTATGATAACGAAATTTCTGTCAATCACGTACTTGTTGATTTTCAATGCATTCATTATCCTAGGTATGACACTAAGCGTCAGGGTCGAAGTGCTTTTACTGAAGTTTGGAAAAGTGTGGAGTCACCTCTTCAATGATCGTTATTCCCGGGTTCACTTTGACTCTGAGGCATAGTGCCTGTAAGGGTAACATATATGGAGCTAATAGATCTGTAATTTTACAAAGTCACCTGGTTGTGGATTGTAGAACAACCTTCAGATTAAGGTTTACTGTGAATGGGCCAAAACTGTTGCGAATATAAACTACCTTTGACTTACGCTCGTTATTCTATCAAATACTGATAATTATATGGTTTTAAGTATTCCTATATAATACTAATAATCATATGATATTTACCAAACCCCTCCGCTCGAGCAGGATATGACACAAGGTCAATTTCTTAGCGGAGTTTAACAGGTCTGAATTCAAAGTTTTCCTTCTCCAAGACTAGTTGCTTCACCAAGGCTGAAGAACCCAGTCTGTCCTACTATTTACCCATAGCTGGAGGGAGAATAATTGGATTCATACCTTTTCCGAAGAGTATTAGTGCTATGTGAAATGCAATCAGTCTCGTCCAGGATTTGAACTCGTGTCACCGTGTCCATTTTCTACGACGATAACCATTACACCACGGGCACCTCCAAAATACTTATAATCATATGGTTTCAAGTATTTCTACTTATTACTAATAATTTGCACACAGTTACGTAGTTTCAAGTATTCCTATCTAATATGAATAATTTTCAAATAGATCTATTTGACCCATAGACGGGACCCTAACAGGTACTACCACTCCAGGTCAGAGTGGACCTGGGAGTGATGGCAATGAAGAGGTGACAACATGCTCCTCTGTAACTTGAGCCTCACCACTAGTTGCAGTTTAGTATCATACCTCGAACATTAAGAGGTAATTAGACCCAATTGTAGTTATTTACTAAGCTTTGCTTAGTTGTGGCACAAGGCCGAAAGTATGGGCACTCCGTCAGACTCGAACTCACTTGTGATGGTTTTCCAGTCTAGTACACTAACCATTACACTACGCGTGATGCCAAAAAATTAATAGTAATCATTTACAAAACTTAGCTTAGTTGTGGTACAATTCTGTATGTATGGGGCATCCAGTGAGACTCGAACTTACTTCCAATGGTTTGCTAATCATTAGTGCATTTAAAGCACACACCCCCAACATAATACTGTATGTAGTCTTTAGTGACATTTAAGATGAAAGATTTTTGGAAAACTTCGCTGAACTTACACATTTTTCAAACAAAAACAAAAACTGATTGAATGATGATTGTCGGCGATAAGTGCGACTAGCTAGGGCTTCATAGGAAAATACAGTTTTCGTCCCTTTCCCTTTTCCCCCCTATTTGGGCCTTGTGCTCACTGAGAGTTGTATCTCTTCGGAAATAAAAACTTACACATTTTTCAAGTAGTCGCCTTGCCACAACGACGTTGAATTCTTCTTTGCATAATTTTGCCCTAAAATACTCATATGACACCAAGAGGATGCAACATTTGACTTCTTCAAGGGCTTTGTAAACAAAACCTGTCCAGCAGTTATCTGAAAGAAATTTGAAAATATATATATTATCCCTGTGAATCTAGAAATATAAACATCTTCGCTATCGTTTAAGTTCAGGGCCCGATATACTATAAGTTTAATGAAGCTTAAGTTTCAGGACCCCTGAACTTGGATGGTGTCTCAAAAATTATTTTATGCCACATTGCTCAAAAGGTATAAATTAATCTACAGTATGAGAAAGAGCGTTAGGAAAACAATATTAATATAAGATAATAGTTAAGTTAAAAAACAAAAACAAACAAAAACGTTATTAAAGATGCGAACTTTCCTATAATTGTTCAAGCTTCAATGTCACCTCCCATTTTAAAATGTAGGTTCACCATTGTTTAAGCTACCATGCCATATGTAACAGTATTGACTTAGTCTTTATTTATCGCTCACTCTAGATACTTTGGCATCATTCTTTAGACATTATTGTTTTTACATGCTGCAGTAATATTAGTTGTCACACAGTAATATGGTTTCAAGTATTTCTATCTAATATTAATAAATTGCTTGCAATTATATGGTTTCAAGTATCCATTCCTATTTAATAGCAATTCGCTTCCATTTATATTTCTTCAATTAACTATTCCAATCAAATTATAATGTAAATGTTTGATTAATGCCATATCAACCTTCATGGGTTATTTAATGCCAAAACTATTCTTGTAGAAGAAAGGCAATGATACTGTTACAAGACGAGATCTTGCCTTGATTTGAAAAAACAAAAAGAAAGAAAAGAAGAAAAGAAAAAAGAAACGGAAGTTAACACTTCGAGTTCTCAACTAAAAATGAAAAGTTAGTCGCTCACGCATAGGCTCCGCGCAGAACTTCCGTTTGCGATAAATTAACAAAAAAAAAAAATACATTAATAAATATCCAATCGGAACGCTTCCCGCGGGGCACAAAAATTGCCGTTCTGAGCCTACAGAAAACGTATAAATAGACGGACCAAACAATCATCAGTTCAGTTGCGTTCCTACACCACAGACTTGTTCCCTCACACGACCCGTGTTAAGGATTCTTCACCCCGTCTGGCGCCTGTCATCCGATACATCAAACGCTCTCCGCAGCTACCAACGTATCCTGATTCCGAGAAAACCATCCCTTCACCACGAGACAAGTACAGTACATGAACTTTGTAGCTACCGCCACTGAATTCATTCTTTGACTGTGAATGTATTTCTCCGTTCTACTCTCTGTACTTAATCTATCTATAAAAAATTTCTATAACATCATTACTGTGTTATTGTGAGTATCTATACGTTCTTTGTTTTGCAACCATACGCATTTCTCGCCCACAACTCAGAATATAACAATACTATTCAAACTATTGCTGTGGAATAAGGGAGCTTATACCTTTCCCAAGGTATTAATCTGAAAGTGAACTTAACGACACGAGTAGAGTTCGAACTCGCTTACATTACTTTCTAAATGCTTGTCTTGATCAGCTATACACTTCTAAAGCCTCTTTCTGAAGTTGATTCAATTTCTGGCGAAATGATTTCCCGAGTTTGGAATGTAAATAATAAAAAAAAGGAACATGGATCCTATTTAAAATCTAACTTTACACAGAATAAGAACTGTATTCGCCATTTTGTTTTGTTATTGGAAATTTCAGAACGACCAGCTCAAGTCTTTAAACCTGGGACATCATTTTGCTGGACCCTATATATATATACACACACACACACACACACACACACACACACACACACATATATATGTATATATATATGAGAGGTATATTTATTTGGGGACTAGAATCATAGTTCATAACAGATGACTCACAATAGCGCGTGAAACTAACAGTAACGCGAAGAGAGTGTTTGTATGACATTTTTTATTTGTTTTCATTGATGGTTTTAACGGGGTTTGAAAATTTTAATATATTGTACCAGCCTATTGGCATAATGGTTCGAGCGTGACCCGGGAGACCGGGGTTCAATCCTAGGTTGAGTCATACCAAAGACTTGATGCCCCCTTGTTTAACACTCGGCATTATAAGGTACGGATCAAAGGTAAGTGGAGCAATCCACGGAAAGGAGTAGCGCCCTCCCCTACTACACCCTGGTGTAATAGCAATCAAAAAGGGAGCCTTCGGGACGCTTTCGACTACGATCGGCTAACGTATATATATATATATATATATATATATATATATATATTATTTCAAGAAAAAACAATTATCGGTCACATTAGGATAATAAATTTATTTCCATCCTGTTGAGAGCATTGATATGAATCAAAGACTCTAAAATAATTTTTAATTGGACTACATCAGATCCAATAGGAAAAATAGGAAATGAATTTATTATCCTATTGTGACTGATTTTTTTTTTCTTGAAATAATATTATTTGCTCAGTGAATTTATTTACATTCAACACTTTACCAGAAATATTGGAATATTCGAAATTTGAATAATTTATTTGTCCTGGCGGAATTGTTCCCTACTCCAGATTTACTGGATTGAAGAATACCTCATATATATATGTGTGTGTGTGTGTGTGTGCAGGGTCCAATATGACAATATCTGAGGTTTAGATGGAACGTAGATAAGAAAAAAAAATAGGCAGCATATGTCCTATTCAAAATCTAATTTTACAATAAGAAGTTCTGCAGTACTTGTTTCGAGTATTACTACGTTTTCAAGACGAATAAAAACTTTCTGTTCGTCAGTTGTCTTTGACCTACGTTTAAAGACTGAACCTATTTCTCTGAAATTTCAAACATACAACAACATAGTTTTCCCGTTAGGAACTCTTCCGTATCGACCTTCCGCAAAATGCTTACGAAACAGCCGCTGCGTTGCAAGGACAGATTCAAACTTTAAGATAAGTTTTAAATCGAAAGCGCAAGATGTTCACCATTACCAGCCATTATGACAGCAGAAATGACATGACTGCTGCTTCTACCTTAGTAGGGCCGGCGAGGCGGAAACTTTAAAATCCAGGTGGCCATTCTGCAGGACTCTGGAGAAATACTGAAAGATTTTTTTAAACCTTACCATTTCTAATTGCCATAATATCATAAAAGACATTCAGGGTTGGATTGTACCTCTTCATTATCTTGTAGACAGCTTCTGCTTCTTTCCAATGCGACTCTGAATAGGAGATGTAAATGTCATATTCCTTGTTATCGTCTTCAGAGGATTCACTTTTCATTTGGCTGATTGTAAAACTATGCCTCATCTTTTCGCAAACAGTCCAAAATTTATCAGTCAATTTTTCTCCTCTCGCTAACCTGGAATGGATCACAGAAATTGAAAAATTATACAAAGGTTAAATTAGATAGTTTCCCTCATGGTGGTTGATGCTGCTGCTGCTATTGAAGAGCAGACAGTGAGACGTCTGCACTGAACGAAGTTGTTCAGCCAAAAAGGGTGTTTGACGGTTTCCTCAATTTGTGTTGCCCAGAAAGGTGATTCGGGATGAATAGGATAAGTCATCCTGATTGGGTGAAATTATGCGTCGACCCTAACGGTCGAATTGAATTACGCGCCAAACAAAAATACGAAATTCCTTCTGCTACAAATTCAATAGTATATTAGATTATATTATAATTCTTTGACCGAAGCCAGGCAATAAGAGCTTGCGGATATTTCGTTTCCAAACCTTCAATAATAACGAAGCAGTGACTTTCTTAAATTAGAGTACAATTTTTGAAGGCTCTTTTTTAACCAAGACAACAACGGGTATTTCTGGTTGTGATATATAAAACAGATTGCAGGATCTTAAAAGTATTGATATCACAGTCTGCGAGCTACTTGGTGTTCACGTCCCGGGGGAGGGCTTCTCTCGAAACAATACCTACTTGGTATAATTAAGTTTTGCACCTGAGGCGCGCCTCAATATAAGGAAAATACGGACGAGATCCAACATTCTTTGTGTGATGGCTACGCATGAGTATCGGTTTGTGCATGCCCGACCCCCACATTAAAATGATTTTGTGTTAAATCCTGTCTTGATGTGAGGCCAGAAAAATACTTAGGCTGTTTTGGGACAAATCTAACTCTGACTTAGAGACGTTGTTAATAATAAGATGTTAGTTAAAATCAAATGATAATTATCTAATTATCATTGAAAATATGTAAATAAAAATGTGAATTATGATGTAGTTTCGATTACCGACAGATACATAATGTCCATTATAATAAGAAATACAGATACATTATAAGAGAAAAGAAATAACATAACACAAACCTGCAATCTATGAATGGAATATTCCTGATTATGGGGGGTAAAGTACAAAATGTTTCCATACAGAGAGAAATCACTTGGAGATCGTTGAGAGAATTCTTGTAGCAGATGGCTGTCATAAAGTCGTCCAAACAGTCTTTGTTTTTCATGTAGTTACGGGTTAAAAGAGCAAAAAACCTGAAATGAAAAAAAAAAAAGACTTATTGTAATATAATTAGGGACTTCCGTTGAATGTTTTAGTAGTAAGTTGTTTCCTATCTCAACTTAGGGGTTCTCCATGTCTCGGTCGGGATAGCAGCAGACGCCCAAGTTAAAAATAGAAATGTATCAGTAGCAAATCGGTAGCTGGCTGTGATTGGCTGAAAGAAGTTCAAGAAGAGGAGCCGTTGTTGTGGACGCGGGATAGAAAAGAGGAGAAGGAAGAGTTGGAACCCAGACGCGGAGATGAGAAGACGGGACCCGAACAAGCGCATGCGAATACTACAACAAAAAACGAGAAAGATTATGTCAAGGTCTGTGTCCCCCCCTGTCTCTCTTTCTCTCTCTCTCTCTCTCTCTCTCTCTCTCTCTCTCTCTCATGATGCTTTATTTCTCTCTGTCTAGTAAAAGCGGAGTCATTTTTTATACTCTGTTTCTCTCTTCTCGATGACTACTAAGAGATGTAGTAGTGAAAAAATGTTTGTATTAGCGAACCAAGACGGTGATTTGTGTGTTCGTCACATATTTTCACAACTGACACTTAAGGAGTGGTGCTACACTCATATACCCGTTAGAACCGTGGTGGTACAAATGTCTATGTAGTACCGTAGCGCTACAAGAGTCTGCCGAAAACCGTGGTGGTACAAATGTCTACTTAGTGACGTAGTATTACAAACATCTAACAAACCGCAGCGTTTCATTATTACTATATATCGTGGCACTTTTTCCAACAAAATGACTGAAAAAAAAACCCACACTACTTGACTAAGCGATTAATTTTAATGATACGTCAACCCGTCTAGGATTATTTCATGTCTATAGGTAGGAAATCACGTTCGCTGTACATTGATATTTACATTTTATCCGTTGTTGTTTCTTAGGAGTTTTTTTTACATACAGTTATATGATATCAATTATTCCTATCTAACACTGTAATATTACGGACGGGCGCTGTTTCAAGTATTCCTATCTAATACTAATAATTATATGGTTTCAAATAATTATTTCTATTTAATAATGACCATTTGTTTGCACACGGTCATATGATTTTTTGTCTTACCTCTGGAGTAGACGCAGTGGATGCTGACTATAGCGGATGCAGTCAGCATATTCTAAGCCCCCTCCCTTCACACACACACACACACACACACACCTGACTGATTGGAAACAAGTGATTACGTTTCTTCTCCGATTCAATGGAAACTTACTTTTTACAACCATGAATCTTCACCATGGCCTCCTCCGGCCAAGCCTTAGTGCATTTGGCTTTGGGCTTACAGAAAATTTTTAGGTTTTCATTTGCTTGGGTCAAAGCTGTTGCCAGGACGTTGGCCTTCTTCTCATCGTGATGACTGTACGAAATATACACATCATATCTCTTGTGAAACTGTTGAAGAAGAAAAAGAAAATTGATAAATTGATTGATTGATTTTAAAGGCATGTCAACCCGTCTAGACTTATCTTATGCTTAGGGGTTAAGGAATCACATTCATTATACGATCATATTCACAATTTTCGTGTAGTTGTTTCTTTGGAGTTTTTGTTGTTGCTGTTGTTGTTTTTGAGGGTGGGTTGCATACAGTTATTTGATATCAAATATTCTTATCTAATACAAATAATTCGTACACAATGTATGCTTTCAACTATTACTATGTAATATTAATAATTATATAGCTTCAAGTGATTATTTCTATTAAATAATAGTCACTTTTACACATAGTTATATGGTTTCAATTAACTTACAATAATCTTCAGTATTATAGGATAATCCTTATCCTAACTTATAATAATCCTTCGACAATTATAGCTGCAAATAACTAATCTTTATACAAATACTTTGTACACAGTTATATGGTATCAAATAATTTTCAAACATATCTATTTGGCCCATCGATATGACCCTAATAGGTTTAACCATTAAGAGTTGACCTTGAAGTAAAGGTGACGAAAAAGTGACTCTACACTCTTTGAAGCTCCATAACTAGTGCCTAACCATCGATTGCAGTTTTGTGTAATACCCAGGACACCCCTATTTGGTGGGGGTCTGCAGGGGGTACAGTCAGCTTATTGTAAGCCTCGCCGATAGGACATGTTGAAGAAAATATATTAGACTCTTTGGTATTCTAGATTAAGTTAAATAAAAATTTGGATTTACAATCATAAACTCTCAAACAATTTTCTATCTATTGGAACTATGTTATCGTTTGTTTATTTGTTTGTTATGCTTCCTTGGACATCTTCCCTTTTAACTATTTTCTCACATAAACTTTTAAAAAATAAACCTTTGATCAGAACATACACATTTTGTTAAGTAATTCATTCTTTAGTCTTAATTTTAGCGTGGTGAATATTGTTATTGTTAGTAGCGAAAAAGAATATTTTTTGTTGGCAGCATGGAAAATGTAGTTTGGGTTTGTGCTGCAGGACTCGTGGAAAGATTGTGAGTAAAGAGACGGTAAGGAAACGAAATGGATTTATGAGAAAGTTGAGAAGGTTGAGATGGCAGCGTGTGCCGTCGGACGTGCGAGGGATTGTGTTTGCCGTAGTTTAGCAAAAGCCATGTTGCCGTTGGAGGAAAGGAACTTTGGATCCACCGTGAGTTTCGTGTGTCTGGTATTTGGGGAGAGTGTGCGTTGTCTCCATTAAAGTGGCCCAGAGGTGAATTGAGAGCTAGGTGCCGAGAGCTTAATTGTGCGTCGAATCGACATACCCAATTTTGGGGGTGACATAAAGTTGTGCCTGTGCGTGGCATGTTGAATGTATCTAATTTATATTCAACTGGGATTCCTTGCGAGGAATCCATAAATTAGATAGGTTCCCTCATGTGTCTATGCAGTTGCTGCTATTGAATTGCCGCCAGTGAGACGTCCGCACTGAGCGGCGTTTTCAAGCCAAAGAGGTTGTGTTTGGCAGCTTATCCAATTTCTGCTGCCCGGGAAAAGAGATCCGGATTGAATAGGATACGTCATCCTGATTGGGTGAAATTAAGTGTCGAATTAAATGGCGCGCCAAACCAAAATACATTTTCTTTCCACTACAATTCGATTGTTCTGTAAAATGTCCTCTTAAATTTCTTTCACTCAATCATTTCTGAATTTATCCAGTTCAATCAAAATTATTTTTACGCTGTTCTAGATCGGATCCGCCAATTTTTTTCCAAAATTATATTACTCTATTATTTAGAAAATACCGGCTCATTGGCCTAGCGGTCAGAGTGTTCGCCAATGGCCCGGGAGATCTGGATTCAATCCCAGGTCGAGTCATACCAAAGACTCAAAAAAATGGTACTTGATGCCTCCTTGCTTAACACTCAGCATTATAAGGTACGGATCAAGGGTAAAGTGAAGCAATAGAGGGAAGGAGTAGCGCCCTCCCCTACACCTTGGTGTAGTAGCTATCGAAAAGGGAGCCTTCGGGTCACCCTCGACTATGGTCACCAACTTTACTTTTTACTTATTATTTTAAAAAAAATTAATTGATTAATAAACTTAACTTTTTAAATCCACCTTAACAGTACATTTCCAGTTCGAGGAGAATTATTGAAAAAATATTCAGCGTAATTAGAAATTCCATTAAAGGGGGTGTCCTCGTGGTGTAATGGTTAAAGCGGTGGCCTGCGGAATCGTAATAAGCGAGTTCATACTCCAGTCGCGCTATTACGTTTACTTTCGGACAAATACCCTTGGGAAAGGTATGAACCCCTTTATCCTCCCAGCTATGGGTTAAATAGTACCACTACTGTTCTTCAAGGAGAATAGCTTTGGCATTAAATAACCTACAAAGGTTGATGTGCTATTAAACAAAGAAACCAAATTCCATTAATTAATGAGAAAGTTTCAAGTAAATCACCTTTCATTCTTCTTTAAAGTAGTTAATAATAATTTTTCTAACCATTCCCAATAACTGTAATCTTACTCTTTGTATTATTTTTATCACTCTTTGTATGCTTTCGAATTTTCATGTCTAGACACTGGAGCCTAGGCTTGAGTTCAATATTCAATCTGAGCTCTTATTAAGGTTTCATATACTTTGAAATGAGAACGTCAAAAAAATGCTATGTGCTGTTTTGAACAAATTCAAAACACAAAACAGCAGCTATATTACCACTTGCCTCCAGTCTCTTAAACTATCCAAGTAAGACAAACAAGACATGCAGAACGCTACTGGTGAAATAAGGACCAACTCGTAAGCAACATTCATTGAAATCCTTCACATGGACACACAAGTGATGGCCGACAAGCAAAGACTTACATTCATCTGCTCAGTTCGGACACCGGATGCAAGTCTAGAGGGCCTACCAGAAGTGACGGACGATAGTGACAGATGGAGAGAGTCAAGGGACTTTGTGCTCTCAGCATGATTTGATGGTGATATTTTTAAAACATTTAGCTCACTTGAAATAACATTTCTATCCATCCAGCCACTCATTTTTTGTACTCTCGATACAATAGACAAAATATGATTGTCAACTTTAAGGATATCATCAATTATTGGACTATTAATTTTTTTGTTTTTTTCTTTTTTGTTTTTCGTTTGAAATAACGAGTGAGATTATTATTAGTCCTCGAATTGTACGGACTATTGAACACATCATTTTTGTTGCATTTTTGTAACTAGCATTTGCTTTGCTTTGGCTTTATGGCATATTAACACCATTGTTGGTTATTTAATGCCAAATCCTGTTTGTAATATGATTTATAAACACGTTTTGTTGATACACACAGTTAAATGATCCAACAGTTCTATTTCTAACAATTCAATTTAGCATGAGTTAAAAAGTTAAATGGTTTCAAATATTGCTATGTATAACAAACAATTCATGATCAAATGATCAAACACTTCTATTTCAAACAATTAAATTTAGCATCAGTCATTTCTTTGTACTCAGTTGAAATGTCAAACAGTTCTATTTGACCCATAGAGAGAACCCTTTCTTGTGCAACCGTTCCGGGCCAGAGTTAACCTGGGAGCGATGACAACGAAGGGGTACTCTGCATTCCCCAAAGATCCAACATTATGGAACCTCACCATCAGATCGTTTCGTGTCATATTCGTTGGGGGGGGTCTTACTCTCTAAAGAGATACAGCTGGTGTATTCTATGGCCCCAGCCGACTGGGCTCTGTGTAACAAGAATATTTACACATCAATTTTACGCACAACTTCAAGCATAAATCTCTCTACAAAGACACGAGATATGATTTTTTTCTCTATGACGCAAAACCTTACCATGATCGGACGAAACGTTGGAGTATCTTAAAATATATTCAATAGATTGAATATATATCATAATTTTAAGATTCCATATACTGACTTAAAAACCAAAATAAACAAATATATACAACAACAAAGGGAAAATCGCTGGATCAATGATAAATATAACAAACTCCTAGAAATCAAGCCTATATTAGGAGAATGAAAGCAAAGCTTTTAAAAAAGCTGAAAGGAAGAAGCAGTATCATCCAGATTGCGCATAGGCCGCTCAAGGATTACACATTCCTACTTGCTTCAATAAGAAGGGCAACCAATGTGCCATGTATGTCTCACTGCATACACAATAAAACATGTTCTCATTGAATGCATTGATCTTGCCGCAACAAGAGATAGATTCTATAACGTAGGCTGTACGAAAGAACTATTTAAAAAAAGATAAAGTGGATGCTATAATATCCTTGGGTCAATAGGAAAAAAATAAAAGACCAAATCAATTACAAAATAAAGACTAAAATAAAGCTGGAGTTTAAAAGGTATCTTCATCTCTTTCTTTCCTTCCTTCCTTCCGTAATTCTTTTACAGCCTTCTAAAGATAAAGAAGATACCAACAAGTTAAATGATTAAGAAGAAGAAACAATGGAGCGTCTGTTGTCGAACATAATTCGTTCCAAAATTATGTTCGACAGCCGATTTGTTTGAAAACTGAATCAATGCTAACTCATGATGCTCGGGTAGATTCGGCCAGCCATTCGGCTATGTTCGGTTTGCCTCAGCAGTCATCCACGCGCGTTCCGTTTTCATCGGTTTGACTCGAGTGTTCGAACTCCGAACATTTGTTCGACCACAGAGGCATTTTTTACAGAATTTTTTTGTTCGAAGTCTGAATAGTTCAACTTGAGAGTCGATCGATAACCGAGGTTCCACTCTATATCTGAATTTGGTGTAACTGAGTGCTTTGACTGTTCACCTAAGGTTCTACAAAGGTACAACTGATTGTCTCCATAGTATTGAGATACCCTGTCTCTGAAGTATTGTGTTTTCTGCTATTGAGTAATTTAATGTTGCCTTCCACTAGACAGGATTTGACTCAATGTTTCCCGCAATTGAGATTCCAATGATCCTTTGCTCTAACCAGCCATAAATAAGTAGTCATAGACCAGTTTACCTTCTAATGAAGAAAGATATGATATGCTAGTCCATAACAAAAGGCTTGTGAGTTAAAACAAATATTCATTATATATATATATATATATATATGGTGTAATGGGTAGCAAGCCTTCACGAGTGAGTTTGAGTCTTATTGAGTGCTAAATTCATACGAACTTGTGCCACATCTGAGCAAAAAGCTTAGTAAATTGGTATATATATATATATATATATATATATATATATATATATATATATATATATATATATATATATATTTCCTTGATACGGAGGAGTATAGATCAATTCGTAAATGATCCAATCATTTATGATTGGTGTTATGCTAATATCTTAAAAAGAAAAAAAATATATGAGAATTGCTCTTACCCGAAAACTTTTTGAGATTGTCCATTTTTCCTTCAGTTTTTCAAATTCTTCAATACAGTCTTCATTATCGATGGGATTGTTCGAGGAATCTTTTTCACAAAGGACAATCTTGAGACATCTTAATTGTAGGCCGACCTTCATCCAGTTACAAGCCGCATTCACGGTCGTTTTCAACATTTGGGCACGATCAAACTGCTAAAAAAGAAGAAAAATCTATTTTAAAATCTAAAATGGAATTTAGAGATGAAGTATTTTCAAATACACCATGAGAAATGAATTTGAACATGGTTATGCCACTAAGATTATTCGTAATCCATCTATCTTAGCCTGCTTGTCTGTCTGTCTCTGTCTCTCTATGTCTGTCTGTCTATCTGTCTCTGTCTCTCTCAAAATATCATGTCAGTCTGTTTGCATCTATCTATCTATCTATCTATCTATCTACTCATATCTATGTATAGTTAATTTTTTCTTTTACTCTTTTCCTATAAAACTTGTGCAATAATTATTTCTACGGGTTAACACTAAATTAACAGCAAAAAGAAAAAATGGCAGAGTTCAAATTTTGGCCGAGACAGTGCTCAATTCACACTTTTACAACCGGAAAGACATGAAACTTCAACTTCAAGTCCATTATATATATATATATATATATATATATATATATATATATATATATATATATATATATATATATATATATATATATATATATATATATTACATTCAGAAGTACCCGGTCTATGATCGTACTATGAATTCAAATGAAAAGTATTCTTTTATTTTATGATTTTTTTGTGATCTCGAATAAACTTTTATTTTTACAATTAATGCTCAGTTACTGAATAATATTTTGTCAACAATTTTCGAAACTGTAGCGTAGTTTAATTCAATTTTTTATTTACCCTCTAAAAATTAAAAAAAGCAAAGAATCTAAGAATTCACACATTACACTATTCTTTTATTTTAGGATTTCTAATTTTTTCTTTTTTGTGTTTAAAATGTAACCCTAAACTTGTTGATAGTTTGAAACATTGTTATAGTTTTATATTTCTAAAGATTTTTTTTAAATATTGCAAAAATTTAAATTCAGTTCTTAATTGCCTGTTGAGTTACAATGATAAAAAAATGAATTCGTTTAATTTATTTTCTTTCTTATCCTATAAAATGTAACAATAAAAAGAAGCTTAGAATTAAAAATATGTGTCCACTTATAGGTGGAAAATTTCGCGTAATAATTCAAATGAAAAGTATTTGTTTCAACTGTAAATATTTTATTTCTTTTTTTAGAGAAAATTCATTGAGTTACACTGATCAAAATTTATTATATTTTTTTCTAAGAAATATGAAGACTATTCGTTTAAAAATTCACTTTTTTAGTTACTAATAAACAGTGGTTTCGTTTAATTTTTGTTATCTTTTCTTTTTTACCCTCTAAAAATGTAACATTAAAGGTTGATACAATAAAAAGAAGTTAAGAATTAAAAATATAAAATTTTTCACGTTGCAATTTTTTTCGTATATATTTAAAATAATAGTTTAAAAGTGCATCCCATAGTTTGAAACATTTTCTCAAAGAAATTAAGATTATTCTTTACAGATGATACTAAATGAAAAAACAATTATTTTCGAAAAAGAATTAAATTCAAATTTCATCAACGGAATCTATTTGATATTTAATCTTCTTTAATCTTCTTTTTGTATTTACTTGTGAAGAACTGTAAAGAGTTCCACAAATCGATTGATTTTTTTTTTTAATCGCTGAATTATATTATTTTAATCAGTAGAAATTTTTCAAAAATTAGTTTTGTACTTTTCCTTGTTTTATACATATAAAAGTGTATGCGCGATTTTAATGCACAACTCTTTTCTGTTATAACTTGACACGAACATACCAACACAGACGTAAGTCTTTCGTATGTATGTATGTATGTATGTATGAATGACTTACTTGATTCCACGTGCCAAGTAAATTGGTTATCGCAGTTCTATCACGGTAATCGAGGATGGGTGTTAAACCTCGAAATATATTTCTGATTGAGGCAAATGGTTTTTTAGAATCTGCTTGCCTGAAAACACAAATAAAAAAAAAAGAGATTATTAAACATCGATAGTATTGAATTGAATGAATTCAGAAAAAAATAATTTCAGAGGTCATTTTGGGGAACTATTGAATAAATCACTTAACTGAATTTGATCTCTATATAGATATCGTATAAATAGCGTGCAGGTTTTTTTGTAAAGATTCTTTTTTCATATAAGGTTGATGTGAGAAGAAAGTAAAAAAGGGAGTTTTCAAGAAGAAGAAGAAGAAGAAGAAGAAGAAGACGACAACAACAACAACAGCAATAATAATAATAATAATAATAGCAGTTGAAGTAGTAGTAGAATGAATGTCGGATGGGAAAAATATGGTTACGAATCCGAACAACTACAATTGAAAATCAGAGGTAAAAGATATTCTAATTTTAATCGTTTTTAAAAGCTAAAACAATCGAAATGAATCAGTTGTCATTATCTTAGTTTTTCACGTATTCTTACTATTAAAATCAAAATATCATAAAATAAAAAACTAGAATAAAAACTTTTTTTAAATAGCAGCAGAAATATAGATGTAAGATTAACCAACAAAACCCGATTAGAAAAAAAAAACATGATTGGACTTTAGGCTTAAACTCAGAAATTTTAAACGCGTATTAGTTTATTAGTTTATTAGTCTTTGTTTTTATTGCCTACTAAAGGTTGTTCGTCTTTGCAAGAGTACCAGGTCACATCTGAGACAGGAATACAGATAATAATCAACCCCTGGGTCTGGTATAACCACATTATACTAGTTATGAAAACTGTCAAATACAAGTACAAGTCAACATGGGACTCACATGACATATCTGAATGTCATGATCGGCAAGTGCTCCCTTAATATCCAAAACAGGGATCCGATGGCATCCTGCGAATGTTGGCTGTTCTAATTTCAGGTATTCAAAGATCAAAGCAACAATTCATCTGAGAGACACCAAAGGAAAAAAAAATGGACCTGAGAAGACCACAAAAATGTAATCCATTCTTATTCTAAAAGCAATCCTTCCCAAACACATTTAGAGGTTATAGAAAAAGGATTTTCAAAATGTGGGCAGAATCTGTTAAATTTAATACAAGCCAAAAACTTGCTCACCAAGCAAGGAAGGCCGGTTTTTTGACATTTAAATTCTAGAAATATGTCGACTGGTAAACTGTAAAGACTCTGTTCTAAAATCCTCTAAACGAACTGAAATACAAAATATGGAAAACCAAAATATTACGGAACTTGTCACCAAACATCAATGTTTACACAAGAAGAAAGAAACAATGTTGAGTATGAAAATTCATGACTGAAAAGAAAGCTACATTACCATTCACAAGGAATCAGGACAGGGATAAAGGCTAGGTAGAAACTGGAAAGGTAAATAAATTGTTTAAAAAACATCTCGACGGACAACATCACCGAATTAAACTAATTCATTCAGAAGCAAAACCAATCAGTGATAAAATCGGCAACGACACAAGAAACCTAAACTGAAAGACAAAACCTGGATGAGTAATGAAGGTAGAAAGAAAAATGAAGAAACTGCGAAAACTAGCGAAACTACTAAGGAAGGAAAAATACATGAGGTCACAATAGAATGAAAAGACCGAAAAACAACAGCAAACAAGACTGACAATACAACTGGAAGAAATAAATCCAAAGATATGGGCGAAAGAAGGGACACTGAAGAGATACTAGGATAGAGTCAAACAATACAACTAAAACAGGATCTCCCAAAATAACGAAAGAAAATTCAACTAACAAGTAGGTGGAGAATGCACGAGGACAAATCAGCAACCGGATGCAAAAAATAAAA
This sequence comes from Sepioteuthis lessoniana, assembly GCA_963585895.1. NCBI lineage: Eukaryota > Metazoa > Mollusca > Cephalopoda > Myopsida > Loliginidae > Sepioteuthis > Sepioteuthis lessoniana. The sequence continues at coordinate 15,572,779 of OY757935.1, forward strand.
AACAGTTTTGTAGCAAGATATGGGAACAGAAAGAACATAACAGATTGGGCTAATGGATAAATAGCATAAAAAAGAATTACAAGGTCTTGAAGAAGTCCCCGAGGCGGACATACACCTGGATTCACAAACAGCAATTCTTGTAGATGAACAATAGTGGTACTATTTAACCCATAGATGGTAGGAAGATAAATGGGTTCATACATTTCCTAAGGGTATTAGTCCAAAAGTGAAAGTAATAGCGAGTATGGAGTTCGAACTCGCTTTCTATGGTGTCGTAGTCTAGTGCGTTAACTACTACGCTACGAAGACTCATCCTTTTCGTGATTTAATATAACTTAATTTACATAATACATATATAAAGAAAAAAGTAAAGATGTCGACCGTAGTCGAGGATGACCCGAAGGATCCCTTTTCGATGGCTACTATGTAGGGGAGAGCGTTACTCCTTTCCCTATATTGCCCCACTTTACCCTTGATCCGTACTTTATAATGCTGAGTGTTAAGCAAGGAGGCATCAAGTACCATTTTTGAGTCTTTGGTATGACTCGACCTAGGATTGAATCCAGGTCTCCCAAGCCATTGGCGAACACTCTAGCCATTATGCCAATGGGCCGGTTTAATACATATATACGAGGAGTATTCCAAAGGTAAAACTTATTTATTTCTATGGAAACTATGACAGATACAGACAGCACAAAAACAGCAATTTATTGGGCAAGTTTTCAACTACAGAACACAATTTCAAGACATGCTGACCACCATTGGCTGTATATTTTTGCCAACGACGAGCAAATTTTTGTATATTGTGCTCGTAAGAGAGCTACTCTAAAAATCAGCATCTCCTATTTTATCGTATTGTTCCACATCAAATGTGGATATTGGTGCTATGGCAGTAGGCATTGAACCTTCCTGAAAATGACACACATACACACGTATATATATATATATATATATAAAGAAGAAGAAGAAGAAGAAGAAGAAGAAGAAGAAGAAGAAGAAGAAGAAGAAGAAGAAGAAGAAGAAGAAGAAGAAGAAGAAGAAGAAGAAGAAGAAGAAGAAGAAGAAGAAGAAATGAATTGAATCCGACAGAATATATGAAGAAAAAGGTAAAAACGGAATTTGGTGGTTCGTTTCGCCTTCAAGTTTTTGTCTAAATACAAAAATATTTTACCTAATTTTTTTTTGAGAAATAATTATAACAGATAATATTTTGGGATTCAGTTCGAAGTTTTCATTAGGGCTTGTAGATGTTGTTATGTGAAAACAATAATACAAACTGATATGTTCTAAATACGTTGTCATACGATGTAATCTTTTTGAAAAGTAAATGGTGTTTTGTGGTTTGATAGACTGATTTATAATGTTTTATTACTTTAAATATTTACAGAAAGGGGGCTAATATTTAGAGTGGATTTTGAAATCTTTTTGTATTATTTTCCCTAGAGATGGTGATATTTTGAAAAAAATCCTTATCGTTGTGGTATTATGTTGTAGTATGCTATGGAACCTGTTTCAATTACTTTTCGTTTATCTCTGCCATGGATGAAAGCAAATATGGCAGAGTTTTGAAAATCGAAAGTGTGGTTGGTTAAAATATCATGAGAAATTAAAGAGTTTGTTGTTTTATCAGTTTTAAAGTCTTTTTATGTTTATAGATTCTTTTATTTAAATTTCTACTTGTTTCTCCTATGCAAAATTTATAATAATTTTGGCAACGAATTTTGTAAACATCGCCAGTGAATAGGGAATTTATGTTTTTGGAGTGGTTCTTTACTGTTTGTTTTATTGTTTTTGTTGTGCGGGTTGTAGTTTTTATGCCGAAGTAATTTAAGGTTTTTTCAATGAGGGTGGTAGTGGGATTTGGGGGTAATGTTATGTGTCTCTTTATAGGGTTGATATTTGAGCGAGGTTTGTTATTTTTATTCATATTGTAGAATGTATGCTTGTGGATGTTTATGGCTTTTGATTTGGCGCGGTGAATGAAAGACTCGGGATATTGTAGTTTAGAAAAATAGTTTTTGGTATGTTCAAATTCTTCGTTTAGAAAATTGGTAGAGCAGATTCTAAGGGGTCCTCAAGGGAAAAAAGCTATAAAAATACCTCTCTTTGCTTTATTGCTATGATTCGAATAAAAATGTATGTAGTCATTTTTGTTGTTTATTTTGTGGTAAACTCTGAATTCTAACTTATTGTTGTTGTTTATTAGTAAAATGCCCAGGAAAGAGAAGGAATTGTTTTTCTCAAGTTCGTATGTGAAATTAATGCTTGGTTTAACTTTGATTTAATATTTTTCTATTCAGACAAAACCTTGAAATCGAAACAATAAACGAACCACCAAACATATATCTTTCTTCCGTTTTTACGTTTTTACACACACACACACACACACACACATATATATATATATATATATTGTCATTATATATATAAATATATATATATGTGTGTGTGTGTGTGTGTGTGTGTGTGTGTGTGTGTGTGTGTGTGTGTTGTGTGTGTGTGTGCTTTGTCTCAGTTAAAAATAGTGACTAACATGAAGACAAAGATGTGTCATTTAATTTCGCCTTATGGAAAAAATTTATCCATTAATAATAATCGACTCTTGTTGAACGGTGTAGTTTTTTGTTTTCAAAGTCATACCAATCTTTGTGAGTTATTCAATGCCAAAGCCGTCATTGTAAAAGAACAGTAGTGGTACTATTTAATCCATAGCTAGGGTTGGGGTAAAGGAGTTTATACCTTTCCCCAGAGTATTAATCCGAAAGGGAATGTAATAGGGTGACTGGAGTTCGAACTCGCTTACTACATTTCAGTCAAGGAAGTTAGCCATCATACCACGGGGATTACCATTCTTGCTTTAGGGTTACGAGACTAAACTGGGGATGTTAATACACCTATGTGGTGAGTGACGCATTTCAGCAGTGATGTGAGTTACCAGACTCAGCTATCAAGACACAACATGAACAGCGTCTCGGTAAGCCAAGCCGCATGAATCGGGCCAATAAAAAAGAGACAACATGGATATCATTTTCTGACAATGTGAAAAAGTGGATCGTCCCTGTTGATCCAGATTCTTGTTCATTGCTGCCGAAGAGCCTTGCCTATGGCGGTGACTATGTGGAACCTTGCTCTATCCCTTAGTGTCATTGTATTCCTTGTATCCATAGTAGAGTCCATGAAAATGGATAGGAGGAAATATTTTCTGAACGTCCCCGAACACACAAACTAGCAACGCGATGATCATAGAAACCGACCCATTTGTCCGACAAACTTGGAGCAATTCCTTCCTTAGTTGGCCCATGATAAGATAGGAAACGAATCCTGACTATCTCTTTTTTTTTAAAGGACCTTCCTCTCCAACCTCTTTGAATGGGAGGGCATCCCCCGAAATAGACACTGCATCTTATGAGGCTCCAGTCCAGGAATTACTCCCATGTCCAATCTGACCCAGATTGACAGTATCCGTTAGGGTCCCATCTAAGTGTCAAATAGAGATGCTCAATCATTTATAAAGGATGATTATTATAAGGGAGTTAAAACCATACAACTGTGTGTAAATTATTTATATTACATACGAATACTTTAAACCATTTAACCGTGTGCAAACAATTGATTAATACTAAACAGAATCATTAGTGTTAAATTAGAATACTGGAAACCATTTGACTGTGTACGAACAGATAAGCTTTAACTACTCATTTAAAAATAAAGTGATCTATAAACTATTCGCTGACAAATCATATATTTGGCATTAAATTACCCACAAGAGTTTATATGCCGTAAAATACCAACCAACCGAAATAGATAACCTTTCCTATGATAAGTGGCCATCGTTACTTTTGTGACATTGAAAACAGTATAAAAACTAACTTACCTTTCAAAGCAGACGAGACGGCTGAAAGGCAACTCAGGGGACAAATATTTTGATAACCAGCACAAATAATTTTTCCTCAGATCTCTATCCGGTTCTTGACTGTGGTCGTCTATCATAATGTTCATATTTTTCTGTAGAGCTTTCATCAAAGGTTCATTCCTCACATAATAGGAGCCTGAAACGAAATGATTTTAATGTTTGATTAATACCAATCAATTGACAAAAATTAAAAATCAAGTTAATATGATCAGTGACTAAAAAAAAAAAAAAAAAAAGAATGTAATTACATGTCTTTTAGCGGATGTGCAATTGTATTGACATAGTACTACCACCAGGCAAAAAATTATGAAATTAGCACACTTAAAAGATGTTCACCGTGTTTCATTATTATTATTATTATTATTATTATTATTATTATTATTATTTATCTATTTATTCAGCAGTAAATAAACTAATAACAGATACAACACATGTTGAAGAAATATTTTTGATGAATTTCATAGCCCAAAGTTACGAGTTCTTTGTTACACAAAGTTATTCATTACTCGAGTATATATGGTAATACACTTTTGAATAAACAGGTCTTTCTATAGTTAATTTGATCTAAAATTGGAATTATTTAAGCCTTACCGTGCAGATTAGCAGAGCCTGATTGGTCTTGTAAGGTTTTTAAAAAAATTTCTGATTCAGTTTTAATACTATCACCCATTGGTGAAAATTATGGAATTAGCATACTTAGATAATGTTCACCTTGTTTTGTTTTGTTTTTTAATTCTTTTTCGATGTATCTTTATCGTAAAAACTATTTTCAGTGCATTTTTTAAAAGCTGGACTGCGACCTCGAAGTACGAGAGTTCAAATTTCAGTCGAGTTAATACGTTCTCTTTTGGACTAAAATCCTTGGAAAAGGAATTGAACTTCTTTATCCCCCCAAGCTAAGGGTAAAATAATGTCACTGTTGTTCTTCTACAAGAATGGGTTCGGCATTAAATAACCCATTAAGGGGCATATGCCGTTAAACAAAGAAACCAAAACTAGAAATCATTTCTAATGCATGTTTATAGTAAAACTCATTTCTATTCTGTTTTTATAGTAAAAATCATTCCTGATGCATTTTTATATGATCTCTAGCAAAAATAATGGAATTAGCATACTTAGATGATGTTCAGCTTGGGATTTTATAACTTATACCTTTTTCTAGTAAAAACCATTGCTAATGTATTTTCATAGTAAAACTCATTTCTGATGTATTTTTGAAGTAAAAATAATTTCTAATGCACTTTTATAGTAATAAATCATCACTAAGTCATTTTTGTAGTAAAAATAATTTCTAATGAACTTTTATAGTAAAAATTATCACTAATGCATTTTTGTAGTAAAAATAATTTCTAATGCACTTTTATAGTAAAAATCATCACTAATGCATTTTTGTAGCAAAAATAATTTCTAATGCACTTTTATAGTAAAAATCATCTCTAATGCATTTTTGTAGTAAAAATAATTTCTAATGCACTTTTATAGTAAAAATCATCACTAATGCATTTTTGTAGCAAATATAATTTCTAATTTACTTTTATAGTAAAAATCATCACTAATGCATTTTTGTAGCAAAAATAATTTCTAACGCACTTTTATAGTAAAAATTATCACTAATGCATTTTTATAGTAAAAATAATTTCTAATGCACTTTTATAGTAAAAATCATTTCTAATGCATTTTTGTAGCAAATATAATTTCTAATTTACTTTTATAGTAAAAATCATCACTAATGCATTTTTGTAGCAAAAATAATTTCTAACGCACTTTTATAGTAAAAATTATCACTAATGCATTTTTATAGTAAAAATAATTTCTAATGCACTTTTATAGTAAAAATCATTTCTAATGCATTTTTGTAGTAAAAATAATTTCGAATGCACTTTTATAGTAAAAATCATTTCTAATGCATTTTTGTAGTAAAAATAATTTCTGATGCACTTTCATAAAAAAAAATGATATCTAATGAATTTTAGTAGTAAAATAATTTCTAATGCACTTTTATAAAGAAATCATTTCTAATGCATTTTTCAACTTCCTCAGGTAAAAATTATGGATTTTTCACACTTATAACATGTTCCCCTTGTTTTTTGTTTTTATTGCTTTTTTTTTCTTTTTAATTTGCAGTAAATTAACTAATAACAAATAAGACGCCAAACGTTTTACCCCGGCCGTTTTTTTTTTTTTTTTTTTTTTTTTTTGTAGGGGAGGCTTTCGCCTCAGTAGGGAATGCTGTTGGCGTATTCTTCAGCAGAAGGAAGAAAGGAATACTTACGTGGATGAGTACAGACGATTAAATAATCTACCTTGTCTTCTTCTGTCATTTGGGTAATGTCACCAACAAGAAGCTCAATTTGACACAGACCTTGAGTTGTGAACAAATTGAGTGTATCGAGCTTCTGCAGACTCATTTTGGAATTCAATAACTTTATCCTGTCTCACTTTAAAGAAAGAAAGAAAGAAAAAACACAATACATAATTTGAATACTGAAAATATTTGGTGGACCCCTAAAAGAAATATTTAGATGGTCTTTACATTTTTTTAAGCTTAAAAGAAATAACTAGATTTTAAATTAAGTTTGTTTAACTTTAAAAATCAAATACCCAGACTTTAGAGAAAGAAATTTGTTTTAAGGCACGAAGTTATCTTAAAAAAGTAAAATTCTTTACTCAGATTCAGATTGATTTTAATGGCATGTCAACTCATCTTGGGTAATTTTATGCATAGTGAATATATTTACTCTTTTTGCGTAATTGTTTTGTAAGAGGTGGTTGTTGCTATTATTGTTGTTGTACTCAGTCCTATCGAACATGAATAATTTTTCAAATTGATATATTCGACCCATGTATGGGACTTCACAGGTACTACGACTCTACGTAAAGGTGGACCTTGGAGTAATGACAATGAAAATCTCCAGAACTGAGGCCTCACCATCAGATGTATTTCAGTATCATACCCAAGACACACATTTTTTTTTTTTTTTTGTAGAGTCTTACTCTCTGCAGGGGATACAGTCAGTATATTGTAAGCTGCGTAAACAAGGTGGTATATTCATTGAATAAACTTGGAAGAAATAAAAACGTGTCGACCTCAAGAAAACGACTTTTTAAACAGACTTTTATGAAAAAATTGTTTAGGTTTTAAAGAAAGAGAAATTTGGATTGAAAGTTATAAAAAAGTTAAATTCTTTCATAAACTTTGAAGTAAAAGAAATATTCAAATACATGCTAAGTAAAGAAAAATTGCTTAGACTTTTTACAGAGACCATTTTTCGAGATCGAAGGTATATATAAAAGAGTAAAATTCTTAGATAAACTTTAAAACAAAGAAGAATATTTAGACATTTACATAATTTTTGATAGATTTTATTCTAAAATCTATCAAAAACAAGAAGTCAAGTTCTTTGATAAACTTTAAAGAAAGAAAACTTTTAAATAGATTTTTAAAAAAACTATAACTTGTTAAACCAAAAGCTATCTAAAAAATTTAGATTCTTATATATGTGCTAAAGTAATTATAAATATTTCGAGAGACGTTAAAGGAAAAGGATTTAAAGACCTTTACTATAATTTATATAAAGAATGTGTGGGGTTGGGGGGATAAACTTGGAAAAACGAAAAATATTCATAGAGGATTTAATTAAAAAACGTTTTAGATATATTAAAAAAAAAGAAAACTTTAAACTGGGGACTATTTTATGCCTTGAGGTTAGGGAATTGTATTCATTGTACATTTATTTTTACTTTTTTGTATACTTTCTTAAGAGCCTTTTTGTTTTGTTTTGTTTTTTGTTTTTTGCACACAGTTATATGATATCCAGTATTCCTATTTCGAGAGACGTTAAAGGAAAAGGATTTAAAGACCTTTACTATAATTTATATAAAGAATGTGTGGGGTTGGGGGGATAAACTTGGAAAAACGAAAAATATTCATAGAGGATTTAATTAAAAAACGTTTTAGATATATTAAAAAAAAGAAAACTTTAAACTGGGGACTATTTTATGCCTTGAGGTTAGGGAATTGTATTCATTGTACATTTATTTTTACTTTTTTGTATACTTTCTTAAGAGCCTTTTTGTTTTGTTTTGTTTTTTGTTTTTTGCACACAGTTATATGATATCCAGTATTCCTATCAAATAAGAATAATTTGCACACTGCTGTATGATTTCAAGTATTCCTATGTAATATTAATAATTATATAGTTTCAAATGATCATTTAATGATAGTCATTTGTTTGCAAACTGTTATATGGTTTCAAGTAACAAATAAAAATCTTTCGTAAACAAATTATCACTTCAAGAAACTATTCTTCAAACAAATAATTTGCAATTATATGGTATCAAGTAATCCTATCCAATTCAAATAATTTTCAAACATACCTATTTGAATGGCTTTCGGCTTCGGCCGGGCCACCTTCGGGTGGTCGAAGAATCACTGACAAACACAACATAGCACTAGACTTTTGGGTCTGGTTCAAGCTATGAGCAGACATACTTACTGGACTCACAATGCACTTAGTGAGTCCATGTCTTGAAGGGTCATATGGCTCACACTACGCCAAAAGAGTCGATGACTAACATAGTCCCCGATAATGCCCTAAACTCTCACTATTAAAAAGATCTCGATGGAGGGGCAGAGATAAATATCCATGCCAATTTGCCCCATACATGTGATTTTAGAGAAAGAAATTTGGGGCTAAAAGCTATCTGAATATAAAATTCTTAGATTTTAAAGAAATTCTTGAAGTTAGACTAAAGGCTATGATTAGATTGAGAAATGGATAGAAATAATGCATTGTTTAAGTTACCAATTCTTATGTCTCTTTTGTGTTCTTTCAAGCGAACGTGAAGGTTCCGTGATGTTTCACCAATATACCTAAGTTTACAATTCTTACAATAAACACCAGCGTCTGAAGATATGTTGCATTGAGGGCTAAACGGTGTTTATTGTATCCCTTGTAAGAATTGTAAACTTAAATATATTGGTGAAACATCACGGAACCTTCACGCGCGCTTGAAAGAACACAAAAGAGACATAAGAAGTGGTAACTTAAACAATATACTAAAGGCTATCTAAATCATGTTTTTTTTCTTTAATTCACTTTAAAGTAGGGAAAAACCCTAATTTTCCAGTCAAGGATTGCGGATAAAGTAGGGAAAATATTTATGTTAAAGAAAAAAATTAGACTTTAAAGAAATACTATTTTTTAGATCAAAATCTATCAATACATAGATAAATAGATAAACTTTAAAAAAATAAACAAGAAAAATATTTAGAAAATAATGAGAGGTTGATGTTTCTAAAGCGTTCTTTTAAAGTTGAGGCTTACATTTTTTTATAAGACAAGATTATCTTTCTTCTTGTAATTAGTTAGAGAAAAAAATCTCAATTCACTCATGAAATGGAAGACTAGATCAAAATGATCCAAAAATCTTTTAAAACTTTATAAGAACGACACACTTCTCGAATAGAAATCTAAAATGTATCAATAGTTAACTCGTTGTGCTTGAGTTTGAGCCCGCTATCATCGAATATAGAAGTCAGTTCTTCTTCCCATTATTTCAAATGAAGATCACACGAAAATTCTTTAAGAAATTTTCACCGTCCTGTCAGTAGGGCTTATAATACGCTGACTATATCCTCAGCAGAGGGGGTAAGATCTCTTTAAAGAGATGTCTTGGTTATGACATTAAACTGCATCTGATGGTCAGGTTCCTTGTCAGCAGAGCTTAAAATACACACATTTGCAGTAACTTCTGCTGAGGGGTGAGAGTCCCTTTAACTCCAAAAGAAGAGTGTTTTGAATACGGCACTAGGTTGCATGTTCTGGAGATCCGGGGAGTGTAGAATACCCCCTCCTTGCCATTACTCCCCAGTCAACTCTGACCAAGAGCGGTAGTACTTGTTAGGGTCCAATCTATGGGTCAAATAGATCTGTTTAAAAATTATTCGTATTCGATTGGACCGTATGCAACAACAACAACAACAACAAAAAAACTCTTTAAAAGCAACACAAAAAATGTAAATATGAATGTACAATGAACACGATTTCCTAACCTCAATGGATAAAATAACCCCTGACAGGTTGAAATGTCGTTAAAATCAATCAGTCAAAGCAATCTCAAAACCAATTATAATCTTTAGTGTTTAATGATGAAAAATACATTTAAATTTTTCTTGGTTATCAAATGCTCTACAAGTGTATACGAAAGATTCTGTTGGTTTTACGTATATTTTTTCATGACACGCAAAACTACATTTAGCGAGGCATTGGTGGGTCGCAACCCCTACTTTGGGAAACATTTCCACTAATTTATTTGATGACAACTAAGAGCCTCAAAACGGGATCCAAAGTTTTCGTTTTTTCTTGACATCTTATATTTCACGGATTGTTCGATGGTTCTGTGATTTTTACTTTCTTTTCTAATTCAAAATAGTTTCAGTTTACATTAGATTGTAATGTGATCTAAGACTGACTCATTAGTCACTCTAAACCATGTCAAATCTCTCACATGGGGTAATGGTTAACGAGCCAAGTGCTAGTGAATTCGATTCTCGCTTGATGCTCCGTAATCTTGATCTTGTGCCAAAACTAAGCTTGTAAGCAGGTATTGCTTGGATAGCAACCGCCATGAGCGAGTTCGATTCTCGCTGGATACCGCCTACTTTTGGCCTTTTGTCAGAGTTAGATTAGTTAAGTAAATGACTTAGCCTTACACGGCTAACCTTGGAAGTTGAAGGCACATGAAGTTTAATCTGAATTTGTTTCTTCTTCTTCTTCTTCTTCTTCTTCTTCTTCTTCTTCTTCTTCTTCTTCTTCTTCTTCTTCTAATTGTTTTTATTATTGAATCTTCAGTTTTTTTTTCGGTTTCTTACAATCCTTCACCGAGTCTTTATCCAAGACCTAGCGTGAGGGAAGGTAGTGATTGTATGTATTCTATGTTTTTATATCTTTTGCTGCTTATTTTGTCTGATTTTTTTTTCAGTCACATTGATTGTACTCTCCTAAGGAGACGAGCTGTTCCACAAAGTGCGATTATTATTATTATTATTATTATTATTATTATTATTATTATTATTATTATCATTATTATTATACCCGGGAATGGAGTAGCGCCCTCCCCCTACACCTCGGTGTAGTAGCTATTGAAAAGGGAGCCTTCGGATCACCCTCGACTAAGGTTGCATAAGAACGTGGAGCTGTATGATCTTAAATAGCAGTACTTACTCACATTACAAAAAAAATTATTATTATTATTATTATTATTTTACTCGTTGCAAGTTTTTCACACCTGCGTTAGCAGGTTTTTTTTTTACCGGAACTTGGATGACAACAAGATTCTTCAGATCTTAAGGACTCTGCTAAGTAATCTAGCCGATCTTAACAATGCCGTCGTCTGGATGGCCCCGATTCTTTCTCTGATTTCTAATTCCCTTAGTCTTTCTTCCAACCTTTTGGGGTCCGTTTCAAGGGTACTACTAACCACAACTGGTACCACCGTCACCCTCATTTTCCATAGCTTTTTTTTTTCCTTCTCTGGCAAGGTCCAAGTATCTATCTTTTCACTTTATGTCATTTTTGTCTGTGGTTTGCAAGAGCAGAAAAATCCACGAATTGTTTTTTGTTTGTTTGTCAGGTTGTTTTTTGTTTGTTTATTTTATCTTTTTTTTTTTTTTTTTTGTTAATACTTGGTCAGGTCTTCTGGCCGAGATTAAAAAATCCGATAGCATCTTAAAATCCCAAAGAATTTTATTCATCTCATTCTCTAACACAGATTCTGGTTTGTACATATACCATTTGGTAGTATGGTCGAATTTTAATCTCTTGCACAATTCCCAGTGGATCCTCATCCCCACCCAGTCATGCCTACTCATGTACTACCTTTGAAACAGTTTGCTGCATTCGACAATGATGTGATTAACGGTTTCATCTCTTTTTCCACATAACCTACACTCGCTATTCTATTACATATTATCAATTGTTGCTTTGACATATGACATTATTTTGCGCTGCTGTAAAGAGATTCAGTTTCTCCCATCAGGTTACCCCTTCTTTACCATGTCCATATCATTTTGTGTGCAATTTCCTTTAAATGACTTTTTTCCTATATGCATTTTTTCTTCTTCCTCCCTCCCTCCCTTATCCCTCTCTCTCTCTCTCTCTCTCTCTCTCTCTCTCTCTCTCTCTCTCTCTCTCTCTCTCTCTTCTTTTGTAAGCCAGTAAAATGTACGTTTTATATCTATATGACAGACATAAATTTTTTTTTTTGATAGTCATACAATACGAGACATTTTTGGAATATTTACAAAAAGATTTTATATTTACAAAAGATTCATTTTTGCCCGGAAAAGAATATCTTTGATAGATGGATAATTACAACATCAAAATATGGGAAATTTAGTTATTCTAAAATATTATAATCTTGTAGCATATCAATTCAGTGGTATTAAAGTTTGTCTTATGCACAAAAAAATATATTATTTAAACTAGTGCTTACTCATTGTACATACCGGTTGTAAGATGGTCATAATTAAAAATAAAGGACATAGAGTCACTTTTATTAAAATTTACGATAATTTGGTTTGGTTTCTTTGTTTAATAGCATATCAGCCTTCATAGGTTATTTAATGCCAAACTCACCCTTGTTGAACAGCAGTGATACTATTTAACCCATACCTTGGGAATAAGGAAGTTCATGATTTTCCCAAGGGTATTAGTCCGAAAGTGAACGTGATATCGCGACTGGAGTCCAGAACTTTATCCATTACGCCACGGAGACTCCTCTTAAGATAATTATTTGTATTTAAGGAGTCAAACTAGCAGTAATTACCTATATTATATTTGGATTGTAAAACGATCATTATCAAAAAATAAAAGTCATATAGTCGTTTTTATTAAAGTTTAGGATGTTTATTTTTATTTAAAGGATGTTTTATTTGTTTTTTATCATTTATTTTGTAATCAAAATAGTCAATATAGAGGTCACTACGTTTTTTTAAAAATTTGTTGCAATAATTGTGTGCAAAGACAATAGATAATTTTGTACTATGTTCTGTTTGAATTTCTCTCTCTCTCTCTCTCTCTCTATATATATATATATATATATATATGGAGAAATTGTACATTTTAGTAAATCTGACAGGATGTCTATCACCTATCTTTAGACTCTTTCCCTCCCTGTATACCTTTTTACATCTTCACCATTATTTTATCTATTTCCTCAATTGCTAAAGTGTAGAAAATTCAAATTTTTTTTTAGTCTGAAAAGTTCTTCTTTGAATAAAGAACGAGACATTACTACTAAACCCATTGTAAGTGTTTGATTTATCCACTTTTCCACTTTTCCATTTTTATCATATATATATATATATATATATATATATACTAGCAAAAGTACCCGGCCCATGACCGGACTAAAAGGATTTTATGAACGCCAGTGAGTGATTGAGAACGAAGAAAGAGCCTCTGCCGTATCATGAATAAAGTACTGACTGCAGCATCAAAGTGAGTTTGAATTTAAGTCAATCTATTATGTTCACATTCGGACTATATTAGGAAAGCCATTAAATTCAACTTTCGTCTATAGAATCGCCGTGATATTTAAACATGGTAGGGCTTAGAAATAACTGAAGAATCTCCCTCTTTTTGTACTTACTTATGAAGAACTGTGAAGAGTTCTACAAATCCATTGGTTTTTAATTATTGAATTATATCATTTCATCAGTAAAAATTTAAAGAAATAGATTTTGTATTTTCCCTTATTATATTCTCATTAAAGTGTATGCACGATTTTAATTCTCAACGACATTTTTTTTTTCAGAATTATAACTCGACACGCACATACTAAAATAGACGCGACTCCTTTACATATAGAGAGGAGAATCAGTTTGGTAAATGTAACAATTATTTTTTTTTTTTAAGTATTCTCTGCTCTAAGGCTGAAACGGAGCTGGTATAAACCAAAAATGTCCGCAAATAAAATCAAAAGCTGTTGCTAAAAGTTTAAGCTGTCTGACAATTATGGCGTTCACCACGAAACGAAACTGATTCCCTCTTTCAGTGGTACCTAACAGCTGGAGCATTGACCGGTACAGGGCCGTAAAGCAGGTGCTACTGGCCCTCGAGAAAATGATATAATATGACGTCAGAGTACAAAGATCACACTAGATATCACACTGAGGGCGACCATGGAAATTTGATACTAGAGAGTAGTATATTGTAATTATAATCACATAAGGTATCACTATCTTCAAATAAATAGCACTTAAATAACCTTTTTTTCAATTGATTCTTATATTAAAGCCATTTACAATGGAAAAGTCCCTTCCAATACATTCCTATAGTAAAATCCGTTACAATGAATTCTTATTTAAAATCATTTACATTTTATTCCTGTAGTAAAATCATTTGCAATGCATTCATATAGTAGAATAATTTACAATGCATTCCTATAGTAAAATCATTTGCAATACATTCATATCGTTGAATAATTTACAATACATTCCTATAGTAAAATCATTTGCAATGCATTCATATCGTTGAATAATTTACAATACATTCCTATAGTAAAATCATTTGCAATGCATTCATATCGTTGAATAATTCGCCATGCATTTCTATAGTAAAATCATTTGCAATGCATTCATATAGTAGAATAATTTACAATGCATTCCTATAGTAAAATCATTTGCAATACATTCATATCGTTGAATAATTTACAATACATTCCTATAGTAAAATCATTTGCAATGCATTCATATCGTTGAATAATTCGCCATGCATTTCTATAGTAAAATCATTTGCAATACATTCATATCGTTGAATAATTTACAATACATTCCTATAGTAAAATCATTTGCAATGCATTCATATAGTAAAATCATTTGCAATACATTCATATCGTTGAATAATTTACAATACATTCCTATAGTAAAATCATTTGCAATGCATTCATATAGTAGAATAATTTACAATGCATTCCTATAGTAAATAATTTACTACGAATCCCTATTTAAAATCATTTATATTGCATTCCTGTAGTAAGATCATTTGCTATGCATTTCTATCGTAGAATGATTAAATGCAATACATTCTGATCGTAAAATCACTGGAAATGAATTCTATCAAAATCATTTATAATGCTTTCCTGTGCATTACTATATTAAAACGATTTCCGAGGAATTGTACATTAGTATCACTGCCTTATATTATTTATCCTGTCATTCATCTTTACAGAAAAGTGAATATTTTTAGCTTCGAAATGACATTTTGTAAAGATGCTAATATTGTTAAATAAATGAGGATTGTTTGGTTGAAAACATTTTTCCGTGATTTCTTCTTACAACGAAAAAAATTAGACTCCTTTTCAGCTTCAAGTTTGACCGGAATTTTTATGCGCATAAACCCGTCAAAAATTAACTTTTAACCTTTCAGTGAATTTTTTCATTAAAGGTACCTATATGTCACAAAGATCTCATGATGTAGGTATGTAACCGTAACCCAACAAAAAGGGCACATCATAGCGAGATTTGAATTGGAGCAATATACTTAATATACACTCAGAGAATAAATGCCGAACGTCATTTTTTAACCATCCAAATTCTTTATATAAACGAGCTTCTTATAAAACGCTCATAAGAATCCTTCATTCCTTCCAAAATAGAAGTAACAATATCATTATGGACGGCTGTTTCAAAGGGAACCTTACTTCGTGCTAATACCCCTAAGGAAGATATGACTCCAACTATTCTCCCTTCAAATATAGATAAATAGTAGGGCAAGCCGGTTTCTTTAGTCTTATATAGGCCAGTCTAGGTGAAGGAAAACTCTGAATTAAAACCGACTGTACACCACTTAAGAATTAACGTTATGTGTCACATCCTGCTGGTAGCAGAGGGATTGGGTAAATATGTACAACGAGAAACAAATAGAATTTTAAAAAGAAAATCAGAATGCAAACTTTTAAAACATATTTTTGCTGAAAGGTTCTGTAAATGCGCCCGAAGTACTTTCTAAAGAATCCTAAAACCTACCGAACACTTTAAAAATACAAAACAATACAGAGATTAAGGAAAAAAAATATTTGTAACAAGATATATGAATATATGAAATGCCACTTGAATAAAAAATTTCAAAATAAACGCGCTTACCTTGTAAGACCAAAGACACAAAGCCAAAGAACTGTTCTGTATTTGACTTCAAGAACTAATGAAAACGGATAGGCATTTTCACGGGTTTTATACAAGTGTCATGATTTGGACTTTGGTCTGAGAACGATGCATTGTTATAAGCAAAAATAAATAAAAGCAAAAAAAAAAAAAAAAAAAGCTGTTCCCCGATCATTATTGTTTTTGTAAATGATATGATTACTCATCAAGCTTCTCCTTCCATTGGAGTCCAAGATCATTTTTTTTTATCCTAGAATTATTATACCGTAAATCAATCAACTCCACTCATCAAATTTTTATTTGTACAAACGACGGTTTATTAAAGGTTTGATTTTCAAAATTTTAACAAATATGTTTTTTTTTAAATCTGTTTCGCCCTTTTGTGTTTCAGTGTATTTTCAGCTTTTCTAAAAGTTATAAGATTCTTAAGAAAAACCCCCAGATATTTGATGATTTGTCTTGATCGAAGTGACATTCAATCACACAGAAGTATTTTGATCTAGTCTTAAATCGCTCAGTCGGCATGGTTTACAATACACTGACTGTACCTCCTGCATATGACCTGCCCCCAAGAAAAAAGGGTTGTCTTGAATATGAAACTATAGGGGTTGGAAATGATTGAAACACGTGAAAATTTCAAATAAATTTATTTTAATATGATTTTCTAATTGCAGTCTTCCCATGAAATCCGGCTTTGTGCTGCTCCCTTCAAACAGTTTTTAAGGAAACTGGGTTCTCGAGATAGTCATTAAGCCCTGCTGTGATTTTCGGTTGGTTGGTTGGTTGGTTGGTTGTCCGGGTTTTATGACATACCAACCATTGTAGCTTATTTAATGCCAAATCCATTTTTATACATATAAACAGTTGATTTCAAATAATTCAGTTTAAAATAAGTACACAGTTTAGTTCTATTTGACCCATAGATAGGACCCTATCAGAGTGGACCTGGGAGCGATGACAACGAAGGGGTACTCCACATTCCCCAAAGTTCCAGCATTCCTGGAGCCTCACTGTCAAATTGTTCAGTGTCATATGCAGGACACTTGTTGGAGGAGTCTTACCCTTCTACAGAGACGCAATCGGTATATTCTCTAGCCCCAGTCAACTGAACCCTGTAATTTTCGGTGCTGTATTCTTGTGATCTTTCCTAGCAACCTGACAACTTTCCATTTCTTCCAGAGTTTTGCTTCAGTGAGGAAGTTTTTCCTTCTTTCTCAAATGGAGTCATTATTTTCGAGTGAGTACTCCTTACTGTATCAAATAATTCAATGATTTTTGTTACACTAGCGCCTGCCATACAAACACCAACAATTTAAAGTTTGATAGATCTGCCATTTTAATGAATTTTGATTAATTTCTTCTGATATCTGTAAAAAGAAAAATAATTTTAGTTAAACAAGACGAGAACCCCACGAGACATCAACTATACGGACATTTGCCTCCCATCACGAAAACTATACAAGTTAGACGAACCAGACACGCAGGACACTGCTGGAGAAGCAAGGACGAGCTCATAAGTGATGTGCTCCTATGGACCCCCACATATGGCCGTGCAAAAGCAGGACGACCAGCTCGAACTTACATACAGCAACTATGCGAGGACACAGGATGTAACCCTGAAGACCTGCCGGAGGCGATGAATGATAGGGAGAAGTGGCGAGAGAGGGTCAGGGATATCCGTGCTGGCGGCACGACATGATGATGATGATGATGATAGGAGTTTTAAAATTATGATTCTAGGTGTTTCCATTATTTTGTACAACACTTGTAAATTTCAGTGCTGGAGATCTTGGAAATGTTAAGTCATGTTTCATTTTCATTACACCCAGGTCCACCGAGACTCATAGTACCAGTTAGGACCCTATGTGTGGGTCAAATTGATATATTCAAAAATTATTCGTATCCGTTTGCAAAAAAAAAAAAAAATCTGAAGAAGCAATTGAACAAAATATATAAATATGAACGTGCAACGAATGCAATTCCCTTAACTCTAAGCATAAAATAAACCCTCACGAATTGAACTGCCGTTAAAATCAGTCAATCGGAACCTTTCAGGAAGCTTCAGAAGGAAAGCAACCACAGTTCATGTGATTTATCTATCAACTATCGCTTCTTTCAAAGGCACATGCTCAAGCCGAATCTCTACTGCATAGCTTGAAGCAGTCAGCAAGAGGCATTGGTTGTTGTATATTGGCCTCCGACCCGGCTGGGCAGTCAAAATAGGAAATGCACCTGTGTAAATAACAGGTGTATCCGGTCGAGGAATATCAGAATATAACCTTGACCGTGGACGGGTTGAATGAGTGCAATTTGTGACACCCACAAGAAGGTGGGCGTTGAACTATTATATAACTCAGGCACAGGAAGTTCAATCAGTTGGAGAAAAGATGTGGTTGAGAAAACCAGCCTCCAGTTGAGCAGCCCAGGAGAACGGGAAAGAAACGCTGTTGAGGCCATAGGAGTGGGGGTCAATATGTTGCAGTTCTGTTCCGTCTCCAACTCCCTCACACACACAACCCTTTCAGTTAAAGTGAGAGGTATATTTTTCTAAAAGAACTGTGTCGCTCGTCTTTATTGTGTCGTCGTTATGATTCTGAATGCATATGTATTATGTGGCTGTACAACATTAGTTTCTACGTGAACTAAGATAAAATAGATTTCATGTGTCTTAATCAAGATGGTTCTATCATATCATTAAAATAACAAGCCTCTGAAATTAGTATAACAGTTCATATACCTTGGTAGCAATATCTCATCTATTGAAAGCGATGTTAACATACGCATGAGTAAAGTGTAGACGGCTATTGACAGGTTAACAGCCATATCTAATATCTCTGATTAAATAAAATGGGAATTATTCCCATCTGTAGCCGTGTCTGTACTATTGTATGGATGCACAATTTGGACTTAAATGAAACTCATGGAGAAAAGGGTTGATGGGAACTACAAAAAGATACTGAGTGCTGCTTTGCACAAGCCCTGGAAGCAGCACCTGACTAAACAGCAGCTATACAACCGCTTACCTCTGATCTAACAAACCATACAAGAAAAGCAAGCACTGCTAGAAAAGTAAGGATGAACTCATAACTAACATTCTCCTGGGGACTCCTACACATGGAAACACCAGTGTTGGTCAACCCGCAATGGATGCTGCCTGAGGGACTCACAAAGAGCGATAACTGATAGGGACGGATAGTGAGAGAGAGAGAGAGGGGGGAAAGACTTAAAGGAATCCATCCTGTCAACAGTTGAGGAAGAGCAGGAGGAGGAAGAGGAGGAGGATGAAAAGGGAAGAATAATTCTGTGTTGATTATCTGACCAAAGATTCCAGCCATCTTCGTCGTTAAAATTTTATCTTCATGACAATTTTTAGCTGCATGCAAGTAACGAATTTGTCTTTTGCAAACTCTTGGTTTGGTTCGAAATTCCGGGGGATGGGATGAGGGGCAAGACGGTGCTCAGTCAATTGTATGGGTTTTGGAATATCTTATAACAATTCATCTTCTAAGTTATTTCGCCCTTGTAATTTCCGCTGAACCTGAGTCCAGGCATTGAAGTTAAAATTTCCGGGTAAATTTCAACCGAAAGTTTTGTAACCCACACTTTTATCCGGTCGGCCATCGTTCACATAAGCAATTTGGAAGAGTCTTTGTTAGGTAATTTTATTTGATGGCATATCAACCTTATAGATGAACAGCAGTGATACTATTTAAATCATAATCAGAGGGTTAATATCTTTCTCGAGATAATACTCAGAAAATGAACGTAATAGCGCGACTGAAATTCAAACAAGATTACTTTGAGACTGCAGTCCAACACTTTTGTCTTTTTAAGACAAAGAAGCATCCTAAACTTTAATAAAAACGACTCTGTGCTCCTTATTTTTAAAATAACAACCATCTTACAACCCATATGCAATATGGGTAACAACTGTTAGTTTGACTCCTTTAAATGCAAATAGTTATCGTTTGAGGGAATCCTCGTGGTATTGTGGCGTCGGAGACTCTCCCTAAAGATTTTTAAAACTTATGTCATTTTTGTCTGATATTTTTTATGGTTAGTTTTACTATTAAAATTAGATGAAGATTAGAAAGAAAGTGATTGTTAGTGGTCTGGAAAAAAGAAATAAACCAAGTCAGTTTTATTATCAATTTTTTTTAAATTGGTAGAAAAGAGATAAGATGCAAAGTTTCTTTTCTTTTGCTTTTATTAACAATCAAATGTATAAAGATAGTAAAAAGTTACAATAAATGCAACAAAAAAATTACAATAAATACAATAAAAAATTACAATAAAAACATTGACAACCATTTCTTGTTTAAATCATTACTTTAAGTATCGAAATCACGTGAAAAAACTTGTGCTGATAGTCTGTAGCATCTGGCGAAACATTAGCCTACCCCGAGCTGCAGGGCTCATGGGTCTTGGGAGTGCTGCCTTCCATCTCAACTATAAAAGAAAAAAAAAAAGAAAAGCCAAAATTAAACTAATAGGCAATCAAAAAAATATTCACATGTTGCATAAATTATTCATTTTTAGAGGAAGTACAATTAGCGTAACGGTTATCGTCGAAGGAAATGAAGTCAGAGTTCAAATCCTGGAGGACGAGATTAACCACATTTCATTTCTCGCTAATTCCCATTTGGGAAAGGTAGGATTCATCTGTAAGTAAAGTGCTCCAACTGCATCTCTGCAGAAGGGTAAGACTACCATCCCTACCCATCGAGTGTCCAAGATATGACACTAAACTACATCTAATAGTGAGGCTTCAGTCCTGGAGCTTTGAAGAGTGTGAAGTACTCCTTCAAGGCCATTACTTCCAGGTACACTCTGACCCTGAATGGTAGTACCTGTTAGGGTCTCATCTACGATTAAAATAAAAGCGTTTAACCATCTACAGGGTGCGAAAGCAAAATTAGGAATATTCAAGTATAATAATAGTAAGTAAAGTTGTAAAGTTGGTGATCGTAGTCGAGGGCGACCAGAAGGCTCCCTTTTCAATAGCTACTACACTGAAGAGTAGGGGAGGGCGCTACTACTTTCTCTGGGTTGCTCCATTTTACCCTTGATACGTACCTTATATCGCTGAGTGTTAAGCAAGGAGGTACCAAGTACCATTTTTAAAATCTTTGGTATGACGCGACCTGGGATTGAACTCAGATCTCCCGGACCATTGGCGAACACTCTACCCACTTGGCCAGCAAGCTGGTTTAAACGACTCAATTATAAAACAAGATTCATTTTAATTTTTTAAAATAAGCAAGGAGATAGATACAAAACAGTAAATTTACTCAATATGTCCATCATTTTGCTTGCCTTAAAATAAGTTCTTAAGACATTTTACTCCATTCCTCCTCTTAAGTGAACCAATATTTGGATGGGTAGTAGCATTTGTTTTGCTTTCTAAAACGCCCCATATAGCGTAATCAAGGGGGTTAAATCTTGTTTAATTGCTGTCCTCACGGTTTTCTCGTGGACTTTCAATTCATTAACGTGCTTTATTATTGATGATGTGGGGTCCTTCTTAATCGCCGTAACGAGAGCAATTAAAAAGCCTTCTTTTCGCTTTTTATTCAATCCTCCACTCCCCTTTTTTTCCTTAAAAAGCTCTTTTTCTGTAAAAGAATCTTTCTTTGCTTTGTACACAGTAGACAAAGACTCTTTGGCTTAGTTTCGACCTTAAGCAAATCATAGATTTTTTGTCTTTTCTTTTCTAGCTCATTCAATTAGGGCTGAATTTTAATTTTAAAAAGTGTTTGAATAATAGAGCTAATCATGAAAATTTAGATTTATTACGTTTTTTCTTTAAATTGGATTATCCATAGTTTGCTTCTGCACTTCGTGATTGCGTGCAAACAAATGACTGATGTTAAATTGAATTGTTAATGTTAAATGGTAATACTTGAAATCATTTAACTCAATACAAACAAATAATAAATACAAAATAGAATTATTTGTGTTAGATAGGAATACTTGAAACCATTTAACTGTTCAAAGAAATGAGCTTTGGCTAGTTTTAAAATGTTACCAACAAACTATTCGTTTACAAATCATTTAATTTACGTGTAAAAGGGTTTGGCATTATATAATCATTAAGGGTTGATATGCCATAAAACTGAACCAACCAACCAACCAACCAACCAACCTAAACTAAATAAGAACGCATAATAGAAAATTACACTTATTTTCATTCTATTTTAATTGATTTCTATAAGAAATTATACAGAAGATTACTCTAAATACATTTGAGGATAAAGAGGGATCTCCCGTGGTGTAGTGGCTAAAGTGCTGGACTGTGACCTCGAAGTAAACAAGTTCGAACTCCAGTCGCCGAGTTATATTCACTTTCGGATAAATAGTCACACTAAACAATAAAGTAATCCATAGAAAACCCACAATGAAATCCACTAAATTTTTCCGACCATGCAATATCAAGAACAACTTCTACAGTAGTCACCTCAAATCAACCAACTCATTTACGAGTTTCAGAATTAAGAAGACTTTCAAACATTTACCACAAATCAAATTGCACGAACAAAAATGTAATTTATTTACAGGAATATACGCACTACCAATTTTAAAGACCGTCCCTTGAAAATTACTCTATAAAAATGCACACGAACAAACTGGTCACACCACGACTAATTTGAAACGCACTCCAACACCGAATGAAAACACGTTAAGGCAGATGTTCTCACTACAGAGAGACAGATATATATGTTATACCAACCTAAGACACTTTCATTAGACCAATGGAAACTCTACGCCAAAAGTGTGTGTATATATATATATATATATAGTGATACAAAAAAGTTCTCGACCCCCCCCCAAAAAAAAACGATAAAAAATCTAAAAAAAAGTGGCATTCTTTTTGGTTGATCAAGAACTTTTCAGTAACCCCCACAAAACAATATATATATATATATATATATATATATATATATATATATATATATATATACATTGGAAAGAAAATTCAACGGACTATCATTATGTGATTATAGATTTATAAATAGTAAATTGTAATTGTGGAAACAAAGAAGAATGCCCCATGGGAGGAAGGTGTAACTCCGAAAATGTTGTATACGAAGCTAACATTTTCCATTGGAAAGTAGTAACAAGAGAAGGTATACATTGAAATCTCCGCGGGAAATTGGAAACATAGAATCTATAATCATAGACATCCCTTCACAAATTCACTACTTAGAAACCAAACAGCCCTATCGAGGTGGTTTTGAAGTTTAAAAGGTGGACTAACTCCACAAATAAAGTGGGAATTTATTTTTAAAAATGTTCGATGGCGGAAAGCTTCAAGAGTAGATGCAACCTTTACTCGGAGGAAAAAATAAGTATCATTGATACAAAGTCACCAGCCATTTATTAAATAAATGAAATGAACAAATTTTCAAATGCCGATATAAAAATAGCTTTAAACTAAAATGATAATGGTGATGAATAGAAAAATAGATAAGAATAAGAAGAGAATAAAGGTTATGATGACAGATTGGATGAATGAAGATCAGGATATCAACGTTTTACGAGGATCCAGGTAGTAATAAAGTAACAATACAAGAGTATTGTAATGATAATAAAATTGATTAACAAGAATAATAATTGCAATAATACTAATATAAATTAGATTGGCCTAAGAAGATGGTAGTTTTTTTTCCTAATAAAAACATCTCTAAGTAGTGAATTATTAATAGATGAACAATAGGATCTAATACGAGTTTAATCGGCAGTAGTCGGAGGTCAATATTAAAATAGAGATACACAAATTAAGAAAAGAAAATAACTAGAGATCTTGAAAGGATAAATAACCCCTAAAATAACCTTTTTAATAAAAGATATGTCTGGAATTAGGAATACAGTACTGCCTTGCAACCCTAGATAAGATATAAAGAAAAGAATGAATAGACAGATATTTTCTTAAAATAGAAAAGGTCAATTAGGTAAAATGAGACTGGCTGCTAACCGAAAAAACACATAAAATGAAAAAAGGTAATACGACACCGAGATTGAAATACAAGATATTGGAATGGGGACAAAGTCCAACTCCCTTTGATCTTCCACCTCCTCTAATAGGTTGGCTTTCCGTTTTTATTTGATTCATTTTTTTTTTCTTAATGAGTAATGTTTGTAAATTTCTCTTTCCATTTTCATTACGCTACTTGTCGACAGCCAGTCGAAATAAATTTATATTAGCATAATGACAGTCCGTTGAGCTTTCTTTCCAATTTATATCATATTTATATTTGCTCTGGATGAGATTTTTTATATATTTTTATAATTACATATTAATAGTCATACCTCGAGTACTCCAGGAGAATTATATGAAACCTCTCATATATTCTCAATCTGAATAATTCCAAACTCATCGTCTCAGGACATTTATTTTATATATATATATATATATATATATATATATATATATATATATATAAATGTTGAAATGACAATATAATAGAAATATTTGAAAAGTTAGATAAATCAAACACTTAAAACCGACGCAGAGGCACCGGGCTAACGAGTAGAGTGTTCGCCAATGGTCTGGGAGACCAGGGTTCAATTCCAGGTCGAGTCATACCAAAGACCAAAAAATGGTGCTTGATGCCACCTTGGTTAACACTCAGCATTATAAGGTATGGATCAAGGGTAAAATGGAGCAATCCAGGGAATGGGGTAGTGCCTTCCCCTACACTTCGGTGTTGTAGCTTTTGAAAAGGGAGCCTTCGGGTTGCTCTCGTCTAAGGTCGCCAACTTGACTTTTCTTATTTCCCAGAACTTTTTAAAACTCAGTTTGAAAAAGTTCTTAGAAATAAAATAACGAAATATCGCGACTCTAAATCGGTTTTAAGTGTTTAATCTATCCAAATTTCCTCATATTTCTATTATATATATACATATATATATACTAGCAGAGGTACCCGTAATAGTTTCAAGTATTACTATTTAACAAGAATAATTTTATTCAATATTAATCGCTTGTAAAAGGTTGAACAGTTCTTTTTGGCTCATATATGGGACCCTAATAAATACTACCACTATGGGTCAAAGTGGACCTGGGAGTAATGGCAACAAAGGAATACTCCACATTTCCCAAAGCTTCAGGCCTGGAGTCTCACCATTAAAAGAACTTTACCATCATTTCTTGGACAATTGTCTTACGCCTCTGTAAAGATGGAGTCAGAGTATACTACACCACCACCCAAGTGTGCTAAATTCATTTTCTTTTTGACAATTAGTACTAAATAACAAAACAATTTTCGAAACAGTATTAAATTCAAATTTCGCCGATGGAATCTGTGTGGCATTTATATATAGCAGGTCTTAAGAAGAATTGCACGTGTTTTG
Organism: Sepioteuthis lessoniana; assembly: GCA_963585895.1. Lineage (NCBI taxonomy): Eukaryota > Metazoa > Mollusca > Cephalopoda > Myopsida > Loliginidae > Sepioteuthis > Sepioteuthis lessoniana. Next base: position 15,598,212 of record OY757935.1, read on the forward strand.
TGTACATACTTACAAATAACTTTGAAGAGTTCCACAAATCCATTGCCTTTAAATTATTTCATTTAATCAGTAAAGATCAAAAACTAAATTTTGTACTTTTCCTTATTAAAACACATTAAAGGCGATCTTAATGTTCAGTTATACCTATTTTACGAGTTGATTCATACTTTCATATATACGTGAAGCCTTCAATAAGTATCCAAACTTTTTTGTACAGGCATTTAAAATTGTCGTATACTCTTGAAATTTCTGTATCTTATTGCTATACATCTTATGAGATGACTGACCAATTTTTATGATTTCAGGTTCAAATGAACAGCTACAGCAGCAATTTATTTATTTTATTTTATTGATTTATTTTATTCGTTTCCGTCTTAACTGTTCTCCATTCTATGTTTATTAATGATGATAAGGTAGTCTTTTCAGTGTTCATAATTCTCTTTAAATTTTCTAGATTTACTTTTTGTTCTTGTATTAGTGTTTGTTCTGGGTTGTTTGGTTGTGCGTTGTTTGGTTGTGTGGTGCTTCCATTTTCTGAACTTGGCGGTTCATTTCGGTTGGGCTGTTTTTATTTGTTACTATTTGATGTGTCAGGTACTGTATTACTACCTTGATTTATTTTCTGGTGTATTTCTAGTACGATATTAATAGTAATACTGATACCGTTAATATTATCCGACTATTGCTATAATGAGTAGAGTGTTTGCTAATGGTCCGGAAGACCGGGGTTCAATCCCTGGTCGAGTCATACCAAAGACTCAAAAATGATACTTGATGCTACGTCGCTTAACACTCAGCGTAATAAGGTAAGGATCAAGGGTAAAGTGAAACACTCCAGGGAATGGAGTAGCGCCCCCCCACACACCTCGGTGTAGTAACTATTGAAAAGTGAGCCTTCGGGTCACTCTCGGCTAAGGTCACCAACTTTACTTACTACTATTGCTATCACTATCAATTTTGGTTTCTTTGTTTAATGGCATATCAACCTTTGTAGGTTATTCAATGCCAAAGCTATTCTCCTAGAGGAACAGTAGTGGTTCTATTTAACCCATAGCTGGGAGGATAAGGGGGTTCATACCTTTCCCAAGGGTATTTGCCCGAAAGTGAATGTAATAGCGCGACTGGGGTACGAACTCGCTTACTACGATTCCACACTCCATCGCTTTAACCATTACACCACGAGGACACCCCCGCTATCAATTTTCTATTAACCTTTTTCATATACGTGATGCATACGATAAGTTTCCAGGTCGTAAACTCTTGAAAATTCAGTATCTTATTGCTATACATCTTATGAGATGACCAACCAATTTTTATGATTTCAGGTTCAAATGAACAGCTACAGCAGCAATTGGAATACACCCTACTAAAGCCTGGTTGTCATAGCTGCTTTTGGATTATCTTGCATGAATCGAGTATCAGTTTTTGGGTGGCATAAGAGATTCAAGGAAGGCAGGGAGTCTGTGAGGGATGATGAGAGGTGTGGCAGGAGTAAGGAAGTCAATACACCACAGTTGATTGGCCAGAGGGTTAGGGTTTGGGTTACTATGTTGAGGTTTTAAGGGAGTTCAGGAAGAGATTCCTTGGGAAGAGGCCAGCACTCTTCAAATCGGGTCAGTGGCATTTCCACCAGGTCAATGCACCAGTCGACAACTCCATCCTTGTCACAGATTATTTAACCAACATGGGCATCAAGACAGTTCCTTACCCTCCCATAGTCCAGACCTTGCTCCCTGTGACTTTTGGTTATTCCCTAAGTTCAGAGGCTATCGTTATGAGACAATTGAGGAGATTAAAGAGGCTGTGATGAAGGTCATTGACACGCTCACACAAGAGGACTTCCATGGGGCCTTTCAGAAGTTGTTGGAACAGTACAACAAGTGCATTGCAGCCTGAGGAGATTACTTCGAAAGGGACTAGAGTTTCATGTGTGTAATATCAATAAAAGTGCCCATCCGAAAAAAGTCTGGAAACTTATCGTATGCACCTCGTATGTTTAAATCTATTTCTATGGCAGCATTTAAAATTTAGTTCATTACGTTTATTTAATTCTTAGCTAGTAAATTCATATCTAATGGTGTTTATTTATTTATTTTCTAACTTTTTTATCAGTATATTTATTTGTTTATTTATCTATTTTTTTTTTTTTTTGCAACACCACCAACAACAATAGTAGTAATGATCGTTGTAATTATTGACTTGAAATATTGTTGTGTTTTGACCTTCGACCCGGCCAAAAATGCCATTCAAGGTGATGCACCGGAAGGAAGTGACATTCTAATGGCAGTTATGAGAGGAAATCGCGTGGGCGGAAATTGGCTGATGAAATGGGACGAGCTAAAATTTCCCATTGTACACTCATAGACTGATGCACCGGAAGAGAGTGACCTGTGAACTGCATGACTGCTATTTCCGCTGGATGACGATCAATCATGCCATTCCAAAGATTGAGTGGGCGTTGAAATATTATATAACTCAGTCAAGACAGAAGTCAAGTGGCAGTTAGAGATCGGACGGAGTTATAGACGAGATGTGGTAGAGAAAGCCACATCAAGCCGAAGGGGACTTTGGGCCCTGATGAGTTGAGGTCCGGAGAAGATGATGATAAGATGCCGTAAAGAAAGCCATCACCTAGCAGAGTGGGCCTCTGGGCCTCCGGTTGAGCATCAGGAGAACGAGAAAGACACAACGTTGACGGCCATAAGAGTTGGGGTCAAAATATTACAGTTTATGTTCGGTCACGAGCTCCCTCTCACACGCAAACCTTGAATAACCCTTTTCGAACCCTTGTAATAAAGTGAGAGGTAAATATTTTGTTAAAGAAGTCGTCCTGCGTCTTTATCGTTGCGTCTGTAACAATATAACAATATTAATTCTATTGATAAAAATAACATAGCATAGGAAAAGAAAGGTAATCTGGTTTAACCTCCCTTTCCGTAAACTTTCTAATATTAATACAGACAAGTACTTCCTTAAGTTAATAGATAGACATTTCAACAAGGACAACCCATTGAATAAGATTTTTAATAGGAACACGCTAAAAATTAGTTACTCTTGCACAAATAATATATCTAAAATGATATATAATCATAACAAGAATCTAATTGACAAATCGCTAATAGATAATCAGTGAACAAATAAGTTACTTTGTAACTGTAGAAACAAAGAAGATTGTCCCATGTGAAGAATGTATCATTCCCATAAAGTGGTCGACAAGCAACTATTTTCTCCACGGAAAAGAGTAAGGAGGAGAAAGTTCATATTGGAATCGCAGCTGGAAATTGGAAACAGAAGTTCTATAATTATAGACACTTTTTCCAACCCTTTACTCAGAAAACAAACAGCCCTATCGAGGTGGTTCTGAAGTTTGAGAGATAGGAGCCTAACTCCACAAATTAAATGGAGATTTATCAAGAAATCTTTTACTCTTGGAAGCTTCAATAGCAGATGTAACCTTTTCCTGAAAGAAAAAAAAAAAGCATCATTAGATAACTAATAAAAAAACGTAAAGAACTAATTTTTAAATGCTGCCATAAAAATAGATTTAAACTCATATAAAAAGGTTTATCATAGAAAAAATGATAGTGATAGTAATAAAGTACAGTAAAGTTGGCGATCGTAGTCGAGGGTGACCCGAAGGCTCCCCTTTCGATAGGTACTACACCAGGGTGTAGGGGAAGGCGCTAGTTATTTCCCTCGATTGCTCCACTTTACCCTTGATTCATACCGTATATTGCTAAGTGTTAAGCAAGACGACATAAAGTACTATTTTTTGAGTCATTGGTATGACTCGACCTGGGATAGAACCCAGGTCTCCTGGGCCATTGGCGAATACTCGAACCATCATGCCTATGTTGGGTCGCCCTCGACTACGGTGATAGCAATATTAGGATAACATTAATGGTATCAGTATTATTATTGATATTATTGGTACTGTAATAAGGTAAGAATAAAATAATTGTAATAATAATTTAGCAATAATTGTAATAATAGTTACTTTTTATTATTAATCATCAATATTTTTTATAATAATAATAATGATTTTAACGGTAATTAAATTGGCAGTATTCAAAAAAATACGTATATATAAAGATATTGAAAAATTAGATAGAGACTAAATTTTAATCTTTAGTGGAAATCAAATAAAACCTATAAAAATTCAACAAAACAAAATAAGTTCGATATTAGTCATAGTGTTTATCGATTCGTTTTCTTTAATAAATAAATAAATGAATAGATTTTTTCTTAAAATGAAATAGGTCACTTTATCGACAAGATTTTAGTAGCTGAAGGTTTTGCGTGTCCTGTTAAAAAGATCTTGAGATACATTAGAATACATTAGAATTAAGGAGGTGCCTGTGGTGTAAAGGAGGTGCCTGTGGTGTAATCGTTATCGTCGTAGGAAATGGACACGACGACACGAGTTCAAATCCTGGACGAGACTGATTGCATTTCACATAGCACTAATACCCTTGGGAAAGGTATGAATCCAATTATTCTCCCTCCAGCTATGGATAAATAGTAGGACAGACTGGGTTTTTCAGCCTTGGTGAGGCAACTAGTCTAGAAGGAAAACTCTGAATTCAAACCTGTTAAACTCCGCTTAAAAATTGACCTTGTGTCATATCCTGCCCGAGAGGAGGGGTTGGTAAATATGATACATTAGAATACATGACACCAGACGATGACATTACATCTGGTTTTGATATCAACTTCTATCCCATATCTTTTTGTCTCCCCCATCTCTTTTTTTTTCTCTTTTCTTTCTTCTTTTTTTTTAAGCGAGTAAGAATTCATTGAAAACATTTTTTCTCTCAATTGTGTGATGGCTATCTGACGAGGTTAGTTTCTCTTATAGAGTGGCCAGATGAAATAAATTTATAATAGCCAAATGGTGGTTTGTTGAGTTTTTTTTTCCAGTTATATGAATTTGCTCTCAATGAAATTTATAAATAAATAGATAGATAAATTGACAATTAAAAAAACTAGGTTACTTTATTGACAAGATTTTAGTTGCTGAAGGTTTTGTGAGTCCTCTTAAAAAGATCTTTAGATACATAAGGATATATGACACCAAACGATGACACTACATCTGATTTTGACACTAACTTCTTGCTCATATCTTTTTGTCCCCCCTCTCTTTTTTTTTCTTTTTTTTTTTTAATAAGTAAGAATTCATTGAAAGAACATTTTTTCTCTCAATTGTGTAATGGCTATCTGACGAGGTTAGTTTCTCTTATAGAGTGGCCAGATGAAATAAATTTATAATAGCCAAATGGTGGTTTGTTGAGTTTTTTTTTCCAGTTATATGAATTTGCTCTCTATGAAATTTATATACTTATATATTGTTTATCAGGCATTGAGCACTCCTGGGGATTTATAAGAATCCTCATATATTCTCAAATAGAATAATTCTCAACTCATCTTCTTTGAATATATATATATATATATATATATATATATATATATATATATATGGGGGGGGGAGAGAGAAAGAGAAAGGGAGATGTTGTTACGAAAGTTATGTCCGATTTTTCAACCAGAAACTTTGAAGAATATTTACTTAGGTTCAGTCTTTAACTGATATTTGTCAATGGATGAATTTTCTTTCAGATTCTGTGAAAATTATTTAAAGAAAAACTTTCAAATTGACCCTATGTTTTTTCCAAGTTCGTCATGCCAGATTCTTAAAGGCATAAACTGTGATGTTATATATATATATATATATATATATATATATATATATATATATATGAGGTTTTTTTTAATTGTTATTATATCAGCTTCCAGGAGTAGCAATCTTTTTTGGAGTTTCTTGACTCAGTAATAAATCATTATCATATTAATTGGTTGCATCTATTTTGAGATAGTTTTGAATGATTTTGTCTCCAAATAAGTAGTGACGCAAAGTATTTTCCTCTCTTGTCCAAGACATTGTGATCGAGGATTAATAGCTGTTAGAGTATATATATATATATATATATATATATAGTATGTATACGCACACTCGTGCACATATTTTCAAGAGTATTGGGTAGGTTTTTGGTCGTTTCATTAATGACCTTTGTTCTTTTCCTTCTTTTTACCTCTAGTTTATGTGAATGTTTTGTTTTTTGTTTTAGTTTGCTTTTTGTGTATATATATGTATTTTGTGTGTGTATGCGTACACGTCTATGTTTATGTACACTCATGTATACACACACTCGTACACACATATTTTCAAGAGTATTGGGCAGATTTTTGGTCGTTTCATTAATGACCTTTGTTCTTTTCCTTCTTTTTACCTCTAGTTTATGTGAATATTTTTTTTTGTTTTACTTTGCTTTTTGTGTATATATATATGTATTTTGTGTGTGCATGCGTACACGTCTATGTTTATGTACACTCATGTATACACACACTCGTACACACATATTTTCAAGAGTATTGGGTAGGTTTGTGGTCGTTTCATTAATGACCTTTGTACTTTTCCTTCTTTTTACCTCTAGTTTATGTGAATGTTTTGTTTTTTGTTTTAGTTTGCTTTTTGTGTATATATATATGTACTTTGTGTGTGTATGCGTACACGTCTATGTTTATGTACACTCATATATACACACACTCGTACACACATTTTCAAGAGTATTGGGCAGATTTTTGGTCGTTTAATTAATGACCTTTTTTCTTTTCCTTCTTTTTACCTCTAGTTTATGTGAATGGTTTTTTTTTTTGTTTTAGTTTGCTTTTTGTGTATATATATATATGTATTTTGTGTGTGTATGCGTACACGTCTATGTTTATGTACACTCATGTATACACACACTCGTACACACATATTTTCACGAGTATTTGGGTATGTTTTTGGTCGTTTCATTAATGACCTTTGTTCTTTTCCTTTTTTTTACCTCTAGTTTATGTGAATGTTTTGTTTTTTGTTTTACTTTGCTTTTTGTGTATATATATATATATGTATTTTGTGTGTGTATGCGTACACGTCTATTTTTATGTACACTCATGTGTACACACACTCGTACACACATATTTTCAAGAGTATTGGGTAGGTTTTTGGTCGTTTCATTAATGACCTTTGTACTTTTCCTTCTTTTTACCTCTAGTTTATGTGAATGTTTTGTTTTTTGTTTTAGTTTGCATTTTGTGTATATATATATATATATGTATTTTGTGTGTGTATGCGTACACGTCTATGTTTATGTACACTCATGTATACACACACTCGTACACACATATTTTCAAGAGTATTGGGTAGGTTTTTGGTCGTTTCATTAATGACCTTTGTACTTTTCCTTCTTTTTACCTCTAGTTTATGTGAATGTTTTGTTTTTTGTTTTACTTTGCTTTTTGTATATATATATATATATATATGTATATTTTGTGTGTATGCGTACACGTCTATGTTTATGTAAACTCATATATACACAAACTCGTACACACATTTTCAAGAGTATTGGGCAGATTTTTGGTCGTTTAATTAATGACCTTTTTTCTTTTCCTTCTTTTTACCTCTAGTTTATGTGAATGTTTTTTTTTGTTTTAGTTTGCTTTTTGTGTATATATATATATGTATTTTGTGTGTGTATGCGTACACGTCTATGTTTATGTACACTCATATATACACACACTCGTACACACATTTTCAAGAGTATTGGGCAGATTTTTGGTCGTTTAATTAATGACCTTTTTTCTTTTCCTTCTTTTTACCTCTAGTTTATGTGAATGTTTTTTTTTTTGTTTTAGTTTGCTTTTTGTGTATATATATATATGTATTTTGTGTGTGTATGCGTACACGTCTATTTTTATGTACACTCATGTATACACACACTCGTACACACATATTTTCAAGAGTATTGGGTAGGTTTTTGGTCGTTTCATTAATGACCTTTGTTCTTTTCCTTCTTTTTACCTCTAGTTTATGTGAATGTTTTGTTTTTTGTTTTAGTTTGCTTTTTGTGTATATATATATATATGTATTTTGTGTGTGTATGCGTACACGTCTATGTTTATGTACACTCATGTATACACACACTCGTACACACATATTTTCAAGAGTATTGGGTAGGTTTTTGGTCGTTTCATTAATGACCTTTGTTCTTTTCCTTCTTTTTACCTCTAGTTTATGTGAATGTTTTTTTTTTGTTTTAGTTTGCTTTTTGTGTATATATATATATGTATTTTGTGTGTGTATGCGTACACGTCTATGTTTATGTACACTCATGTATACACACACTCGTACACACATATTTTCAAGAGTATTGGGTAGGTTTTTGGTCGTTTAATTAATGACCTTTTTTCTTTTCCTTCTTTTTACCTCTAGTTTATGTGAATGTTTTGTTTTTTGTTTTACTTTGCTTTTTGTGTATATATATACATGTATTTTGTGTGTGTATGCGTACACGTCTATTTTTATGTACACTCATGTATACACACACTCGTACACACATATTTTCAAGAGTATTGGGTAGGTTTTTGGTCGTTTCATTAATGACCTTTGTTCTTTTCCTTCTTTTTACCTCTAGTTTACGTGAATGTTTTGTTTTTTGTTTTAGTTTGCTTTTTGTGTATATATATATATGTGTATTTTGTGTGTGTATGCGTACACGTCTATGTTTATGTACACTCATGTATACACACACTCGTACACACATATTTTCAAGAGTATTGGGTAGGTTTTTGGTCGTTTCATTAATGACCTTTGTTCTTTTCCTTCTTTTTACCTCTAGTTTATGTGAATGTTTTGTTTTTTGTTTTACTTTGCTTTTTGTGTATATATATATATATGTATTTTGTGTGTGTATGCGTACACGTCTATGTTTATGTACACTCATGTATACACACACTCGTACACACATATTTTCAAGAGTATTGGGTAGGTTTTTGGTCGTTTCATTAATGACCTTTGTTCTTTTCCTTCTTTTTACCTCTAGTTTATGTGAATGTTTTGTTTTTTGTTTTAGTTTGCTTTTTGTGTATATATATGTATTTTGTGTGTGTATGCGTACACGTCTATGTTTATGTACACTCATGTATACACACACTCGTACACACATATTTTCAAGAGTATTGGGCAGATTTTTGGTCGTTTAATTAATGACCTTTGTTCTTTTCCTTCTTTTTACCTCTAGTTTATGTGAATATTTTTTTTTGTTTTACTTTGCTTTTTGTGTATATATATATGTATTTTGTGTGTGTATGCGTACACGTCTATGTTTATGTACACTCATGTATACACACACTCGTACACACATATTTTCAAGAGTATTGGGTAGGTTTGTGGTCGTTTCATTAATGACCTTTGTACTTTTCCTTCTTTTTACCTCTAGTTTATGTGAATGTTTTGTTTTTTGTTTTAGTTTGCTTTTTGTGTATATATATATGTACTTTGTGTGTGTATGCGTACACGTCTATGTTTATGTACACTCATATATACACACACTCGTACACACATTTTCAAGAGTATTGGGCAGATTTTTGGTCGTTTAATTAATGACCTTTTTTCTTTTCCTTCTTTTTACCTCTAGTTTATGTGAATGGTTTTTTTTTTGTTTTAGTTTGCTTTTTGTGTATATATATATATGTATTTTGTGTGTGTATGCGTACACGTCTATTTTTATGTACACTCATGTATACACACACTCGTACACACATATTTTCAAGAGTATTTGGGTAGGTTTTTGGTCGTTTCATTAATGACCTTTGTTCTTTTCCTTTTTTTTACCTCTAGTTTATGTGAATGTTTTGTTTTTTGTTTTACTTTGCTTTTTGTGTATATATATATATGTATTTTGTGTGTGTATGCGTACACGTCTATTTTTATGTACACTCATGTATACACACACTCGTACACACATATTTTCAAGAGTATTGGGTAGGTTTTTGGTCGTTTCATTAATGACCTTTGTTCTTTTCCTTCTTTTTACCTCTAGTTTATGTGAATGTTTTGTTTTTTGTTTTACTTTGCATTTTGTGTATATATATATATATATATGTATTTTGTGTGTGTATGCGTACACGTCTATGTTTATGTACACTCATGTATACACACACTCGTACACACATATTTTCAAGAGTATTGGGTAGGTTTTTGGTCGTTTCATTAATGACCTTTGTACTTTTCCTTCTTTTTACCTCTAGTTTATGTGAATGTTTTGTTTTTTGTTTTACTTTGCTTTTTGTATATATATATATATATATATGTGTATATTTTGTGTGTATGCGTACACGTCTATGTTTATGTAAACTCATATATACACAAACTCGTACACACATTTTCAAGAGTATTGGGCAGATTTTTGGTCGTTTAATTAATGACCTGTTTTCTTTTCCTTCTTTTTACCTCTAGTTTATGTGAATGTTTTTTTTTTTGTTTTAGTTTGCTTTTTGTGTATATATATATATGTATTTTGTGTGTGTATGCGTACACGTCTATGTTTATGTACACTCATATATACACACACTCGTACACACATTTTCAAGAGTATTGGGCAGATTTTTGGTCGTTTAATTAATGACCTTTTTTTCTTTTCCTTCTTTTTACCTCTAGTTTATGTGAATGTTTTTTTTTTGTTTTAGTTTGCTTTTTGTGTATATATATATATGTATTTTGTGTGTGTATGCGTACACGTCTATGTTTATGTACACTCATGTATACACACACTCGTACACACATATTTTCAAGAGTATTGGGTAGGTTTTTGGTCGTTTCATTAATGACCTTTGTTCTTTTCCTTCTTTTTACCTCTAGTTTATGTGAATGTTTTGTTTTTTGTTTTAGTTTGCTTTTTGTGTATATATATATATATGTATTTTGTGTGTGTATGCGTACACGTCTATGTTTATGTACACTCATGTATACACACACTCGTACACACATATTTTCAAGAGTATTGGGTAGGTTTTTGGTCGTTTCATTAATGACCTTTGTTCTTTTCCTTCTTTTTACCTCTAGTTTATGTGAATGTTTTGTTTTTTGTTTTAGTTTGCTTTTTGTGTATATATATATATATGTATTTTGTGTGTGTATGCGTACACGTCTATGTTTATGTACACTCATGTATACACACACTCGTACACACATATTTTCAAGAGTATTGGGTAGGTTTTTGGTCGTTTCATTAATGACCTTTGTTCTTTTCCTTCTTTTTACCTCTAGTTTATGTGAATGTTTTGTTTTTTGTTTTACTTTGCTTTTTGTGTATATATATATGTACTTTGTGTGTGTATGCGTACACGTCTATGTTTATGTACACTCATATATACACACACTCGTACACACACATTTTCAAGAGTATTGGGCAGATTTTTGGTCGTTTATTAATGACCTTTTTTCTTTTCCTTCTTTTTACCTCTAGTTTATGTGAATGTTTTTTTTTGTTTTAGTTTGCTTTTTGTGTATATATATATATGTATTTTGTGTGTGTATGCGTACACGTCTATGTTTATGTACACTCATGTATACACACACTCGTACACACATATTTTCAAGAGTATTGGGTAGGTTTTTGGTCGTTTAATTAATGACCTTTTTTCTTTTCCTTCTTTTTACCTCTAGTTTATGTGAATGTTTTGTTTTTTGTTTTACTTTGCTTTTTGTGTATATATATACATGTATTTTGTGTGTGTATGCGTACACGTCTATTTTTATGTACACTCATGTATACACACACTCGTACACACATATTTTCAAGAGTATTGGGTAGGTTTTTGGTCGTTTCATTAATGACCTTTGTTCTTTTCCTTCTTTTTACCTCTAGTTTACGTGAATGTTTTGTTTTTTGTTTTAGTTTGCTTTTTGTGTATATATATATATATGTATTTTGTGTGTGTATGCGTACACGTCTATGTTTATGTACACTCATGTATACACACACTCGTACACACATATTTTCAAGAGTATTGGGTAGGTTTTTGGTCGTTTCATTAATGACCTTTGTTCTTTTCCTTCTTTTTACCTCTAGTTTATGTGAATGTTTTGTTTTTTGTTTTACTTTGCTTTTTGTGTATATATATACATGTATTTTGTGTGTGTATGCGTACACGTCTATTTTTATGTACACTCATGTATACACACACTCGTACACACATATTTTCAAGAGTATTGGGTAGGTTTTTGGTCGTTTCATTAATGACCTTTGTTCTTTTCCTTCTTTTTACCTCTAGTTTACGTGAATGTTTTGTTTTTTGTTTTAGTTTGCTTTTTGTGTATATATATATATATGTATTTTGTGTGTGTATGCGTACACGTCTATGTTTATGTACACTCATGTATACACACACTCGTACACACATATTTTCAAGAGTATTGGGTAGGTTTTTGGTCGTTTCATTAATGACCTTTGTTCTTTTCCTTCTTTTTACCTCTAGTTTATGTGAATGTTTTGTTTTTTGTTTTACTTTGCTTTTTGTATATATATATATATATATATGTATTTTGTGTGTGTATGCGTACACGTCTATGTTTATGCACACTCATATATACACACACTCGTACACACATTTTCAAGAGTATTGGGCAGATTTTTGGTCGTTTAATTAATGACCTTTGTTCTTTTCCTTCTTTTTACCTCTAGTTTATGTGAATGTTTTGTTTTTTTTTTTAGTTTGCTTTTTGTGTATATATATATATGTATTTTGTGTGTGTATGCGTACACGTCTATGTTTATGTACACTCATATATACACACACTCGTACACACATTTTCAAGAGTATTGGGCAGATTTTTGGTCGTTTAATTAATGACCTTTGTTCTTTTCCTTCTTTTTACCTCTAGTTTATGTGAATGTTTTGTTTTTTTTTTTAGTTTGCTTTTTGTGTATATATATATATGTATTTTGTGTGTGTATGCGTACACGTCTATGTTTATGTACACTCATGTATACACACACTCGTACACACATATTTTCAAGAGTATTGGGTAGGTTTTTGGTCGTTTCATTAATGACCTTTGTTCTTTTCCTTCTTTTTACCTCTAGTTTATGTGAATGTTTTGTTTTTTGTTTTACTTTGCTTTTTGTGTATATATATATATATGTATTTTGTGTGTGTATGCGTACACGTCTATGTTTATGTACACTCATGTATACACACACTCGTACACACATATTTTCAAGAGTATTGGGTAGGTTTTTGGTCGTTTCATTAATGACCTTTGTACTTTTCCTTCTTTTTACCTCTAGTTTATGTGAATGTTTTGTTTTTTGTTTTAGTTTGCTTTTTGTGTATATATATATATGTATTTTGTGTGTGTATGCGTACACGTCTATGTTTATGTACACTCATGTATACACACACTCGTACACACATATTTTCAAGAGTATTGGGTAGGTTTTTGGTCGTTTCATTAATGACCTTTGTTCTTTTCCTTCTTTTTACCTCTAGTTTATGTGAATGTTTTGTTTTTTGTTTTACTTTGCTTTTTGTGTATATATATATATATGTATTTTGTGTGTGTATGCGTACACGTCTATGTTTATGTACACTCATGTATACACACACTCGTACACACATATTTTCAAGAGTATTGGGTAGGTTTTTGGTCGTTTCATTAATGACCTTTGTTCTTTTCCTTCTTTTTACCTCTAGTTTATGTGAATGTTTTGTTTTTTGTTTTACTTTGCTTTTTGTGTATATATATATATATGTATTTTGAGTGTGTATGCGTACACGTCTATGTTTATGTACACTCATGTATACACACACTCGTACACACATATTTTCAAGAGTATTGGGTAGGTTTTTGGTCGTTTCATTAATGACCTTTGTACTTTTCCTTCTTTTTACCTCTAGTTTATGTGAATGTTTTGTTTTTTGTTTTAGTTTGCTTTTTGTGTATATATATATATATGTATTTTGTGTGTGTATGCGTACACGTCTATGTTTATGTACACTCATGTATACACACACTCGTACACACATATTTTCAAGAGTATTGGGTAGGTTTTTGGTCGTTTCATTAATGACCTTTGTTCTTTTCCTTCTTTTTACCTCTAGTTTATGTGAATGTTTTGTTTTTTGTTTTACTTTGCTTTTTGTGTATATATATATATATGTATTTTGTGTGTGTATGCGTACACGTCTATGTTTATGTACACTCATGTATACACACACTCGTACACACATATTTTCAAGAGTATTGGGTAGGTTTTTGGTCGTTTCATTAATGACCTTTGTACTTTTCCTTCTTTTTACCTCTAGTTTATGTGAATGTTTTGTTTTTTGTTTTACTTTGCTTTTTGTGTATATATATGTATTTTGTGTGTGTGTACGTTTGTATGATTAGGCTCCGTTTAAAGTTGGTCTAAATCTATCGATGAAGTTTTTTTCTTTTATTTGGAGCAATGAGTTGTCATTGGTCTGGTATATTGGCGTTATTCTAAAGTTTCCCTTCCTGCATTCATAAAGGTGTTCTGATACACAGTTTTCCATTTCATTCCAATTTAATGTTGCTTTTATATAAAGACACTCTTTTATTCGATGTTTGCGTGCAATCCATAAAATTTCGATGCGGGTTGTGCTTTTGATTATAAAGACTACATTTTCTTTGAATTGCTGCTTAAATTTCTATCTATTATGAATATTGTTTTCGGGTTTTCAAAAGTATAGGTTTTTCCTTTTATGATTATATTACACATTGTTTATTTTTGAGACTCCATGAGTTGCTATTTCCCCAAATTTAATTAAGGTTAGTGTGTGCTTTAAGGTTTTTGTTTTCATTTGCTTTTAATGATTTTTGTTGTACCTAGTATGTTTTTAATTCTATCATTGTGTTTAAACTAATGTAGGTTCTTCGATATTTCTGTGAATAGCTCTGAGTTATTTTTGTTGTATATTGAGACATATGCTAAGGGTTGCTGGTTGCCATGCCCTTCTAATTGTATTTTTCTGCTAATTCGAATCCTTTATTTATTAGTATTGTCGATATCCTTTCTGCTAGAGGATTACGCGTAATTCATCGAAGCGAGACTGTCGGAGGTTTTTGTTAGTGACTACAGTGAAGATCATACGAGTTAGGTTGTAAAAGATGGATTTTAGTCTGCTTTTGGGGTGAATTGCTCTTGAAATTATTGGGTAGCTGTGAGTTTATGGTAAATATCTGCGATAATTTAGCTATTTTGATTTTTAATGGAAGTTCTTTAAAATTATGTTCGATAGTGAATTTTATTTTAGAGGATATATTTTAGAGTAAGTTATGTAAATCATTAATGTTGCCCCATGAACATTTCCAATATATGAAACAATCATCCTGGTATCTTTTCCATGAAATGAATTCTATTTTTATATTAGGAGGTGCCCGTCGTGTAATGGTTACCGTCGTAGGAAATGGACACGGCGACACGAGTTCAAATCTTGGACGAGCCAGATTGCATTTCACATAGCACTAATACCCTTGGGAAAGGTATGAATCCAATTATTCTCCCTCCAGCTATGGGTAAATAGTAGGGCAGATTAGGTTCTTTAGCCTTGATGAGGCAACTAGTCTAGGAGAAGGAAAACTCTGAATTCAAACTTGTTAAACTCCACTTAAAAATTGACCTTGTGTCATATCCTGCCCAAGCGGAGGGGTTAGTAAATAGGATTTTTATATTATTGCTACATTTTTCCCTATGATTTCATAAAGATTTTCCTCGAAGAATGCTAAAGTTAGAGCTGGATATGTTGATAGTATTTTGGTCCTCATAGCTGTTTCTCGGGTTTGGATGTAATTTTTGTTGTCGAATTGAAAAGAGTTATTTAGGATTAGTTTTATACCATCATTAATAATTTTTCCACAAATCTTTGGTGTAATGTTTCTGGATATTTTTCTATCGAAAATAAGATGGCCTGAGTTTCCTAATTCATGAAGGATATTACTATTATAGGATTTACACCCCTATATTTTAAAATGGCCGTGATACAACTTATTCCCGAAACAAAGATGGCGGACGTCGGTAAACTAACCAGTCTCGGGAACTTATTGGTCAAGAAAGTCACGTGATTTGTGCTCACAACTACGTCCGCAACTTTGAGTTTGTCCCGCGCATTTGGAACCGACCGCATGACAAGGATTGCCTATATATCCTCTCGTCTTCCAAGAACTCATTCTCTTACAGTTTGACTTCCAGAGACAACACTCTCTCTCTTTCTCTCCATTTCGACTTTCAGAAACAGCTTGACCTTGCCAGTTAGTAAGATACAATTCAATACGCGTAACATGGGTGCGTATACATTCTGCAACCTTTTTCTTTCCTATTCTGCCTTTTCGTTTAGACTTCTTCCAGCTTCGAACACAGCCTCAGAAATTTCGTCAAACCTCGAAAAAGACAAACAACCAACATAGGAGAAGACACGTTCCTTCAAGAATACATTGCTGTATTTTTGTATATTGATACCTCGCATGAAATACTTAGTCCACTTACATTTTAGAGTCTACAGGACATTTTTAAGGTTTAGTCTTTTTTCCATAATATCCATGTTAGTTACACACGTACACACAGGCGTGCACACAGAGAGGAATATTCATCAGACTATATTAGAATATTTGTAATGTTTCCTTTTTCATGTATTTGTTGATATATAAACTTAATTTTGTTTGTACTGCTTTGTTTTGAATGTTCTTTTGTCCGCGTTTTTTCACGTCATTTTACTTCGTTTGCTTTTCAACAATAAACCAACATAATTTGTGGGGAACAAACAATCAACCAAACATACCACCACAAAATGGGAGACCAAAAATATTCACCAAACAACAGTACCCCCACTCTATATAAAGTTGGGGACGTTAAATGTAACCACGAGTGTATTGGGATAAGCTTTTTTTCTGTGGTACGGAGTTTAAAAAGTTAGTGTCATCTCTAATGTAGTTTTTTTTATCTTATTAAAAATAGTTGTAGTAAAATGTCTATTAGTGTTATAAAATGGCCGAGGGATTTCGTTTTATATATCTTGCCTTAGTTAGGCTGAGAACCTTTCGGCTCAGTGCATGGGTTACTTAGGTGCAAACTTGAGCACAGGTGTTAATGCGCGCGCGGGGAGGATGTGTCGTTCACAGATGTCAAAATAAAAATCCCAGATAGGACTTGGGGATGTGAATGACGTCATGCACCGGAAGCGTGGGCGGAGGATTTTGGGAGATTTGAGAAAAGTCAGTGGAGTCTTGCGGTCCGAAGAAGAAGGGTGACTTTCGCTAGCTTGCAGTGGCCTTGTGGCGGGTGCCACACGTGTTGGGACGGGGGGGGGGGCAGATGGAAAAGCCAGCATAGAAAGATTGTGCCTCTCTCCTTATGTCGAAAAACCTTTTAACTCAAAGGTAATAAAAAGTTTTGTGCCTGAACTAAGAAGTCGTAAGTGTTTTTCGTGTTTCGGGGTTCCCATGTTTTATTTATATATGTTATGAACATTCTATGTACGTTTCCCATTTTCATGAATGGGTATGTTACATTAGTTTGATGAGTCTGTTGGTATGGCATGATGGGGCTGTTACTATAGGTCTGAATTTGAAATCACTGAGGCTTGGAATTTCTATGTGTTCCGATTTTTGTGCTTCTACAGCTCTTATTTCCTTGGACTTGTGGGTTTTTGGTTGTTGGTTTTTGAAATGTTAGTTTGGAAGTCCTTTTCTTTTTTTAGTTAATATCTCATTGTGTATTGTGAGAACTTTCAAATTTTTGATATATTATTGTCTATGTTCGTATTAATTTATAGTTGCTTTCATCCCTTAATATTTCCTGGATTTTTGTTCTGTAATATTTTATTGACTACTGTGGTTCACTCGTCCGATTCTTTCATTATTATGTCGTTGTTTTCCTGTATATTTTAAAGACTTGTCTCCGTTTGGGTTAGAGGTTGTTATATGTATTTGTTTTTGAGGACTCTTTCTAATTCTCCGATAATGCTTTTTGGCATGGGGCAAAATTTTAGACCCAGTCGTAATAAAAGAATCTGATTTTATGTCTAATCTATATGTTGATAGATTGGTTATTTTGGGGGTTTATGTTGTTGGTTTTGTTCGGTATGTTACCAAGACTGGTCTTCTTGTTCGGCTTGTATTACCAAAAGAAATGATTTCTTATTATGTTATGTTATTTCTTGGTTAATTTGTATTACATAAGAAAGGGTTTCATTTTTTTTTTCTTATCCCTAAGGGAATCAGTGTGGTTCTTTTTTCCATTATAGGGTGCACAATAGTGGATGTTTTATATATCTATTACATTGGTTAGAGTCAAAACCAATAACCTCTGTCGACATCACTCTAACATATACCTATATTTCTCCCTTTCTTTCCTTTTCTATCTCTTTTCTTTAGATCCATCCCACCTTTTATATTTTTATCTTTATTTTATTTATCTATTTCCTCAATCACTGAACTTTAAAAAAATACCATTCTTATTCTGAAGAAGTTCATAAATAAAGAACAAAATATCATTGCTGAATCCGTTGTCAGTTTGGCCAGTCGACTGGGGCAGTAGAATACACCGACTCCTTCTCTGCAGAGGGGTAAGACCCTCACCACAACGGGTGTCCTGGATATGAAACTAAACAATTTGATGGTGAGGTTCCAGTGACGCTGGAGCTTTAGGGAATGCGGAGTACCCCTTCATTGCCATCGCTCCCAAGTCCACTCTGGCCTGGAGTGGTAGCACCTGATAAGGATCTTATCTATGGGTTAAATAGGACTAAACTGCATACTTATGCTAAACTGAATTGCTTGAATTAGAACTGCTTAACTAAATTGAATAGCTTGAAATAGAAATGTTTTTGACAATTGAACTGTGTACTTACATTTAAATTGCGTACGTATGCTAAACTAAATTGTTTAATAAAGAACTGTTTTGAAATTTAACTGTGTGTAAACAAAATCTATATTTGTACTAAACTGAATTGACTGAATTAGAACTGTTTGGATAAACTGAATAGTTTGAAATGGAAATTTTTTTGACAATTAAAATGTGTACTCATGCTTAACTGAATTGTTTGAAACAGAACTGATTATTTGTTTAAAAATGGATTTGGCATTAAATAGCCTACAAAGGTTGATATGCCATAAAACCCAACCAACCAACTAACAACCGTTGTCAGTATTGGTTTATCCACTTTTCTGTTTTTTATCATCCTGTAAGATTTACCAAAATCTACCATTTCTCCATATATATATATATATATATATATATATATATATAATAGGAACAAAAGTGATAAGACAAGTTAGAAATTCATTTTGGTTTTTATTTTTGTTTTTGGATTGTTCTCAACTAGTTTTGACCTCAGGTCATCGCCAGGAGAAAAGTTTTCGAGGAAAAAAGTTTTTAGAATTTTTTTAAAAATTTTCAAAGCAATAGATATGCTATAAGAGAAGCAATGAAAAATGCACAGGAGACTTAGCATATCCATTAGTTGAATTATTTTCTGGTGTCCAACTGTCTTCAACTGACATTTATACATCTGTCATAGGGACACCTAGCCAATAATCTCTTCATTTGGAGGTATGAATTAAAGCTGGGAGGAGTGTGTTTCAAATTAACTACGACTGCTTGGTTTGCTTACTTATTTCGGTATCTATGTTGGTTGGTTAGTTGGATTTTTACAGCATTGTTAGATGTTTTGGTTTTATTCTGTGTTCATGGAATATGGTCATTACTACTTGTGCAGTTATTTGTATATTATTTCACGTGATACTTCTGTTGGTAATTGAATGTTCAATATAGTTGGATGGCTTTGGATTTACTATCTGGTGAAACCAATATATTTTTGCGTTTACGTGAATATTTATTAAGAAGAAAAAATAGTAAAGTATTTTTATCCGCTGTACGTTCTGCTGATAGGATAGTAAGAAGATTTGAATTCGGGTCGCCATGTCCAGTGGTTGATATGCCCTTGGTGTAATGGTTATCGTCGTAGGAAATGAACACGGCGATACGAGTTCAAATCCTAATTGCATTTCACATAGCATTAATACCCTTGGGAAGGGTATGAATCCAATTATTCTCTCTCTAGTTATGGGTAAATAGTAGGACAGACTGAGTTCTTCAGCCTTGGTTAGGCAACTAGTCTAGGAGAAGGAAAACTCTGAATTCAAACCTGTTAAACTCCGCTTAAAAATTGACCTTGTATCATATCCTGCCCGAGCGGAGAGGTTGGTAAATATGGATATGCTATAAAACCAAAACATTTTTGTTTTATTCTTTGTGGAGTATAGTTGTTATTTGTGCAGTTATTTTTATATTATTTCAGGTGATACTTCTGTTTGCAATTGAATAGTCGGTATAGTTGTATAGGAACGGTTGTTACTATCTGATGAAGTCTGTATTTCTGATGAAGGTTTGTACATCCAAATATGTGTGAGTGTATCTATTAGTAA
>OY757935.1:15626037-15841745 GCA_963585895.1 Sepioteuthis lessoniana
GCTAAATGAGAAGATAACTCTTCACCCCTCTTCTATCCTCTCCCACCTTCATTCCTGTGTCTATTCTGATTTATTTTATCTATAAGATCTGAAGAAGTCCTGTTAATTGTTTTTTTTGTGTTTTTTGATTTTTCAAAAACACATAACAGGATGGAAATAAATTTATAATCCTAATGTGACTGGTTTGTTGCTTTTTCTTAATGAAAGTATATATATATATATATATATGAGAGACAGAAGTTTGGTTTAGTTTCTTAATTTAATGACATAACAATATTGTGGGTTATCTAATGTCAAAGACATCCTTCTTATAGAAGAATAGCAGTGGTACTATTTAACCCATGGTGAGTAAGGGAATTTATACTTTTCCCAAGTGCAATTGTCTGAAAGTGAATGTAATAACATGACTGGAAATCAAACTATATATCATACTTACTTACCACAAGTAAAAAAGAATAAAGTTTGTCTTATTTCAATGTTTGATTCAGATATATTTCGATATGGAGAAAAACTTATTGGATGTTTTGAATGGGAATCAACACAAGACTAGGATATACTTTTGGCCAATCAGTGTGCCTTTGAATATGCAGATTGTATCCCCTGCAGAGGGGTATAACGTCCCTTGAAGTGATATCCTCAATATGACACTAAACTGCATCTGATGGTGTAGCTCCAGTTCAGGAGATCTAGGGAATATGGAGTACCACTTTATTGCCAATACTCCCAGGTTCACTATAACCCAGTGTGGTAATACCTGTAAGGGTTGCATCAATAGGTCCAATAGATTTGTGTGAAAATTATTCGTTTTTGACAGGAACATGATTCTCTAACTTCTGTGCATGAAATAACCCTAGACAGGTTGACATGCTGTAAAAATCAATTATTGAATCAATCACTTTAGGATATACTTGCATCTCATATTTTGCATTTTGTGTTTGTATATTTATAAGATTGCTTTAAAAATACTGACAGGTATAGCATCTTAAAAGTAAAAAATTAGATCAGACCTAAAAAGAAAAGAGTTAAATAACAATCAAAGAAAGAAAAAAATAAAAAAGGAAATAAAAGTAAAAAAAGAAAAGAATAAATAAAAAAAAAAGAACGAAAAAGAAATAAATTAAGAAAAAAGAAGAGAAAATTAAAGAAAACACAAAGAAAAGAAAGAGAAAAAGAAAAAAAGAAAAAGGAAGAAAAAAAAGAATAGAAGTAAAAAGTCAGGAATAGATATAAAAGATAGCAAAAGATTGATAAGAAGAAAACAGAAAGAAAAAAGAACGATAAAACAAAAGATTCAAATAACAATCCAAAATTTTCATAATGATCTACTAAAGTTATTTAGTTATTTATCTTTTCTGAGGGTGGGGGATAATTGATTTGTCAAAATTCATCCAACTTTAAATCATTTGTAGACTGTAAGTCAGAGTCAAGATTCAGTTTTGGTCAGTTTATCATTTTTTTTTTTTTAAATGTTTTTCTTAAGGGGATTCAGTTTACAATGTAAAGAGAACCCTTACTTTCTAATTTTTCTTAAAGAAGTAAATAATAACCAATTTTTTTTTTTTTTTTGGTTGCTGTAAAAAACTGCATGAATGCATTCTCAAACAATAACAAAGTCCCCACAACCCAAATAGAAAAACTCCACCCTATAAAAAAAAAAATAAAATAAAAAAATTACCATCCCCAAATATAATATTAAATATAAAAAGCATAGATCTCATCATTTCTTCATGATAATTTAATCAGTAGATTAAGTTAAATGTGAATGAACCCTTTTGCAGATAGAGCAACATTTTTGTCAGTTGGCATTAGCTCAATGTAAGGCATTTTCCTATTGGCTGCTCGTTGACCAATGGTGTAGGATTGTGTAAAGGTTGTTTTACAAAATTAATATCATAATTAAAAGAGAGTGCTTTATTGTTTTCATGCTATTGTACTGACACACAACTATTGATCAAATTATGTTTTGTTTTATTTCATATACATGATTAATTGACTTGTTTAAATATAACATATTTTTGCAAATTTTCTGAAAATAATTCACCGACTCTACAAGGTTTAAAAAATTATCTGCTGGTGAAAGGATTAAATATAAAAACCCAAATATCCTCATCCTTTTTTTCAAGACTGTTTAATCAAACAGTTTAAGTCACTGAATTTTTCAATGAGAATTAATCTTTTTGCAGGTAACGAAACATTTTTCATTAATGGTACACAGACAAAGCAACATTTTTGTCATTTTGCAGCAGCTAAATATTAGATATTTTCCTTTAGGCTGCCCATTGACCAATTCAATGATAATGTATAGAAACATCAGAAGGAGGATATATAGAGGATATGTTTATTTTATCAAAAAACATCTCTTACTTCCTATTTTCTAGTAAGATTGCTTAAAAACACTGACAGATACAAAATCCTAAAGTAAAATTTTTTAAAACATTTTTTCAGACCCAAAAATAAAAGATTCACAATTTGTGCAATTCCTCTTTTTTTTTAAAATCTTGTTTTAGACTAATATCCTCATCATTTTTTCAAAATCACTTCAGCAGTAGATCAAGTCCACATAGATCTAGTTCAAAGTCCAAGAATAGACTAGGGTCTCAACAAAATCTTCCATAGAAGAGTTGCCACCCTTCTTGGCCCAAAATGATAACAAATAAATGGTCACAGAAAAAGAAAGATCAAATCAGTTGCAGAGAAGAAGCGGCTGGTTACCAAAGTTTTATTAATCATGACTAATGGAGATTTCCAGTGTTAAGATTGTTATTCAACTTTAAAATCATTTGTAGAGAGAGTCAGAGTCAGAATTCAGTTTTAGTCAGTCTGTAGTTTAAAAAAAAAAATGTTTTTCTGAAGTAATTTTTGATGTTTTCAATTGATAAGACCTCTAGAAATTTGTTAGTTTTGAAAGATATTAACTTAAGGTTTTAAAAGGGGTTCAGTTTACAATGTAACTACAATGTTAATGAGAACACTCACTTTCTGTCCATCTTAAGGAAGTAAGGTTATAAAATAAAATTTCTCTTTCTTTCAATGCTTAATTCTTTTCTTAAAACACACACAACACACACATCTATATACATATGAACAGACAGAGAGACAGATAGATATATCTGAACAGATAGACGGATATTCATTTTATTTATTTTTTTTTTTTTTTGTGGTATTTTGAAATTCAGTGAAGAAATATATTTTACTCTAATACAATCATTCCTCGCCAAAAATTTACTTTAAACAAAAACCGGCCCAGTTGTAATATAGACCAAACAATGGACAGTCTCAAATCTCTTTCACCCAGAGATGTGACCGGCAGTAATCTCCATTCTGACTAAGAAATTAAATGCTGGTTGAGCAGTGGGCAGTTTTCAACCCATTTGGAAATATTTTCACTTTTCACTTCTATTGAACCACATAAAAATTTTACTAAACACAGATTGAAAAAAAAACAAAACTTGTGGGTATAAAGATTCTCTTGTATGCATACACATCAGTACATTTACACCCCTGTGAATATGTCAGGAAAACTACCCACCTGAACCTGAGGATGTCACCTGTCACTCTGTCCATCACCCTCTCCTTTTTACTGAACAAGGAGATGGGTTCCCCCCACCCCATATCAGGAAAATAATATGAAGGGCAAAAAAAATGAAGAGGATCACATGAAAAATATATCAGGATAGTGAATGTAAGTATTACATTTCTATTTAAATTTTTTTGATGTTAAAAAAGAGAAAAAAAAGGAGATAGAGAGAAAAAGACTTGTGTACATAAAAGAGGAAATAAGAGATGATCCGACTCATAGGCATACCAAATTCAGTAAATCTCCATCAAACCATTTAATATATATAAAAGATAATTAACTTTTTGGTTTGGTTTCTTTGTTTAATGGCATATCAACATTTATGGGTTATGTAATACCAAAGCCATCATTGTAGAAGAACAGCTGTGGTACATAGCTTGAGGAATAAGGGAGAACATACCTTTCCCAAGGGTATTAGTCCAAAAGTGAACGTAATAGTGAGACTGGAGTTTGAACTTGCTTACTTTGAAGCCCAGTCGAGCACTTTAGCCATTACACCACAAGGACTTCCCCAGTTAATATGTGTACATGCGTATTATCTACAATTCCATCATACAAATGTGAGTCAAAGGTTTTGCAATAGTTTGCTAGTATGTGCTAGTTTGCAGCATATATATAAAATGACCAAAGCAGTTCAAGCCATGGAAGGCATCTCCTATTTTTAGTAGTATTGTGGTAGTTGGTGCTCTGACACATTGTCTATTGCTTCACTGTGAGTGTGATTTGAAAGTTGTACAGATGAATATGCAATGTAGTCTAATTTGGGAACTTCTGCTTTACAAATCCAAAAAAGGGCCATAATGCCACAGAAGCAAACCAAAAACATTTATTGGGCAAAAAGTGAAGCCACAGTTGATTACAGTACAGTAACCAGATGTTTCAAGAAATTTTATTTGAGTTGCAAGAACCTTGATGATTAGGCAGGGTCAGGTATGCCTGAGGCAGTGCTCCAAACCATAGAGACAAATCTGGCAAGTAGTACTAGAAGAGTATCAGGCAAGCTCAGTATCTCACAATCCAGTGTGGTTTATCAAATCCATGACCTCTGCAAACGTACCCAGAACTACCAAATTCTGCCCGATATTACCAAAGTATTGCAAAACTTCTGAATCACGCTAGTATTCATTAATATCTAAAAAAATTTTATTAGAAAGAAAAAAAAAATTTTAATTTTTTTACAGAGCATTATCCAAAAGCTTATTTCATTTACATATAAGAAGGCTGCATATGAATCCACTTACTAATAAGTTGTATCAAATTCTTTTTATTTTTTTTTAACTTCTAGCCTAAAACTTATTCCATACACATTATATTGCATCAAACTGTTTAGCCATCTGTAGAGGACAAAGAAATAAACTCTTACTAATTATTATTTTAAGTACTTATGCTTTGATGGAAACCCATATGTAAAAATGATTAATAGCTTTCTGTATCATCATTTTTGTATGACTTCAAAAGATATTTGAAAAAAACCAAAAAAAAACACTATAATTATTTGTAAATAAGACATACTATTTTTCCAAATTTTTCAGCCCCTAAGTGAGGGAGGCGTATTATACATGGGAACTACATAATTAACTTTTTTTTTCTGGCCACATGCCTTACCATATTTGGGATGGAATGACTGAAAGTAGATTATATCTTTCATCCAAGCTAATGTGCTTTATACCCTTACAGAGAAATTTCTGCTGGAATGTGTGTTTGTTTATAATCTTATTTCTCCAAATATGAGTTTATTTTTACTGCAAGCTTGTCGCCTTTTTGTGTGAATATGTCCATGTGTTTACTCTAAATACAGTGTAAATTTTATGTTTTAAGACATAATGTATACTATATGAATGTTTACTTTAAAGTCAATATGAACTGATAAAAAGTTGAAGAAATTTAGGTTAAATTTAGCTGCTACAACTTGTAAAAAGTCAATGTGTATTATATAGGGTGTCTCCATATACATAGGACCCATGTGACTGCTGATAACTCTACTAATAATAATGTTATGTTCTTTTTGTTTCAGATTTGAAAATAGTATACTATAACAGCAATTAATCCTTGATCACAATGCTTTGGACAAGAGAGGAAAAAATATTTTGCATCACAATTTATTTTGAGACAAAAACATTCTAAACGGTCTCAAAATAAATTCAACCCATTAATATGATAATGATTTATTGCTGAGATAAGAAACTCAAAAAAGATTGCATGTCCTTGAACTATTGAAAAAAAACATTGATTTGATGTCTCTAGCTCAAAGGATACATTTTTTTACAGGATGTGTTCCAAATGACCACCATTACACATTATCACATTAATGGGTTACATCTATTTTGAGACATCCTGTACACAAGAATTTTCTTTTCCAGAATTTCATTGTCTAAAGTCGGGAGTATGTGTTATACACAGATGAATAGGGTAGTTAAAAGGAAAAGTTATTACTGACTAATATTCTACCTATCAAAACTTGAAAAGCTAATTGTTTTTAAAAAATTATATTAAATTTTTGAAACAAACTGGTTTTCATCTATTTAGTTAAAATTTGACAGGAAAATCTTTTCTGAAAGGTAAACAGCCATGAATACAATTTTAGCTTTGGTTATCACTCCTTCATGCCAAAGATACCTTCTTTTTTTTTTTTTTTTTTCCTGTGACTGAGAAATTTTTAACTACAACCCCTACCTACCCTGATGAACATGATGGGTGAGGTTGCAATCCTCAAAATCTGAGATGTGTTTTCCTGCACACTTTAAAGAGTGGAAAGAATATCACATCATTTTGTGACCCTTCATCACAAAAGTGTTTTGTTAGGGTCAGGTTAAAATTATTTGATACAATGTCAAGGAGACTGTACATAGCAAAAAACGTTGTTTCCCCATGTTAAAAAGTTTTCGAGGAAAATAATTTTTTCCTTGTTCTTAGAAAATAGAAACATATACACATTGTGAAACTGATTTGGAAAAAAAAAGGACTAGTTTTTTTAAAACCAAAAATTTTTTCTTAGAAAAAATCTTTTTTTTAAATGTTTTTGTTTTTTGTAATGAAAACATCATTCAATTACATCAGATCAATTAGAAATATAAAAAATTAACCATAAATAAAAAAAATTTTAATCGATAAAAAGTTAAAACAAATTACTAAGAGAGTTGGAAGGAAGGATAGATAGATAACTGGGATAAAATGGAGGGGAGAATCAATGGATGGATAAATAGGGCCAGTCTGAGAAGGAAAAATTAGATATATAAATACTGGGGTGGGTAGATAATTAGTATAAATATGGGAAGGAGGGGAAGGATCAATGGATGGATAGATAGGGACAGGCCAAGAGGGAAGGATACATAGATAATTGGGATAAAGATGGATGGATGGATAGATAGGGACAGGCCAAGAGGGAAGGATACATAGATAATTGGGACAAAGATGGATGGATGGATGGATGGATAGGGACAGGCCAAGAGGGAAGGATACATAGATAATTGGGACAAAGATGGATGGATGGATAGGGACAGGCCAAGAGGGAAGGATACATAGATAATTGGGACAAAGATGGATGGATGGATGGATGGATACAGTTTGGAAGAGAGGGAAGCATAGATAGACAGGTCTGAACAGAGATAGATCTGAAAAGATAGACAAATCAGAACAGATAGATCTGAACACATAGATAGAGGGAAAGAAGGGTGGATATGTAGATATGGACAGATTTAGGTAAATTTGCAAATTCTTTTCTGTTTTAGCCAATAAATATGGCAAGAAAAATTTAAATACAAGTTACAAAAAAAAATTTTTAATCATTAGTAATTCTTTCTAGTAATTGAAATAAACTAATTTTAAATAAAACACTCATCAGTTGATAAGAATAATTGCATCATTCATCAAATTTTAAATTTCCTTTTTTTTTACTAATTATCCCCTTTATAAACTTTGCCAACACAGAGAGCTACGCTTAAGCATCAACTCCAATTTTTGGTTGCAGACTATGGATATACTGTCAAAATTGATATTGGATTTAATTAAGAATTTGAAGATAAGTTTCATAATTATTGAAACATTTTCTACAACTGTTAGAAAATACACTGCTAACCTTAGAATGCTGAGTGACATTTTTAATAATGTCTGGTTCATTAGGGTTTTTTGGGTCTTTCAACATAATATTCCCTTCACCAGCTAGACCCCACCAAAGATGATCAATTGCTAGTTCACCACTCATCTTTCTCAGTGCTGGCAGATACACTGGCTTTTATTAAATTAAATATTTATCAAGGATTTTTTCAATCATTTGTTGTAAATTATCAGAGTGTATCAAAAGTATTTTTTTTTTACTGACCTTTACTTTAAAACTTATTTTATGTAGACATCTAAAGACTATCTATTACTCTGCTATATTATCATTCTTATTATTATCAAAAGCATTTTCAACTTTTTTTTTTTTTTTTTTTTTTTTTACATACCTCTACTCCAAAGTTTATCATATATATATTTTAAAATGAGTAGGTCCACAAAGAGATTTGTATTTTTTAGGATTTATTTACTTATTTTGTTTTTACATACATGTATGTTTCCAGCTTGTTGCTTTCATCAGAGAACATATATGACACAAGGCTTTGTTAATGGGGTACTCAATGAGACTTAAACTCTTTCATGTTTGCAAACATGAGTGAGTGTTGGCACACTCTGACAATGACTCCAATGCTTATTTCGTATACATAGCTAAAGACTATGACTTTACATTTTTGTTATTATTTTATTCATTTGAGAGTTTTCTACACCAGCATTAGCTGATGGTTTTGCACTGGAGTCAAAGAGGCAGCAAGTCTCCAGGACTCTTCTTGGTATTCTGATCAATTTCAACAATGCTGTAATTTACATGGTCTTCACTCATCCTCTTATTTCCGAGCCCTCCAGTCCCTGTACTAAACCTTTGGTGACTGTACCGAGTACACCAATTACAATTGGTATCACTGTCACTTATGGTCCATAGTTTTTTCAGTTCTCTAGCAAGGTCTAGGTTGTTATTATTATCATTATGATTATTATTATTAGGGTGTATCAAAAGTATTTTTTATTATATTAAAACCACGATCCTAAAAATATTTGAACTTACTTCCAAATGATATATATTCTTATACAATGAATTATATAGGCACAGTTAAACATTAGATTAGGTGTAAAAGGAGAATTTAAGCAAAAATCAATCTGAAGATTTTCAGAGCTTATTTTATGAGAAGGATTCAACTACAATTTCTGCTCAGACCCGTAGTTTAAAAATGGATATTATTATCAAACAATTTGGCAAAATTGAAGCGAACTCAAGTGTTTTTCAAATCAATTTTTTTTTTCTAAGTTAGTGATAAAGAGTGAATAAATTCTTTTTTTTTTAATCTTTCATTCATGAATTTGTGGTTAATAAAAAGGTTACAAAATGTGCCACAAATCAAACATTGCTTTTTTTTCTTTAAAAAAAAAAAAAAAAAAAAAAATTGTTGTCTTGAAATGTTATTTCAAAAACCAGTTTTGCAATCAGTCAAAGAAGAAACACAACTCATAAGTGTGAAAAATACAACCGATAAATATGAAAAAAAATTTGAGCCCACATAAAAAAAATGTAGAACCTATAGCTGTAGAAATAAAAAATAAATAAAAAAGAGTCTATAAATGAAAAAAAAAATATAGCCAATAAAAGTTTAAAAAATAGGTAATAAATGTTTAAAAAAAAAAAAGAGCATATGAATGTGAAAAAAATAGAACAGATGCATGTTAAAAAAGCTATAAATGTAAAGAATAGAGCATATGAATGTAAAAATTAGAACAGAGGAACATAAAAAATTGTCTATAAATGTAAAAAAAAAAAAGAAATAAAAGGAGAGTATATGAATGTAAAAAAAGGAGAGCATATGAGTGTAAAAAAAGGAGAGCATATGAGTGTAAAAAAAGGAGAGCATATGAGTGTAAAAAAAAGGAGAGTATATGAATGTAAAAAAAGGAGAGCATATGAGTGTAAAAAAAGGAGAGTATATGAATGTAAAAAAAGGAGAGCATATGAGTGTAAAAAAAGGAGAGCATATGATTGTAAAAAAAGGAGAGCATATGATTGTAAAAAAAGGGAGAGCATATGAGTGTAAAAAAAAACAGAGCATATGAATGTAAAAAAGCCTATAAATGTAAATAAATAAATAGAGCCTATAAATGTAAAAGAAAAAAAGAAGAAATAGAGCTAAAAAAAATACTATTCATAAATGTAAAAAAGAGCCTCGAGAAAATAGAGTCCATAAAAGGAAAAAAATAGAACCACTAAAGTTGAAAAATATAGACTGTCTATATGTAAAAAGAAAAAACCCATAAATGTCAAAAAATTATAGAACCTATAAATGTCCAAAAAAAAAAAAAATAGAGCTCATAGATGTGAAAATCTTTTAAGATTTTTAGAACCAATAAATATAAAAAAGTAATAGACCCTTAAATATACAAAAAAATAGAGTCCATAAATAGGGAAAAAAATTATAGACTCCATAATTTAAAAAAGAGCCTATATTTATAAAAAAAAAAATAGAGCCCATAAATAGAAAAAAAAATAATAGACCCTTAAACATACAAAAAATAGAGCCCATAGATATGGAAAAAAATTATAGACCCCATGATTTTTGTTAAAAAATAGAACGTATAAATATGAAAAAAAAAGAGCAAATAAATGTTAAAAAAAAAATAGAACCCATAAACTTGAAAAAAATTATAGGGCCAACAAAAAATATTATAGGTAACAAAAAAAAATTAGAATAAAATAAAAATAGAGTCTATTAATAGCAAAATAATACAGCTCATAAATGTGAAAAGTTCAGCCAATAAAAGTGAAAAAAGGCCTTATAAAAACAAGTTTCATTCGTTGGTTTACCTTGTTTGTAAAAGAAATTTCCATGAATCCTTCTTTATTTTTAGAATAAAGTTAAGAATTCGAACTCAAGCTTTTCTAAAAAAAACTTAAGAAATAAACATATATACAAGTAGACCTTTTTCCAGGCTCAGTCCTAGAATCACAAATAAAACTACTACAAATAAAATGTTAAAATTTCAAACTCCTTATTTTAGTGATACATAAATCAATCAGTGTGTGCCATTTATCTGAGCAACAGTAACAATTATTTCTGGCATTCTGAGCTGAGAATGAAAGACAAATAGGAATTAAAATGTTCTCAGAAACTTTTAGCCCACCCAAAAGCTCTAAAAAATTAAGAGCTTCCTTTTATTTTTGTGTTGTTAAAGGTTGTTACTACATTTCAGCAGATGCATTCTACAGCCTTCTTCAGGTGTATAATTCTTAAGGAACCAGAAAAAAAATAATAAAAACTATAGAATCGAGGGTTTAATTGTCACAGCAAATCTTGGAATATCAATAACTCTTCACAAAAATACAGACAAGACAGTTATATTGTTTTTATGTTTGGACTTTGATGCAGGGAGGGGAACTTAGATAGTGATAAAGTAAATCATTATAAAATTAAAAAAGATAAATCAAGATTATTTTTCTACTTTAAGGATAAATAACTTGCTGTGCTTTTTAGTTCAAATGTCAGCAAATTATAGTATTTGAATTCTTATAAGATTCATTATAGTGTTCATAATCTAACAGAAAATCACAAAGTAATTTTGGATTTTGTTTACACAAACATCTCTCTGGATAATGTTTCCAGTTTCCTTCTTTTTTATTAATTCTTTATCAATTAATTACTAAGCAGCGTCTAATCATTTAAAATTCTGCAAAATACATTGGATCATGTATCTTATTTCATGTACCTCATTTAACTTGTCTAAGCATTTTATGCATTTTCTGTTCCTTCTCTATGCATACTTGTTTAATATATCAAATATATCCCCTTAGTTATTATATCAAAACTAACTTTTTTATCTACCTTATATATCTACCTCTTCTATTTATATAGCTTTTTTCAGTGCCTTTTGTCTCTTATTTTATGCATCTTATGTGCTATTTCTATGTATCTAACCATGTATCTACCTTGTTTTATATATATCATATATTTTAAGTACTTTGCCAATGTACTTTATTCTATATATCTTATCTACCTTATTTTAAGTACCTTGTTCTACATAATCTAATTACCTGATCTTATATACATTAACTATCTCATGTACAATACCTAGTTACCTTATCTAAGTATTTTGTATTTTAGGTAGCTTATGTGTGCCGCTGTGTCTTCAGGACAAAGAATACACCAACTACATCACCTGCAGAGATGACCTTAGATCAATCTTCAAATTTTCATTGCTTATTAACTTTAACATTTCTTTATTAGCCATATATATGCTTGACAGAATGCTATGAAGTTGTATTTATCTCTACTGTTAGATGGAACCATCATAACCTTTTATTTTATTCATTACAGTGACTATTCCCCTTCCTATTCAAAAACATTTTATAGAGAGATTAACTCTTTAATTTTCTAGTCAGAGAATACCCAATAAAATGCTTTGAAGTTGTACCTATCCTAACTGATAAGTAGAACCACCATAGCCTCTTATTTCAATCACTCCAATATTCACAACATTAAAAAAAGAAGTAATTCTTTATGATATGTAATAAGTCCAGTTGTCAAGTTTTGTAAACATGGGTTAAAATAAAATAGCAAAAATTTGTGCCACACTCCCCTGATTGACAAGTGACACTGTAAACAGGAATGTTTATTTTCTAAAGAAATTTAGGAACTCAAAAATAGAATTTATGAATAGAGATAATCCTCAAACTGCATCAAGCAATACACCAACCAAATTGCATGGCTAAGTAGTGTGTCAGCTGCAAGATATGTATTTGTATTTGTCCAATCCCTTCACCACAGGCAGGATGTGACACAAGGTCAATATGTAAGTGGAGTACAGCTGGTTTAAATTCAGAGTTTTCTTTCTCCTAGACTGGTTGCCCTACCAAAGTTAAAGAACTTAGTCTGCTCTACTATTTACCCATAGCTGGGAGGAAAGACAGAGGGATTCATGCCTTTCCCAAAGCATTAGCATGAAGTGAAATGCAAGCACCTGCATCCAGGATTTGAACTCAAAACATTGATTCCTTTTTCTATGATGATAACCATTGTGTTAAGTGCACCTCCAAGATAACTGCAAGGTATGTATATATGTGAACTCAAAAGATATAGTCATTAGTTATTGCAGATAGAGGAGAAGGTGGTAGACCTAGATGGTTTGGTTTCTTTGTTTAATGGCATATCAACCTTTGTAGGTTATTTTATGCCAAAGTCATTCTCCTATAAGAACAGTAGTGGTACTATTTAACCCATAGCTGGGAGGATAAAGGGGTTCATACCTTTCCCAAGGGTATTTTCCGAAAGTGAACGTAATAGCACAATTGGAATACGAACTTGCTTACTACAATTCCGCAGTCCATCGCTTTAACCATTACACCATGAGGACACTCCCTTAGAGATAGAGATAAACCCAGAGAGAAGGGTAAGTGTTAGGGTTGGAGATGACTAAATTCTGTTTAGGTTTAAGACTCTAAGTTACCACCATCATATTGTTCTACAAGACAATGGCTGAGTTGATAGAAGTGTTGGTTAAAGTATATCCTGTCATGAATTCAATCCCTGGATCAGGTAGTACATAAAAATGTGAAATATTTTAGCTCATTAGAGGAGGGAGACAAATGACATCTGAAAGGAAAGAATTAATTGATAAAAGATATCCTCTAAGTATGGATAATGAGAAAAATCTTACACTGTGCTCTGGATTAGATAAAGGGCTTTTCAGGTTTTAAATTCTCAGGTTACCAACTATGACAGATAGACAAAGGCTGGAGGATACAACAGCAGAAGCATTGCAACTATAACAACCAAGATGAGGACACTAGTCCAAGTAGATCAATGTATAATCTTACTATAATTCACCAAGTGTCCATAGAACAAAGGTTTTGCCATTTTTGGTATGATTTGAACCAGAATTTTGAGAATTGTAAGAATTGCTAAAAAGAAGGAATCCATTCTATCTTAACAGTTACTCCAACTAAAAAATGCAATTAGAAACCTTTTTTTTAATTTCAGTTAGTAATACTCCTCCAAATCTGGAAAATGATATCTATCTAAAATATTTATTTAGTTGTTTTCAAGGATACCTGAGATTTCTGTATGAACCCATAGCCATCTTCCAAATGCCACACTCAGTATAAACAAGGCAGTAATTCATAGTAAATAAAAGGATAAAAGCAAATAAAACATCCTTTAAATTCAAGCAATTATCCTAAACTTTAATGAAAGTATATCTATGTCCATTATTTCTTATGACTATTATACAATATTTAATAACTGTAAGTACTGCTAGTAATGGTAATATCTCATCTCAGAAATTCAGAGAAAAATTTTTCTTGCAGTAAGTTCCATTTAAAGTGAAAACCAGGTCATTAATTCAAAAATATAGTAAAAAATTGTAAAAAATACATTAACAAAATTGTAAAAAAAAAATTTAAAAAAACAATGTCCAACTTAAAAAATGAATAAATAAAAACATTTCTCTAATAAATGTTTATAAAAATTAATAGAAACAATATCTGCTCAACGCCATCTTCGAACTTTGGTCTCTTGCTTGTTGATCAACTTGATTTGATTGTGGGGTAATTTGTCGAAGAAAAGAACACCTGCTGCCCTCTCAATTTGCTCAACATCCATAAGGAAATACTTGAGTTGAGAATCTTCAGGGTGGGCTTGATTTGGCAACACGAAAGACAACAACTCAAACTCCCCAGCTTCATTCTCTATAAGAACCACTTTGAAGAAATGTGTTGGAACCGCAATATGATTCCTGCCAATTATTTCATATTTCACATAAAGCTTTCCATCTGATTCAGTCCTGTAAAAAGAGAAATTTAGAAGAATTCATTAAAGTTAACACACAGAATTTGATGGCATATAAAACCCTTTTTTTCTTGCTACTTTCTCCGGACAAAAAACATGGCTAAAAAAAAAATCTCTTGGGGTTTCTATGTGAATATGAAGTTTCTAGTAGGTTAATAATATTAACTCAGGTGATAGACTGCAGGTATTTGCACCTAGTTTAAATCCATAATAATGAAATATCAAATGTAAATCAAGATGAGGATGGCGTATACTATATAATATACAGTTCTTATTAGAAATATATCCTGTAAAAGAGAAATTTGAATTTATTCAAGTTATTATATCATATATGATTTCATACAAGACCCACCAACTTTTACTCTCATTCACAAAATGACTTAAAAATATCTCTTTTGTCTTCTATGTGAAGATGATGTTTTTGATAGACTAATATCGATTCAGATACCATAGACTACAAGTACCTCTACTCGGTAGAAGTCCTGTTAGTCTAAATATCAATGGATGTATATTACATTTTATTTATGTGAATCATTTGGTAAATTTAACTAGTCTAATTGTTTGTGTCTAATTATTTTTTTTTCTTTTGTCAATGAAGGACACCCAACAAGTTTTTGTGTACGAGAAGGAAAGAGAAGTATTAAATTTGTATTTAGACATAAAACTGTTGATGAAATCAACAATAGATCTGGGATTTTTAAAATTTCATTTCTTCAACAATGAGAAAATTTCAAATGGATCCCAAAGTAGACTCACAAAAGTCACTGATGATCAGAAATCAAGAAAAAATGTGGAACTCAATTTGAGCTTGTCTTTAATTGGAATCATTTTGAGATGAGGCTTCTTAATCTGAGAATTAATTTTTATTTATTGCGGACTTTTTGTCCTCATCTTGGTAGTTTTTTGTGTTGTTTCTTCTTTCACTACGTTTCGGCCAAATTTCACCTCTGGCCTTCTTCAGGTGATTTACCGCGACCTTAGATAGGAATGCTGAGTCTTGTAACCGTATCCCCAGTAATTAATGCCTTCAATAGTTGTTGTCTATCGCACCACAGGGCCCGTGGCGCAGTGGATAGAGGCGTTGAGCCTCTACAGTTCCAGGTGAGCATTGTCAGGAGATAGCGGTTTCAAATCCTACCCAAGCCGGCCAGAGGTTTACTTGGTCAAAAACATGGTGCGATAGATAACAACTATGGAAGGCAGTAATTACTGGGGATACGGTTACAAGACTCAGCATTCCTATCCGAGGTCGCGGTAAATCACCAGAAGAAGGCCAGAGGTGAAATTTGGCCGAAACATAGTGAAAGAAGAAACAACACAAAAAACTACCAAGATGAGGACAAAAAGTCCGCAATAGATAACAATTAATTCTCAATTTGAGCTTTTTCAACAAATTTAGGAGTCTCTTCAATGACTTTTTATTTTGCCATTTGTCTATGATAAAAAAAAGGGAAAACAATAAATAAATTTCCTATTCAGTTTTACACTCAGCATTCACATTTAGCTGAATAATCTTGGATTGTTACAAGAATATTTGGTAATGTGTGTCTCTAAAATGGACACTCAAGATAAAATTCTGTGTCAAACTTCAAGATAATGCAACAGAAACATTTAACAAGTAAACACAGGTTTGTGAAGATCAGGTTCTATACCAAGCAAGTTCTATAATGCATAGTACTTGTTTTTACATTGGAGATATTGTGGAAGATGTTCTGGTCAGTTGATCACTTCAAGAATTGAAGAAAATATAAAAAAGAAGTGTTCTCATCAGATCTGATCAACATTTGACTGTATGGATTTCCTATGAATTAATAGAAAATCAGACTTTCCACTCATAACCCACAGACACACACCTACAAATATGTAAACTGAAACACAAAGTTTCAATATCCACAGATACACATTTCATTTTATATATATATATACACAAGGTGCATACAATAAGTTTCCAGACTTTTTTCGTATGGGCACTTTTATTGATAGTACACACATGAAACTCTAGTCCCCTTCAAAGTAATCTCCTCTGGCTGCAATGCACTTGTTCAACTGTTCCAAGAAGTTCTGGAAGGCCTCATGGAAGTCCTCTTGCATGAGCATGTCAATGACCTTCATCACAGCCTCTTTCATCTCTTCAATTGTCTTATAACGACAGCCTCTGAGCTTAGGGAATAACCAAAAGTCACAGGGAGCAAGGTCTGGACTATAGGGAGGCTGAGGAAGTGTCTTGATGCCCATCTTGGTCAAATAATCTGTGATAAGGATGGAGTTGTGGACTGGTGCATTGTCCTGGTGGAAATGCCACTGACCCGATTTGAAGAGTGCTGGCCTCTTCCGACGGAACCTCTTCTGACGGAACCTCTTCCTGAACTCCCTTAAAACCTCAACATAGTAACCCTAACCCTCTGGCCAATCAACTCTGGTGTATTGACTTCCTTACTCCTCCCACACCTCTCAACATCACTCACAGACTCCGTGCCTTCCTTGAATCTCTTATGCCACTCAAAAACTGATGCTCAATTCATGCAAGATGGTCGAAAAGCAATCTGAAGCATTCCATACGTTTCTGTGGCATTTTTCCAAGTTTAAAGCAGAATTTTATTGCATATTGTTCTTCTAAAGTGTCAGATTGCATTTTTGAAATTCACCAGCTGTGACAATCAGGCTTTAGTAGGGTGTATTCCAATTGCTGCTGTAGCTGTTCATTTGAATCTGAAATCATAAAAATTGGTCAGTCATCTTATAAGACATATAGCAATAACCTACTGAATTTTCAAGAGTTTACGTTAATTTTAAATGCCCATACAAAAAAAAAAGTCTGGAAACTTATCGTATGCACCTCGCATATGGATCATTTAGCAAATTTGTATTTAGACATAAAACTGCTAATGAAATCAACATAATTGTTTTTTTTTGTCTGAGAAAGAGAGAGATATATCAAATCTGTATTTAGATATAAAACTTCAAATGGAATCAATATTACAGAGATTTGAAAGATTTTATGTCTTCAAAGATAAGAAAAATTTTAAATGAGCTTGGAAATAGACCCATGAATGTCACCAATGATCACAAATAAGGAAGAATTGTGGAACTCAATTTGGAGTCCCTCCAATGATTTTTTTTTTTTTTTTTTGCTTTTAAAATCAGAATAAATGAATTTCCCATGAATTAATAGAAAGTCAGAAACTGTATTGTTTTGAGGTTTGCTCATCACTGTTTCCAGAAAACAATAGTAAAAATTCCTTTTACAATAATCATAAATGTCTATTTTGATCGAAAGAAAGGTCTTTTTGTTGGGGGATTAAAACAAAAACAAACTTACTTTTGTCTTTCAAAATCCATTATTTCATAAGATATAAGGAAAAAAATTCAGTGCACAATTCATCCAGTATATTCAAATTACAGCAATAGAAATACTTCTATCTTCAGTAGGACTCACCTGGTGTTCACACCAGGTAGATCATGTTAACTTAATTGCCTGGTCTGGTCGGCCTTCACCCCAGGCACAACTTGCTTAGCAGGGTTAAGTGTACTACTTTGCACCTGAGGTTCCCCTAAAGGAAAATGCTAAGAGTACCAAGCATTTTTTTATGACAACCACTAATGAGTGTCAAATTGTGAGTGCTCTTTTTCCCCCACAATAAAATGACTTCATGTCAAGTCTGACTTGGTAGGCAGTCAGATAAATCTATACTTAAAATTACACCAACCCATTATCGTTTTTTGAAGTTATATGTTTAGCATTAATACAGGAGTTCTGTAATATAAAAAGGTTTATAATCAAAAGGTGAGTAGGTATCAATAATTAAAAGAAAAATAAAAGTTCTTTAAATTCTTGCCCTGGTTTAATCTGCAAACTTATTCAATAGTGCTATTCTTTTATTGATCAAGACATTAATGTAGTATGTAACAGAAAAGAAAAATTTTTTAATTTCATACTCTTAAAATGAGAGACAAAATGCTCTAGTTAAATAATTCGGAGATATACAAGGGTTATTCAGAAAATTTTAAACCTCACCCAGAAAGAACAGCTGTAGCTGACTATTTTTGTTATGGTAATTTACGGTAATTTACGAAGCTCTTTGCTTCGTTGTGGCACAAGGCCGAATGAATGGGGCGCCCAATGAGACTCAAACTCACTCGTGTAGGTTTGCTAGTCTGGCTTGCTTACCGTTACACCACCAAAGGTGCCCTGACTATTTTTGTTATGGCAACACATTTCTTATAGAACTAGAAAAACTAATTCAGAATTATGCATTAATTTCTGTGTAGGTGAGGCCTATACAAATGCGAGAGATGTGCAACAAATCTAAAAATCTTGGTGAGGTTTAGAACCTTTTGAACAACCCTCGTGCATGTGTGTGTGTGTGTGTGTGTGTGTGTGTGTATAATGATATTTTTGAGGGTACAAAATTTAATCAAAGCAATAAAAGACCCAAAGTTTTATTCATGATGGAACTAAAAACATAAAAAGCAAAAAAGGTGACAAGCTAGCTGAGCTGTTTCGTTCCTCATTCAACAGAGCTAAATCAAGGAAAATATTGTGTAAAATAATTTAAAAAAAAAAAAATATGGGAAACATTTGAGATGGGAGAAAAAAATTTTTTTTTTTATTGGAGACTATATTGAAATAATATTGAGCCAACGTTCCCTCTATTTACAGAGAGACGGTCTGCTGGACAAAAAATAAATTGTTTCCAATACTTTCAGATGAAATGAAGAGTGTGACTTACTCAGTATAGAGAGCAAGTCCACACTAAAATTTTTAGCACAGTCATGATTATTTTTGGCCTAATGAGTAGAGTGTTCATTAAATGCCCAGGAGACCGGGGTTCAATCCCAGGTCGAGTCATACCAAAGACTCAAAAAATGGTATTTGATGCCGCCTTGCTTAATACTCAGCACTATAAGGTAAGGATCAAGGATAAAGTGGAGCAATCCTGGGATTGGAGTAGCGAAAAGTTGTAGTGTGTTGCCACAAAATAAATTTTCAGTTATCCTCTTCTTTCTGGATAAGGCTTAAAACTTTTTGAAATACCCTTGTATTTTAGCAAGACTCAATATGATCAGAATATAAATGCACAAGAAAAAGTTTTAAATTTTTCTATCATTTATAAATATGTAACTAACCAGCTCATTAGCCTAGTGGGTAGAGTGTTTGCCAATGGTCCGGGAGACCTGGGTTCAATCCCAGGTCGCGTCATACCAAAGACTTTAAAAATGGTACTTGATACCTCCTTGCTTAGGTATGTTTCAAGGGTAAAGTGGAGTAATCCAGGGAGAGGAGTAGCAGCCTCCCCTACACCTCGGTGTAGTAGCTATTGAAAAGGGAGCCTTTTGGTCGCCCTTGACTACAGTCACCAACTTTACTTATTTATAAATATGTAGTCCTTTTTCATTACTAACTCATGATCATCCAACATATAGCTGGCCATGTAAAAATCTTGAACCTGACCTTGTATTACTCAGCATTTATGAGGTCAATAAACATTTCTATACTTCCTTTCAAAGTCTCTGTCTCAGTCCATTTGGTGAGGAGTCGTTCAAAAAGTTCTAAGCCTCACCCAGAAAGAAGAGCCATAGCTGAACATTTTTGTTTTGGCAACACACTACCACTTCTTATAAAATTAGAAAAACTAATCCCGATTTGTCTAGTTTTGTAAAAAGTGGTAGTGTAAAAATCTTGAGCCTGACCTTGTATTACTCAGCATTTATGAGGTCAATAAACATTTCTACACTTCCTTTCAAAGTCTCTGTCTCAGTCCATTTGGTGAGGAGTTACCTATTTTGTCATATGATGATCTTCATATAAAAATAGCTCTCATAAGAGTAGCTACTTTTTCTGTCCAAGTTTTAAGTGTTGAAAGTTAGAAATACACTGTTTGCTATAGGTTGCAATGTAGCCTACTTAGGAGGATGAGTGTTAAAACTCAAAATTTGAGCTTAACAATGAATATATTTACATCATCTAATACACTCTCTGACTCTTGATTGATCAATCCTGCTTCTGATTTTAATAGGGGACTTTTGGGAAAGCTGACAGGCCTCAAGAAATGGTTGCTGTCATCGAGTAACTGATAAGCTGCTAAAAAGACATTTCTGAAAAAAAATCAACAAACAATGAATTACCTTGGTAAGTAAAGAGGCCCAGTACAGACATATACATTCTTATTCCGCCTGGCAGTGGACCGAACATACTTTTCAAGCTTATTCCAAATTCCTCGGTTAAAGCCAACTCCAACCTGCAAATAAAAAAAAAAAATATGATTTTTTTTACCTGACCTCATATCTGAGATGTCAAATTTTTATTATCATAAAATGCTACCCAAATATTTGGAGAATTTGAACAGCTAATGAGAACTAACTGTTGTATGAACTTTTTCAGTACTTTTTCTGAGGTGGTTCTGTGTGTGTGGGAAATATATATATATATATATATATATATATATATATATATGAAAATGTGTAGAGATGAAAAACACAAGGTCTTTAGAGGATGTTTTTATTTGTAAAAATATATTTGCCAATGTTAAACATTTTGGTGTTTAAACTTTTATCAGGTCATGTAAGTTATTAAATGAAATGAAAAAGATGAAAGTTTTAAAACATTCTATTTCTATTGGTAGCATTCTGTTTCAAATATGCCATGTAATTAGCATTCCAAAGTTTATTTTAAAAAATCCATATCACATCAGTCTATATATATATATATATATATATATATATGTTAAAAGAATATCTATATGCTTAAAAAAATGCATATTACCTTATTCTATCTATCTATTCTTATTTGCATTTTATCTTTTATAATATATATAAATATTTAATAAAAGATGACATGCAAACAAGATCTATTATATATATATATATATATATATATATATATATATAATTTTACATAATTGATTTTATCTTTTATTTTATATATATATATATATATATATATATAATAAAAGATAAAATGCAAACAAGATTTATTATATATATATATATATATATATATATATATATAAGTTGGCGACTGTAGTTGAGGGCGACCAGAAGGCTCCCTTCTCAATAGCTACTACACCGAGGTGTAGGGGAGGGTGCTACTCCTTTCCCTAGATTGCTCCACTTTACCCTTGATACGTACCTTATATTGCTGAGTGTTAAGCAAAGAGTTATCAAGTACTATTTTTAAAGTCTTTGGTATGATGCAACCTGGGATCAAACCCCTGTCTCCCAGACCATTAACGAACACTCTACCCACTAGGCCAATTAGCCGGTTTTATATATATATATATATATATATATATATATATATATATATATATATACACCATGGAGATTATTTCAAAGATTCATTCAATTATATAGTTTCAAGTAACTATTTCTATATAATAATCATTTGTTTACATAGTTATATCATCATCATCATCATATCGTACCGCTAGCACGGATATCCCTGACCCTCTCTCGCCACTTTTCCCTATCATTCATCGCCTCTGGCAGGTCTTTAGGGCTACATCCCGTATCCTCACATAGCTACTGTATGTATGTTCAAGCTGGTCGTCCTGCTTTTGCCCGGCCATATGTAGGGGTCCATAGGAGTACATCACTTATGAGCTCGTCCCAGCTTCTCCAGTAGTGTCCTGCATGTCTGGTTCGTCTGACTTGGATAATTTTCGTGATGGGAGGCAGATGGCCGTATAGTTGGTGCCTTGTTGGGTGTTGCCGCCAGTACTTGTTCAATATTGCTCGCAATATTCTTGTGTAATTGCCGTCTTACTTCTTCTTCAGTCGTTTAGTTAGCGTCCAAGTAGTGCATCCATACAGCTGTATCAACACGATCGCTGCTTGGAAGAAACTGCGTTTCATTTTATTGGTCAGGTCTGATTTCCATATGATCGATAGCCTATCGATAGCTGACCATGCCTTTGTTAGCTGTGTGTCGATGTCTTTTTCGGTTGATGAGACACCGCCTCCTGTGTAGGTGAATTTGTCTACCAAGTATTCCTATCTAATACTATTACTATAGTTACTATCAAATACTATATATCATGTCTAATACTATATTACTTACTATGTTACTATATTATAATCATTTATAAATAATTATAACTTCAAGTAACTATTTTTAATAAAAATTTAATCACAGTTATATGACTTCAGGAATTTCTTTGTAATACTAATAATTTGCAAGCAGTTATATAGTATATTGGTTGGTTGGTTGGTTGGTTAGCACAAAATAACCTAACAAGGTTTAATATATTGTATAATAAAGTCAGTTTAACAATTATGGTCTCCAATTATATACAGTACAAAAATGTATCTTCACAATCATTTTAAATAGGTAAACACTGCACATTTAGTTGTAATATCAATGTTTTATCAGTCAATGAATTAATTTTGGTATTTTTTTGTGTTTGTATTTTCCAAGCAGCTTGACTGTTGATTTGTATGTCTACATAAAATGTAATTGTAAAGGAACTGTCTGAGATATTCACATCTTCCTTCTTGTGCAAGGGGTGGCCTGATGCAGTATATTAATGGAGTTCATAAGCATTTTCAACCTTATCTCAAATAGATCTATTTGAGCCATAAATGGAACCCAAAGAGGTATGACCACTCTGGACCTCAGAGTGATAGTAACAAAGAACTGGCCTCACACTCCCAAGACCTCCAGAACAGACTTCACACTTCCAAGACTTTGATCTTCATAGAGTTCTCTGCCCTTATAGCCATAATTCAAACTTCACAGAACTTAGTAAATATGTTTCCTACTTGGTAAAATAATTGTTTATAGCTAACTGATGCCAGAAGTAGCCATCTAAACCCATAAATCAAAGAAAAACAGGATGATAGATAGATAGATAGATATTCAGAAAATAAATATCTTTGGGGAAAGGAGGAACCTCCTTATTCCCAAGCTATGGTTTAATTAGTATCACCACTATCTTCTACAAGGTTTGGTTTGGTTTCTTTGTTTAATGGCATATCAACTCTTTTTAGGTTATTTAATGCCAAATCCATTCTCTTAGAAGAACAGTAGTGGTACTATTTAACCCATAGCTGGGAGGATAAG
Source organism: Sepioteuthis lessoniana (assembly GCA_963585895.1). Taxonomy (NCBI): domain Eukaryota; kingdom Metazoa; phylum Mollusca; class Cephalopoda; order Myopsida; family Loliginidae; genus Sepioteuthis; species Sepioteuthis lessoniana. The sequence continues at coordinate 15,649,532 of OY757935.1, forward strand.
GGGGCTCATACCTTTCCCAAGGGTATTTGCCCGAAAGTGAACGTAATAGCGCGACTGGAATACGAACTCGTGTACTACGATTCCGCAGTCCAACGCTTTAACCATTACACCACGAGGACACCTCACTATCTTCTACAAGGATGGCTTTAGTCTAAAATAACCCGTAACGTATGATATGCCATTAGAGAAAGTAATAAAATAAAAACAATTAAAAAAGATGAAAAAGGATTCGACAAGAAAGAAAGAAAGAAAGGAACTGCAAGAAGAAGAAATTGCATAAGGAAGTTCGAGATCAAAAGTCAGTGAGAAAAAATATTCATAAAGAAAGAAAAAAAAGAAAATGTGATAAAGAAAATAGAATAAAATCAAAAAAATTGCAAAAATAAAATCAGAAATTAAAAAAACGTGAAAGAAGAAGAGGAAGAAAGAGAGAAATGGTAGATATATAGTCAGAGAAAAGAATACAAAGAGGAAAAATTTAACGGAGGAGAATAACAAAAATGACCACAGAAATTGTGGCTGAACTAAAATGACAAAAAAAAAAAAGCTCTAGAACAGAAGCCTCATCTCTGGATGCAGTTTCGTGTCATACTCAGGACCATCTATCCAATGCTGCATAGTCACCAACAGTGAGGAGAAATGAGGACCTATACATTATTAGGTAGATGCTTTTCTGTATGACACCTGTTTTATGACTTGTACAGTCTCATCAGCTGACTTCCTTTCACATTGCGACAATTTTTTTAAAAAGGAAGATGGCTACCAGTTTGGGTTGAAACTGCAGGAGTCCTAGGTCAGCTCCAACAAAGGAAAAAATAAATTGTCAAGAAGTTGAGAATAAGATCATATGGTTATCTTCTCTAGGACAAATATTGGGGTGATGTGGGTGACACTTTAAACTAAGTCAAGCAGACTCTTATGAATCCAGAGACAGAAGGGAGAGACTCCAACTCTGGCAATAGCCAGCCCTATCTCAGACTCTGTGACTCAGTGACAGTCCCAACTATCTCTGCCAAATATATTGAGGTAACTTTCAGTTACCAAAAGCAAAAAGAACATGCTACTTTACAGTTAATTCAAGCCATTTGTAATGTAAAGAGTACATAGTAATAGGTTCAAGTCCTTATCATATTTACCCAACCCCTCCGCTCGGGCAGGATATGACACAAGGTCAATTTTATTTTTAAGCAGAGTTTAACAGGTTTGAATTCAGAGTTTTTCCTTCTCCTAGACTAGATGCCTCCCCAAGGCTGAAGAACCTAGTCTGTCCTACTATTTACCCATAGCCGGAGGGAGAATAATTGGATTCATACCTTTCCCAAGGGTATTAGTGCTATGTGAAATGCAATCAGTCTTGTCCAGGATTTGAACTCGTATCGCCGTGTCCATTTCCTACGACGCTAACCATTACACCACCATTGCACCTCCCAAAAGGCTCAAATCCTTATGTTATTATCATATAGGAATATGCATGAGTTATTATGTATATAAGGACTTGTTCACAGCATTGGGTTTGTCAATAACAGCTGGAAGAGAACCACAATGAGAGTGTAATTTGGTTGGAGCATCAAGCAAAGAATGTTGTGAGAAAGAAGAAAACAAGCTCTGCCTGACTGTCAGTGAAAGAGAAGGAAAACAGGTTCTGCTTTGGAAGTGCTGTTTTGACAACAGTTTGAAAGACATGACTTGTGATGAGAGGAGAAACAAGTCTGTTAGCATTGTTTGTTACATATATGGGTTTCAAAGCAGATGTCTGGCAAAAGAAAGGGTTTTTCCACTTTGACCATCTAAGTGCTAAAGACAGTAATGATACTAATTTAAAGAATATGGTTTCCTTGTCAATACCAAAAATATCCTTATCTTTCTATTTTATTATTTACCTTTTAAAAGCTTAAAATACTTTTATACATGCATCTATATACACTACACCCATACATATACAGATATACTTATGCCTACATGCATATGCATTATTGTTCTTAAATACATGCGTTCCTTGTTAATATCAGGAAATCCTCGTCTTTCTATTTTAATATCTACCTTTTAAAAACTTCCTGAGTTACTAAACATTTAACTACCACTTTATACTATTATTATACACAGATTCATTTTAAAATAAAAATGCATAAAATCTTTCTGTGTAATTTAATATTATTTTTTCACTTACTGTGATACAATACAGCAGATAGAAATACTTGGAACTTGATTGGAAATGAAAGCTATGCACAACCTCACTTGCTTTATAGGCTGAGAGGTAAGTGTGTTAGGAAAGATGGTACTGGTTTGTGGCACATTGAAAAATATGCCGCTGATATGCCATATTAAATAGTTTGAGAAGCTCTGATCTAGAGAGCCTATTAAGAGCAATGACCAAGAGGGACAAATGGCAAGAGAGAGTCAAGGGTATCTGTGCCTTGATGATGATGAGACAGAAAAGCTTATGGTATCACGTTTGTTCAAAAATTAAACCTATTGGGTACATACAGTGCACAAGAACAAACAAATCCGCAGCATTGTTCTTCTTTTTCTCTTAAAAGTAAAAATAAAGATTAGGACCACTTGACAACACAAATTAATATCTGATTATTAGTTGAAAAATATTACATTCTTTAATTGAAGCTTTCCCAGAAATAAGCTGATTATGACTTTTTTCAGTAATTCACAATGTTTGGAGTTGTCCAATTAGAAAGGATAATATTATTTTCAACCAGAGGAGTAGATAATCTGCTTAATCCTAAAAGATGAGGGATTTGCCACTGTTTTGATTTCACTCATATAATTTTAGCATTAAAAAAAGAACAAAAATCTTGACAGCATTATTTTCAGTTTAAGTTCATTCCTTGATTTGACTGCTATGTATTTATATTTTTGTTTACTGAGTTTCAAGGCAGTAGAGATTGATGATAAATAATACCTAATAACATCTGTTTTGATTGTATAAAGTTTCACTAGAAATAATAAAATCCTGGTATCTTTCCTTTGGTTTATTAGTTTAATGACATATCAACTCCCTATGGCTTATTTAATGCTGAAATTTGAATCATCACTAAATTGTTATAACTATATTTTCACTGTTCTATAATATTTTTTTTAATTGCACCTTTTTTTCCTTTCGTCTATAATTATTTGTTTGCACTCATTTATATAGTTTCAAGTATTCTTACCTAATATCCATGGCATAGTGGCGAAAGTGCTGGACTGCAACAATGTAGTGAATGAGTTCAAAATCCAGTCATACTATTACATCCATTTTCAGATCAATACCTTAGAGAAAGGTATGCTGACAAAGGAAAGAAGCAGAAGATACCCCACACAAACAATTACAGACACGGACTACGCCAATGATATAGCACTTTTGGCAAATACACCCACCCAAGCCAATACCCAGCTACATAGTCTGGAATGAGCAGCTGCAGGCATAGGCCTCCATGTCAATGCACACAAAACAGAATACATGTGCTTTAATCAAAGAGGCGACATCTCCTCACAAAACGGTAGTTCCCTGAAACTAGTAGACAAGTTCACCTACCTAAGAAGCAGTGTCTCATCAACCAAGACTGACATCAACATAAAACTACCAAAGGCATGGACAGCAATTAATAGGCTATTTGTCATATGGAAGTCAGACCTGACTGATGAAATAAAATGCAGTTTTTTTCAAGCAGCGGTCATGTCGATACTGCTGTATGGATGCACTACATGGACACTAACTAAACACACCGAGAAAAAGCTTGGCAGCAACTACACAAGAATGCTGCAAGCAATATTGAACAAGTCCTGGAGGCAGCACCTCACAAAGCAGCAGCTGTACGGCCACTTACCACCCATCATGAAAACTGTCCAAGTTAGATGAACCAGACATGCAGGACACTGCTGGAGAAGTAGAGATGAACTCATAAGTGATGTATTCCAGTTGGGACCTGAATAGCTTGAAATAGAAATGTTTTTGACAACTAAACTGTGTACTCACATTTAAACTGCGAGTTATGCTAAACTGAATTGTTTGAAGTAGAACTGTACTTACGCTAAAGTGAATTGTTTAATATAGAACTGTTTAAACTTTTAACTGTGTGTGGAGAAAATCTATACTTATAATTAGCTGAATTAGAATTGTTTGACTAAACTGAATAGCTTGAAATAGAAATGTTTTTGACAATTAAACTGTGTACTCATGCCAAACTGAATTGTTTGAAATAGAACTGAATATTTGTATAAAAATGGATTTGGCATTAAATGACCTATAAAGGTTGATATGCCATAAAAACCAACCAACCAACCAATTGAGACCTCTGGGGAATATAGAGTACTCCTTCATTACCATTAGTCCTAGGTCCACCTTGGCCTGGAATGGTAGTAAATGTTAAGGTCCCATCTATGGTTCAAATAAATCTATTTGCAAAGTATTTGTATTAAAAAAGAATTTAAAAACTTTTTAAGAAACTACACGAAGAATGAAAATATAAACTTACAATCTACACAATTCCCCAACCTCTAGGCATAAAATAACCCCAGACAAGTTGACATGGCATTAAAATCAATTAACATAAGACTATTGCTTACATGTATGAAAATAAAACAAATGAGTAACAGAGGACAGTTATTTATCAAAACTTGCTTTTTGGAAATCATTGTGCAATTTAGATACTCCATGATAGTGATGAATGCCACTTGTGAGTACATATAATGCACATTGATCATATGTATTAGTGATATAACATAATGCAGACTGTTTTGATCCTATTTACCCAACCCCTCCGCTCGGACAGGATATGACACAAGGTCAATTTTTTTTTAAAGCGGAGTTTAACAGGTTTGAATTCAGAGTTTTCCTTCTCCTAGACTAATTGCCTCACCAAGGCTAAAGAACCTAGTCTGTCCTACTATTTACCCATAGCTGGAGGGAGAATAATTGGATTCATACCTTTCCCAAGGGTATTAGTGCTATGTGAAAATGGAATCAGTCTTGTCCAGGAATTGAACTCGTATCGCCGTGTCCATATCCTGTGATGATAACCATTACACCACGGGCACCTCCATGCAGACTGTTTTGATGTTGCTATAAGTGTAGAAATGTATAGAAATTTGTATTTGTTCATATACAGATGATAGGGAATATTTAGTCATTTGATTTAATGGCATATCAAAACTTAATGGTTATTTAATGCCGAATCCTGATTTATATATGATTTGTAGGTGAATAGTTTGCAGGTAACTTTACTTTAATATGAGATAGAGCTTGTTTGTTTGCACACAGTAAAATTTTTTCAAGTATTGCTAACACTGATAATTCTATTTGATATTAATTATTTGTTTGCACACAGTTAAATAGTTTCAAATATCGCTATCTAAGAGTAGTAATTATTAAGTATTCCTATCCATTTATTTGCATACCATTTATTATATTAATCATTTGTTTGCACATAGTTAAATGGTTTCAAATATTACAAGCTAATACTAATAATCCTATTTATTAAATGGTTTCAAGTATTGTTATCTAATACTAATAATTCTATTTAATATCAATCATTTGTTTGCATACAGTCAAATGGTTTCAAGTTTGCTATCTCAGGACAATTGACCTTCAGCTACTGTCTTCTAGCACTTTTAAGATAAAATAGGGATGAATAATTGTTTGCTGCAAGAGCAATCTGAAGAATATGGCCAAGACAATCATATAGTTGCTAGGGCTTGACATGACCAATCGATCGATCAAATTGGGCCTCTCCGACCATACGTCTAGATCAGCAAGGGCCAAAAAAGAGAGAAAATAAACAGACATGAAATGAGAAATTAAGAGACATTCCAAAAATAATGCCTACAACAGATACAGGAATTACAATAACACTTTTGGATAGAGTAAGTACTCCTTCATTGCCATTATTTCCAGATCCTCTTTAACCCAAATTGGTAGAGTCCTATCTACGGGCCAAACAGATATATTCAAAAGTTTTTAATTTAGATCGGAATATTTGATACCATATGATCAGCTTTAAGTTGCACTGACAGTACAGAGTTCCTTGATTCTCTCGCCATCCATCCCTATCTTCCATCACACCTGACAAGTCCTCTAGATTGCATCTAGTGTTCACACAGACCTGATGTATGTACAGAGTGCAGTGGGTCAATTTTCATCTTAATTACACAAAAATTGGCCCAGTTAGTTGGGGCTACAGAATACACTGACTGCATCTCTGCAGAGGGGTAAGACTTCCTCAACAAGTGCCCTGGATATGATACTAAACAATCTGATGATGAGGCTCCAGTAATCCTGGCGCTTTGGGGAATGTGGAGTACCCCTTCATTGCTATTGCTCTCAGATACACTCTGGCCTGGAGTAGTAGCGCCTAATAGGTTCCTATATATGAGTTAAATAGAACTAAACTATGTACTTATGCTCAACTGAATTGTTTGAAATAGAACTGTTTTGACATTTAAACTATTTACTTATGCTAAACTGAATTATTTGTAATAGAACTGTTTAGATGTATAAAAATGGATTTGGCATTAAATAGGAATGGTTACTTTAGACCATATAATTTTTTATAAATTAGGAATATTCAACTGAGCCATTGGCCTAATGAGTAGAGAGTTCAACAATGGTCCAGGAGACTGGGGTTCAATCCCAGGTCGAGTCATACCAAAGACTCAAAAAATGGTACTTCATGCCACCTTGCTTAATGCTCAGCATTATAAGGTATGGGTCAAGGGTAAAGTGAAACAATCCAGGGAATGGAGTAGCACCCTCTCCTACACCACAGTTTAGGAGCTATTGTAAACGGAGCCGTTACAATAGCTACTACATTGATACCATATAAGAGATGGTAAACAAAGTAAGCAGAAGGAAGAGTACTGAGAGAGCTAAACTGAAACATCTTATTTTATGCTTAGTGGTTTATATAGGAATATTTAAAACCTTATAACTTTGCAAACAAATTATATCATTAATAGGCATAGTAACTTTAAGACATAATTTTGTATAAATTATTAATATTAGATAAGAATATTTGAAAGTATACAAGTGTGTGCAAAAAAAAAAAAAAAAACAGTGCAATCAAAAATGAAATAGAATGGAATATTTAAACTAGAATTATTATAATTAAACATTTGCTAATGAATCAAATTTCAGTATTGAATAATCCACAAAGAGTTGATATACCATTTAACAAATAGACTGAACCTTGAACCTATGATTGTTTACAAATGATCATTGTTTTTTTACTTGAAACAATGTAATTGCCTGCAAACAAGGTAGACTTTGACCCGACAGCAGTTGACAGGATATAAAACAAACAAACAGCAACATTGAATTTTAAAAGGAAAAAGAAAATTTAAAGTTTCATTCAAGACACTTTTTGATCACATGGTACAAAGTTTTATTTCTATTGTAATCAACATGTTATTTTATGCTTAAGAATGTTGTGAGCAATAATGAACAAGTCCTGGCGGCAACACCCCATAAGACACCAACTCTACAGCCACCTGCCTCTCATCACGAAAACTATCCAAGTTAGATGAACCAGACATGCAGGACACTGCTGGAGAAGCAAGGACAAGCTCATAAGTGACGTACTCCTATGGACCCCCACATATGGCCAAGCAAAAGCAGGACGACCAGCTTGAACATACATACAGCAGCTATGTGAGGATATGGGATGTAGCCCTAAAGACCTGCCAGAGGCGATGAATGATAGGGAGGAGTGGCGAGAGAGGGTCAGGGATATCCATGCTGGTTGCACGACATGATGATGATGATGATGGTTTGTTATGGCCCTGGAAGGGGTCACAAAGAGAACAGAACACCACGGTTATAGTATAGGTATATATTTACAAGAACAAAGGATGGTTACAAGAACATAGGACGGTAAGCTAGTTCACATAACCACGTGGGGGCAAGGTTAGCTTCCAGATCTAGATTGACTTCATATTGCAGCATCTTCCGGTATTATGGATAAGTGACATACTCCTATGGACCCCCACATATGGCCAAGCAAAAGCAGGACGACCAGCTTGAACATACATACAGCAGCTATGTGAGGATACGGGATGTAGCCCTAAAGACCTGCCAGAGGCGATGAATGATAGGGAGGAGTGGCGAGAGAGGGTCAGGGATATCCATGCTGGTGGCACGACATGATGATGATGATGGTTTGTTATGGCCCTGGAAGGGGTCACAAAGAGAACAGAACACTACGGTTATAGTATAGGTATATATATTACAAGAACAAAGGATGGTTACAAGAACATAGGATGGTAAGCTAGTTCACATAACCGCGTGGGGGCAAGGTTAGCTTCCAGATCTAGATTGACTTCATATTGCAGCATCTTCCGGTATTATGGAGAGGGGTTGAGTCCATTAGTCGGTGATTCTGCCACAACATGGTTAGAGAAGCACACTCATTGAATGTTTATATTTACATTCCTGTGTAGTGTTTGCTTAAAATCACTAAATAGCATCAAAAAAATACAACCAAGGATGATGGTAGCAACATTTAATGGCAACCCCAGCACAATAATCATCTCCTGCTACAGTCCTACCAATGTTAGTGAAGAAACTGACCTCATCACCTTCTATAACAAGCTATCCTCCCTTGTTTGTAGCATTCTGAAACTCAACATTCTCATCTTTGGTGGAGACATGAATGCCCAAATATATAAAAACATAAACCACAAATTCAGCTTACACAACTTGTCAAACAGAAATGGGGAACATCTAACAGATTTCATGCTAAAAAATAGATTATCATGCCTAAATACTAAATCTCAGAAAAGAAAGGGGAAACTATAGACCTACACCTATGCAAACAATGCTAAAGCTCAGATAGACCTCATCCTCATAAGAAATGGAATAATAGTGCATTGAATTGCGAGGCATATTCCTCTCTCAAGGGTGTGTCCTCCAATCACCGAATTGTCACAGCACAGATACGACTGAGCCTATGAAGGAATGCGGCCCGAACAACCACAACTATACACTATGACTGCTCCCTGCTTAACAACAGGGATAAATATACATTAACACTAAGAAACAAATTTGATGCACTTCAGGAGATATTAGAAACACCTACTGCAAATGACAAATATTAGAACTTCATCAACGCCCACTTAGAAGCGGCAGCAGAATGCATACCAACTAAACAAAGAGCTAAACTTAGAGTCCCATAGGAGACATTAGCGGTTAGAAAAAAGTGTTCAGACATGAAAACCCTAACACAATAGGAGGAACCAAAAACAATATCAATACACAGAAACTTAAGAAGGCACAAAATAAATTAACTTATGTATACCTAAAAGAACAAACAGAATACATACAAAATTAGATCAATAAGATTAGAAACTCAGTTGAAGATAGACAATCTAGGATAGCATGGCAGACAGTAAACAAAGTAAGCAGAAGGAAGAGTAGTGAGAGAGCTAAACTGAAAGCTGCCATTTAAGAAGAACAAATACACCTGTGGAAACAACATTTTGAGAATTTATTCAGAAAACCTTTGAAAGTTCCGCATGAACCGATCACAAAAATTATTAATAATCAACTAGATATCAAACTAGGACAGTTTACACAAAAAGAATTTGACTCAGTTCTAAAAAAAAATTTAAAATAGGAAAGCAGCAGGGCTTCATGAAATACCCCAGAAGTATGGAAAACCAGGGAATTTGACGATATACTGCTCCAACACTGTAATGCCATATATAACCAAAACATAATAGACAAATGGACAAAGGAATACATCCTCCCTTTCCCTAAGAAGGGTGATTTCGGAATAGCTAAGAACTACTGAGATATAACCCTTATGTCCATAGTGGCCAAGATCTACAATGCTCTACTAAACAACCACATAGAACCCAAAATTGAGAAAATACTTAGGAAAAACCAAAATGACTTTCAGAGAAATCGATACATGATATCACAAGTTTTGGCTATTTGTCAAATTCTAGAAGGTGTACATGCAAAAAACCTTGAGGCAACAATATTATTCGTCGACTTCTCCAAAGCATTTGACTCCATACACAGAGGGAAGATGGAGCAAATATTTCTTCCCTACAGATTCCCCAAAGAAACCGTCACAGCCATAATGATGCTATACCAAAACACTAAAGTAAAAGTCCACTCTCCGGATAGAGACACAGACTACTTCGACATTGTAACATGTGTGCTACAAGGAAACACATTAGCTCCATACCTGTTTATCATCTGCCTAGAATACATCCTTAGAATGTCTGTAGATTTAATGAAAGAAAATGGTTTCAAGCTGGCAAAGGAAAGAAGTAGAAGATACCCTACACAAACTATTAAAGATGCGGACAACACCAATGACATAACACTTCAAGCAAATATACCTGCCCAAGTAGAATACTTGCTACATAGTCTGAAATAACCAGCATGTGACATAGGCCTCCATGTCAATGCAGACAAAACGGAATGCATGTGCTTTAATCAAAGAGGTGACATCTCCACACTAAAGGGTGGTCCTCTGAAACTAGTGGACAAGTTCACCTACCTTGGAAGCAGTGTCTCGTCAACCAAGACAGACATCAACACATGACTGGCAAAAGCATGGACAGCTATCGATAGGCTATCGGTCATATGAAAGACAGACCCGACTGATAAAATAAAATGCAGTTTTTTTCCAAGCAGCAGTCATGTCGATACTGCTATATGGATGCATCACATGGATGCTAACTAAACACATAAAGAAAAAGCTTGACAGCAATTACACAAGAATGCTACAAGCTGTATTGAACAAGTCCTGGAGGCAACACCCCACAAAACAGCAGCTGTACAGCCACCTACCGGCCATCACAAAAACTATCAAAAGTAGATGAACAAGACATGTGGGACACTGCTGGATAAGTAAGGACGAGCTCATAAGTGATGTGCTCCTGTAGACCCCTTCACATGAACAAGCAAAGGTAGGATGACCAGCAAGACCCTATATACAACAGCTCTGTGCCAATACAGGATGTAGCCGGAAACACCTCCCGGATGGTGAGAGAGGGTCAGGGATATCTGTGCTAGCAGCGCGACATGATGATGATATATATGAGGGTCATTCAATAAATAACAGGAATGTTTTTAAAAAAAGCAAAATAATGTTTTTTTTCAGAAATTTTTTTTTCCATGAATGTAAACTCTGAATTATTTGAAATTAGTTTCGGGCAAAAATTAACTTAATCTCGCAAAAATATTTCTTTTGAGACTATTCAAAATAATAGCAAATCAGATAGACTGCTCCAGGCTTGAACAGAGTTCTGTTATTAAAAGAAAGAAAACGTTCCAAGGGTCAGTAAAGAAAGTAAAAAAGGTCATACTGACAGTCTTCTGGGACATGAAAAGATCCATTACTATACAAGAAAAAGGTGCACTTATAAATAGTGCTACATATTGCCAACTCCATTGGCAATGATTACCTTATTTATCAAATAACCCTTATATATATATATATATATATATATATACACACACACATACAGAGTATTGGTAATAAATAAGCAAACTTCAAATATTTTTTAGAAAAAGTTGATTTTCTTCTAAACAAAAGTACCTGGATTTTAATATATTTAGTCAAATATTATACAATCAAAACAGATATTATTAGGTATTATTTATTGCCCAAATCTACACCATTGAAACACTGTAACCAAAAATAGATTTTAATTTCCTAGAAAATTAGAAATCTCTCTTTATTAAAGATTAGTATTAACTTACTCTCACTTCAATCACAGTGAACTTTTCACCAGTGCTTTGGGGTAGTGAAACCAGGAGTTTGGTGTGGTTTCTTTGTTTAATGACATATCAACTTATGTGGGTTATACAATGCCAAAGCCATCCTTGTAGGAGGACACTAGCAGTACAATTTAATCTATAACTGGAGGAATAAGAGGGTTCATGCTTTTCCTAAGAGCATTAGTCCAAAAGTAAATATAATAGAACAACTAGAGTTTAAACTCACCACAATGTTGCAGTCCAGCATGTTAACCACTATGCCAGAAGGGTGTCCTTAGGGTATAAGGGTTAAAGCACTGGACAGCGGAATCATAGTGAGTTTGAACTCCAGTCACGCTATGACATTCACTTTCAGACAAATACTCTTGGGAAAGGTATGAACCCCCTTATCCTCCCAGCTATGGGTTAGATAGTACTACTACTGTCCTTCTAGAAGGATGGATTTGGCATTAAATATCCCAAGAAGGTTGATATGCCATTAAAACCCAACCAAACCACTATGCCATGGGGATACTCCCCCTCCCCCCAGGAGTTTGAATAGTAATTTTCAAGACAATTTGTTATCGAACGACTTATAGTTAGAAAAAGAAAAAGGTCACCACAAGTATTTTCCTTATTTAGAGACCAAAATGTATGCAAACCTTCTGAAGTTTCTCTGTTGTAACCACTTCCTTAATTCGCTATCTTGAGTTTACCTGGCAGGTAAAGAGTTGTGTAGTATTATATGTAAATGATGTACTGCTATAAAAGCAGTCTCACCTCTAGTAAGAGCAGGGGTTACTGCTCTTGACAAGACACAAACACATATAGAAAAAATAATACAAAACAAAGCAGCTGCAGTGAAGGAATAACTGAAAACAACTTACAGGAGTTAATAGAACAACTTTGCATGATTTGGAGGGGTGCTCAGCTATATTTGTAGAAAACAGAATCCTAGTATCTTTGATTTAAAAGAAAATTAACTTCATATAAAAAGAAGAGGAGTTACTTTTTTTAATAGGCAATACTATATGTGTGACAATATAAGGTATTCACTAGAGGTTAACACTTATGGAGAGCATGATGCTTTTTTTCTTTTTCTTATTAGGAAAATCTAATTTTCCTTTTATAAAAATATAAAACAGACTTATTGACTGAAGTCTATGAAAGAGATTCAATAGTCAATTTGAAAAGTTAGTGAGAGACTTGTACAAACTAAACTTTCAAATTGTCAAAACAAAAAGTAAGCAGGTTCAAAGTACATTAAAGTTTGTCCACACACTGACCCATTTAAAATCATGACATCCCAAACTAATTCTTACCCACCTGTTAGGGTTAAAAGGTTAAATCTGAACTTTAGATAGATTAATCAGACCTTTGATTTTTGTTTTGGTTAATATGAAAAGGGATACTCCTCTCACATAGTGTGGGATGGGACCTTTAATTAACCAAGCTCCTATATTCTGGTTTGATTGGATGACAAATTAAAATTTGGAAGGGATACTCAAAACATTTGATTGGCTGACTAGTCAAAAAGTAGAAGAATACAAAATGATCAGCAATTGGTTAACCATGGGAAAGCTTCTATAAAATTATGTTTTTAGGGTTAGAAAAGATGGAGAATACCAATTGGGCCAAAGTATTTTTGGACCTGTTGTGCTTTTGAGCTTAGGCTCAAGTGTGGCTAGAACTATAAAAAAGACCTTGTGCTACACTCTGGTTTTGTGGGGAGCCAGACAAATAGCAAGATATCCAAAGTACATATTAAAGACAGCAGAATAAGAAAAGAAATCTCTCTAAGCACTGAAGACTCTCCACCAAAAGCCCCACTCTCTGAAAAATTGAGTAACATAGAAAGGCTGCATCAACCAGAGATCTTATTTGACTGTCTCTCAAATATAACTTGCCCAGTCAGCTGGAGCTGTAGAATACACCGACTGCATCTCTATAGAGGAATAAGACCCCCACCACAAATGTCCTGGATATGACACTAAACAATATGATGGTGAGGTTCAAGTAACGCTGGAGCTTTGGGGAATGCAGAGTACCCCTTCATTGCCATTGCTCTCTGGCCCATTTTGGCCTGGAGTGGTAGGACTTGATAGGGTCCTATCTATGGGTCAAATAGAACTAAAATTCATACTTATGCTAAATTGAATTGCTTGAAATAGAAGTTTTGACATTTAAACTGCATAATTATGCTAAACTGAATTGTTTGAAATGGAACTGTTTTTACATTTAACAGTGTGTAAACAACAACTACCCTTATACTAAACAAATTGTTTGAAATAGAACTGTTTGAGTAAACTGAATAGCTTGAAATAGAAATGTTTTTGACATTTAAACTGTGTACTTATGCTAAACTGAATTGTTTAAAATAGGACTGTTTATTTGTATACAAATAGATTTGACATTAAATAACCTACAAAGGTTGATATGCCATAAAACCCAAACAAACAACCATCAAATATAACTAAAAGCAACATAATTTCCATATATATATATATATATATATATATTGTATATCTTATTGTTACAGTATTGTGTTTCAATAAATAGTTGTGAATTGTTAACACAGAGTTTTTCTTGTCTTTAAGATGCCAACACCCAGGAAAATTGTTGCAACATACCACCCCAACCATCAGAAGAAGTTCCAGATAGATTGATTGTGTCAACCCCCTTCTATGGATCTTTCAAACACAACATGAGCACAGAGGGAGTTGATAAACCAACTAGCCGGAAACTCATGTGGTAGTCACGGTACTAAGACCATAATCAATACCATGACTAGCATAAGTTCACATTTCTACAACATATAATTCTGTGTGTGTGTGTGTGTGTGTGTGTGTGTGTGTGTTTGTGTAACACTTTGTTTTGAATGACCAGAATATTTCAGCTCAAACATACATACAGCAGCTCTGTGAGGATATGGGATGCAGCCCTGAAGACCTGCCAGAGGCGATGAACGATAGGGAGAAATGGCGAGAGAGGGTCAGGGATAACCGTGTTGGCGGCACGATATGATGATGATGATTTGTACACAATTAGTTTGTAGGTAACATTTTAAACAAGCCAGTGCTCATTTGTTTGCACTCAGTTAAATGGTTTCAAGTATTGCTATGTATCACTAACAATTCAATTTAATACCAGTCATTTGTTTACCCACAGTTAAATGGTTAGACTGTTCTTTTTAACTGATAGATGGGAGCCTAACAGTTACTACCATTTTGGGTCAGAGCTGACTAGGGAGAAATGGCAATGAAGGGGTAATACACATTCCCCAAGGCTCTAGGACTGAAGCCTCACCATCAGATTGTTTAGTGACATATCCAGAATACTCGTTAGTAGGGGTACCAACTTTCCACAATCATGGAATCGCAGGATCATTAATCTGAAACAGAATTTGTGACTTTTAATGAAATTTTCAATAATAAATCAAAAATTAAGAGATTTTTTTTTCTATTTTTTGTTCTAATTCTTTCAAAACTTAACAGTCTCTCCGATTTTGTTGTTGTTAAATGTTTTAATAAATAGAATATAACAATCTCGTTATTTCCTTGAAATTTGATTTTACAAATAAGAGTTGTTTTTTTTTTCATTAAGGATCAGAAAAAGAATTAAGAGTAAAAGTTTTTACATAAAAAAATAAAAGTGGGTCAGAGATTTTTGAGAAAATGTTTGACAAGTTTATATTTTTCCAAAAAACTAATGTAGCAGATAAAAATCATTCCTTATACCATTGGTAAGGTACTATTTACCAACCCCTCCGCTCGGGCAGGATATGACACAAGGTCAATTTTTAAGTGGAGTTTAACAGGTTTGAATTCAGAGTTTTCCTTCTCCTAGACTAGTTGCTTAACCAAGGCTGAAGAACCTAGTCTGCCCTACTATTTACCCATAGCTGGAGGGAGAATAATTGGATTCATACCTTTCCCAAGGGTATTAGTGTTATGTGAAATGCAATCAGCCTCGTCCAGGATTGGTAAGGTAGAAATGGGAAGACAGAAAATTTTGTTGGAAGGGGGAGATATGAAGATCAAAGTTTAATAAATTCGTTGTCTAAATTTCTGAGACAAAGCTTGATGATTTTTATCATTAAGGGTTTTTGGACTATTATCTTCATCTTTATTGTTATTTCCACAATGTTTTGGCCAATAGGTCCCCCCCGGCCTTCTTCAGGTGTTTGTCGAATTTGGGAACCTACACGGAACTTCGAACTATAGCCTTCATTGAATCCACAGGAGTTGCCTGTTCTGATTCCGTTAGCCATAACTGGGTACAAGTGTTAAGTATTCCTGTATTGTTACTCACCTGCAGTCAGGATTGAACCTGCAACCTCCAGATGATTGTCTCCTTAGAAGCTTAGGGAACCAATGCCTATAACTGTTATGCTATGTGTCCTGCTGGACAGTTCAGAGTGATATGTCCTCCGGCCTTCTTCAGGTGTTTGTCGAACACAGGAACCTACATGGAACTTCAAACTACATCCTTTATTGAATCTACGGAGGTCACCTGTTCTGATTCCATTAGCCATAACCAGGTACAAGTGTTAACTATTTCTGTATTGTTACTCACCAGTCAGGATTGAACCTGCAACCTCCTGACTGCAGGTGAGTAACAATGCCCTTAATGATAAAAATCATCAAGCTTCATCTCAGAAATTTAGACAACTAGTTTGAATTTAAGCCCTGCTATATAAGTCAACTCCAAGTTTTGTAGAGATTTTTTTAGGCTTCAATAATTGACTTGCATATCACAACTTATGGTAATTAAAATTGTAATTTAGATGGTTACAGATATATTGATATATTTACTTCTAACCACAACTAAACTAGCTGATGGAATTTTGGTAATCTGAAAATTATTGACCATTACAGTATTTAAATTTATAACTGTTTTATCCCCAAAGAAAGAACCTAAAATAATTACTTTGATTAGCCAATGAGTTCTGATCCGAATCAGCTGATCTCATTTAATGAGATTTATATGAAGTTGAGCTGAGTTAACCCAACAAGTGTAAACCTTTCATTTTTGGGACATTTACAAATATTGCTCTATTTTAGATCCAACCAATGTCTCCAAAATGGAATGGAACTTTTTTTACATAAAAATATTCATACCAATCTTAAATTGCATGTTATTTTAGAAGCACAACCCAACTATCCATCCATGCTAGTTAATTAAAGAAAATTTCTAAAACTTTTCCTCTCAAAAACAATTTAATTTAACATCAGTCATTTGTTTGCACACAGTTAAATGGCTAAACAGTTCTATTTAACCTATAAATGGAACCCTAACATGTACGACCACTCCAGATTAAAGTGGACCTGGAAGTAATGGCAATAAAGGGGTAATCAACACTCCCAAAAGCGCCAGGTTGGAGTCTCAACATCAGATGGTTTAGTGTCATATCCAGAACAGCTGTTGGGAGTGGTGGGGTTGGTCTTACCTCTCTGCAGAGATTCAGTTGGCATATTCTACAGCCCCAGCTGACTGGGCTGTTTTAATTGGTTGGTTTGGTTTTATGGTATATCAACCATTGTAGGTTATTTAAAGCCAAATCCGGTTTATCCATATATATTAGATATATATGAATTGTAAACTTAAGTCAACAAAGTTAAATAGTTCCAAGTATTGCTATGTATAACTAACAATTCAGTTAAACATTAGTTCTATTTCAAACAATTCAATTTAGTATAAGTCATTTGTTTGGACACAGTTTAAATGTCAAACAGTTCTATTTGACCCATAAATAGGACCCTTTCAGGTGTTACAACTCTAGGCCAGAATGGACTTATGAGCAATGGCAATGAAGGAGTACTCTGCATTCCCCAACCTCACCATCAGATTGTTTAATGTCATATCCAGGACATTCGTTGTCAGGGAGGGCTTACTCCTATGCAGAGATATAGTCAGTGTATTCTACAGCCCCAGCTGACTGGGCTAGGGCTGTTTTGAAACTAAGAAATATCATTTTTTTACAATATATATATATATATATATATATATATATATGTATGTGTATGTGTGTGTGTTAGATGAACCAGACATGCAGGACATTGCTGGAGAAGCAGGGACAAGCTCATAAGTGATGTTCTTCTATGGACCCCCTCATATGGCCGAATAAAAGCAGGACAACCAGCTCGAACCTACATACAGCAGCTCTGTGAGGATACGGGACTTAGCCCTGAGGACCTGCCAGAAGCGATGAACGATAGAGAGGAATGGCGAGAGAGGATCAGGGATATCCATGCTGGCGGGACGACATGATGATGACGATGATGAGTGTGTGTGTGTGTGTGTGTGTCTGTGTAGAATGATTTTTTTTATTATAACTGACTAGAGATTTGTTTTCTATGTTTATATTATTGATTTTGTTGATTAAATCACCAAACTTCTTGATGTGCAATTTACTAATCATGACAAAGATAGAGGATAATATTTTGGCTAAATATTTTATTATGTTGTTGGGGGTGCAGTTTAAATTCCAGAATAATTGTCATATTCTAGTCCAAATGTGTATTTATAAAAATTAATGTTTAGAAAGAGAAAAAGACAGAAAGAAAGAGAGAAGATCAAGATAAAGTCAATTATTTTCAAGTAAGAAAGTCAGAGGACTAGTGGGGGGTGAGAGAGAGAGAGAGAGAGAAATTACATAGATTGATAATATAGAAAAGCAAAGAAAATATTACAATCAGATTTTTTTTTTTCTTTTTTACTTTTCTTTTTTCTTTGGTTTTTAACCTGTGAAGTAAAAATCATTTTATACACATCAGAATTTTTCCTTTCATCATCATCATCTTGTCGTGCCATTGGCACAGATATCCCTGACCCTTTCTCGCCATCTCTCCCTACCGTTCATCGCTTCCAGCAGGTTCTTAGGGCTATACCTCCATATCCTCACAGAGCTGCTGTTTGTAGGTTCTAGCTGGTCGCCCTGCTTTTGCTCAGCCATGTGAAGGGGTCCATAGTAGTACATCACTTATGAGCTTGTCCCTACTTCTCCAGCAGTGTCCCGCATGTCTGGTTCATCTAATTTGGATAGTTTTCATGATGGGTGGTAGGTGGCTGTATAGCTGCTGCCTCCAGGACTTGTTCAATATTGCTCGCAGCATTCTTGTGTATTTTTCCTTTAAAAATATGAATGAATTAGTGTTTGATCTGTGAAGGTAATCTGACACTAAATTTTTCATTCTTTGAAATCTATCCTCATGAAATAAGCAACCACACACTCTTCACCTTTTATTATTATAATTTTTTTTTATTCTCTGAATTATTAAATAATGAATCATGGAGATTCAGATATTGCAATTTTTTTTTCTTTTTTACCTAGAATATTACTTTGCTTTTTTTACATACCAGGAATATAAAGTAGGTTTTTTATAGCAATTTACTAAGCTTTTTGCTTAGATGTGGCTCAAAGCCATATGAAAAAGGCACCCAATGAGACTCATAAAGTTTTGCCAGTCTATCTTGCTAACCATCACACCAGCCAATGTGCCCAAGGAAAATAAAGTAGCTTTTTTTTATACATGCAGAATATAAGGTAGTTTTTTTTATACCCGAAATATTAAGTACTTTTTGTTTGTTTTTTTGGTACTTGAAATATTAGATAGATTTTATTTTTTTATACTTAGAACATTAGATTGCTTTTCTTTTTATACATGTGAAATATGAGATAGCTTCTTTTTTTACATACCTGGAATATTAGGTAGCTTTTTTTAAAAGTCAATACAAACATCATATTTAAAATGTACAATTTGAATATCATGTTGATTTTAATCAAAGATAATAGTGTAAAGTTAACCTTTTAAAAAAGGAAAGATTTTTTACATATTAAGTCTAAATCAGATTATTGACTATTAAATATTCAAGAAATCTTATACGTGTTATGCATCAATGATAAATGATTTTACTTTTAATTTCACTTTGTGTAAGTCATAATCAAACCGCCTCTGTCCCATAGAAAAGTTGTTACATTTTGTGTTTTTGCATATGTGTGTGTGTGTGTGTGTGAGTACAAAAATGGAAAAAAAAAAAAAAAAGGTATTCCGATGATAATCTTATTTATTATTGAATTATTTGCCAAAGTTAATGTTTCAGTTTTTACATTAAACCATCATCAGAGCATATTTAATTTAAATTTTTTTAATGAAACAAAAACAGAACACAACTAACAGAAATAGAATGTTAAAAGATTTCTCATGTTATCTTTTCATTTTAAAAAATGAAATCAAATATAAATCAGAAGATAAAACATACAAAATGTCCTAAAACATTAACGTTGGCCAATAATTCAACTCTAAATAACATCATCCACTGAATACCTTGTTTTTACATATTTGTACATTTATATACCTGGAATATTAGGTAGGTTTTTTTTTATATACCCTGAATATTAGGCAGCTTTTTTTATATACCTGAAATATGAGATAGCCGCCTTTTTTTATATATCTGGAATATTAGTTAGCTTTCTTTTTTTTTATATACCTAGAATATTAGGTAGCATTTTTTTCATATACCTGGAATATTAGGCAGCTTTTTTTATATACCTGAAATATGAGATAGCCGCCTTTTTTTATATATCTGGAATATTAGTTAGCTTTCTTTTTTTTTATATACCTAGAATATTAGGTAGCATTTTTTTCATATACCTGGAATATTAGGCAGCTTTTTTTATATACCTGAAATATGAGATAGCCGCCTTTTTTTATATATCTGGAATATTAGTTAGCTTTCTTTTTTTTTATATACCTAGAATATTAGGTAGCATTTTTTTCATATACCTGGAATATTAGGCAGCTTTTTTTATATACCTGAAATATGAGATAGCCGCCTTTTTTTATATATCTGGAATATTAGTTAGCTTTTTTTTTTTTTATATACCTAGAATATTAGGTAGCATTTTTTTCATATACCTGGAATATTAGGCAGCTTTTTTTATATACCTGAAATATGAGATAGCCGCCTTTTTTTTATATATCTGGAATATTAGTTAGCTTTCTTTTTTTTTATATACCTAGAATATTAGGTAGCATTTTTTTCATATACCTGGAATATTAGGTAGCTTTTTTATATACCTGGAATATTAGGCAGCCATTTTTTAAATATACATTGAATATGAGGTAGCTTCTTTTTTTTTATATACCTGGAATATTAGGCAGCCTACTTTTTTAATATATCTTGAATATTAGGTAGCCTTCTTTTTTTATATACCAGGAATATTAGGTAGATTTTTTATATACCTGGAATATTAGGCAGCCTTCTTTTTTTATATACCTGGAATACAAGAAAGCTTTTTTTATATAGGTGGAATATTAGGTAGCTTTTTATATATAACAGGAATATTATATAGCTTGCATATTATATATATTTATAAGTGGAAGCTTTTTTTTTATATAGTTGAAATATAGCTGGAGCTTTTTTTACATAGCTGGAATATTAGGTAGCTTTTTTTTATATATATATACCTAGAATATTAGGTAGCTTCTTTTTTTATATATATATATATACCTGGAATATCAGGTCGCATTTTTTATATATACTTTGAAAATAAGGTAGCTTTTTTATACTTGTAATATTTAATTAGAATTTTAGATAGGTTTTTTATCATACAAATTTATACCTAGAATATTAACTAGCTTTTCTATCATGTGTGCTTGTGTATTTTATTGCCAGACAATATGGAAAGATTTCCTCAAAATATAGCAAATACACATTTATTTTTGGATGTTTCTATTCCAACAGTCTTAGATGTAAATGAATTTTTTTTTTTACATTTTCTTTGAGTTTTTAGTATTATTTCCACATATAGGTCATGTTATTTTTAATATATATATTTGTGTGTATTATACCTGGAATATTAGGTAGTTTTTTTTTTATACATGGAATATTAGGGTTTGTTTCTTTAATATTAGGTAACTTTTTCATTGAAGAACAAGTGACTTACATATTACACAACAAATCTCATAACAGTGGAAAGTGTTAGAATATTCCAGTACTTTCCTTAGTATTCATAATCATTGCTGTATAACCACATACTCATAAAAAAATTCATACCTATTGACAAAATTCAATAAAATAACACTTTAATCAATTTTCTTCATTCACTATCCCATAACTTTTTTAAAAATATTATCAGGTTATGATGCTAAGTAAGAGCATTTCTCTAAAGATTACTTGGTGGCACCCATCTCTTCTCCAATTAACAACTTCCAGTCTAGTTGGCGGATGCTGTAGAATACACTGACTGCATCTCTGCAGAGGGGTAACATCCCCTCCCCCAACGAGTGTCCTGATATGACACTAAATCTGATGTTGAGGGTCCAGTAATACTGGAGCTTTGGAGAATATGGAGTATTCCTTCATTGCCATCACTCCCAGGTCCACTCTGACCCAGAATGGTAGCACCTGATAGGGTCCTATCTATGGACTAAATAGAACTGTTTGATATTTAAACTAAATTTAAACAAACGACTTATGCTAAATTGAATTGTTTGAAATAGAACTGTTTGATCATTTAACTGTGTGTAACGAAATGACTAATGTTTAATTGAATAGTTAGTTATACATAGCAATACATAGAACCATTTAACTTTGTTGACTTATGCTAAATTGAATTGTTAGAAATAGAACTATTTGATCATTTAGCTGTGTGTATCTACAAAATGTGTTTACAAATCATATATTAAGATAAATTGATAACAAGGTAATCCAAGTAGAAGGAGAGATTTATTGAGAAGCAAAGTCGGCACTATTGCTTCTCAATAAATCTCTCCTTCTACTTGGATTACCTTGTTATCAATTTATCTTTATATATTGTCAGATTACACTCCATTACTCACTTCCAAACCATATATTGTACATGTAAAAAACAGGATTTGGCATTATATAACCAACTCCAATTCCTTCAATGATAACCATTAGGACCACTGTATGCTTCTATTAATAACCAACTAATTTTTGTAAAATCCATCTCTTCAAAAAGAAAAAGTGAAGAAATCTTATATAAAAATCATTTTCTTACATTATTGGAATAAAGTTATTGAGTTTTGACATTCGGGTTTATGTTTGTATAGAAAATCATCTGGAACATTTTGAGTGCAGTAAAAACTGATCAATATATTATAATGCTATGCCAACCTGTCTAAGGTTATTTTTATGCCTATAAATTAGGGAATTGCATTCATTTTACATTAATATTTACAATGTGTGCAGTTGTTTCTTAAGAGTTTTTTTTGCACACTGTTATATGATATCAAGTATTCCTATCTCATAAAAAAAATTGGCACACAATTGTATGGTTTTATGTATGCCTATCTAATACTAATAATTTACATACAGTTGTATGGTTTTATGTTTCCACAAAGCAGCCACCTACCACCCATCACCAAAACTATCCAAATTAAACAAACCAGACATGCAGGACACTGCTGGAGAAGTAGGGATGAGCTCATAAGTGATGTACTACTATGGACCCCTTCACATGGCTGAGTAAAAGCAGGGCAACCAGCTAGAACCAACAAACAGCAGCTCTGTGAGGATACCGCGTGTAGCCAGAAGCGATGAACGATAGGGAGAGATGGCGAGAAAGGGTCAGGGATATCTGTGCCGATGGCACAAGATGATGATGAAGATGATGATGATGTATTCCTGTCTAATACTAATAATTTGCATACAGTTGTATGGTTTTATGTATTCTTATCTAATACAAATAATATACACACAATTGTAGGGTTTTATGTATTCTTATCTAATACAAATAATTTACACACAGTTGTAGGGTTTTATGAATTCTTATCTAATACAAATAATATACACACACTTGTAGGGTTTTACGTATTCTTATCTAATACAAATAATATACACACACTTGTAGGGTTTTACGTATTCTTATCTAATACAAATAATATACACACACTTGTAGGGTTTTACGTATTCTTATCTAATACAAATAATATACACACACTTGTAGGGTTTTACGTATTCTTATCTAATACAAATAATATACACACACTTGTAGGGTTTTACGTATTCTTATCTAATACAAATAATATACACACACTTGTAGGGTTTTACGTATTCTTATCTAATACAAATAATATACACACACTTGTAGGGTTTTACGTATTCTTATCTAATACAAATAATATACACACACTTGTAGGGTTTTACGTATTCTTATCTAATACAAATAATTTACACATAGTTATATGTATTCCTATCTAATATTAATGCTTATATTAAGTTAGCTGACCATAGTTGAGGGCAACACAAAGGTTCCCTTTTCAAAAGCTACTACACTGAGGTGTAGGAGAGGGTGCTACTCTTTTCCCTGGATTGCTTCACTTACCCTCGAACTGCACCTTATAATTCTGAGTGTTAAGCAAGGAAACATCAAGTACCATTTTTTGAGTCTGGTATAACTCAACCTGCGATTGAACGCTGATCCCCAGGACCATCGACAAACACTAAACATTATGCCAATGGGCTGCATTCAATGATAGTAATTTGTTTAAACAGTTATATGGTTTCAAGTAATTAATAATAAATCCTTAGTAAACAATTATATCTTCAAGTGACTATTTTTAATGAAAACAATTTACAGTTATATGAAATCAAGTTTTCCTATCTAATACAAATAATTTTCACATAGTTGCATGGTTTCAAGTATTCTTATCTAATACTTATAAGAATATGATTTCAAGTAATTATTTCTATTTAATAATAGTCATTTGTTTGGACAGTTATAATGTTTCAATTAATTGATAATAATTCTTATTATGGATTTAACTGACATTCTATCAAGTCAGATTTGACATGAAGTTTGGTTTGGTTTGGTTTTACGGCATATCAACCATTGTAGGTTATTTAATGCTAAATCATCTTTATACATATATATCAAATATATAGAATTTGGTTTGGTTGGGTTTTATGTCATATCAACTATGGTAGGTTATTTAATACCAAATCCTCTTTATACATATATATTAAATATATAGGATTTGGTTTGGTTGGGTTTTATGTTATATCAACCATTGTAGGTTATTTAATCCCAAATCCTCTTTATACATATATATCAAATATATAGGATTTGGTTTGGTTGGGTTTTATGTCATATCAACCATTGTAGGTTATTCAATGCCAAATCCTCTTTATTCATATCTATTAAATATATAGGATTTGATTTGGTTGGGTTTTATGGCATATCAACCATTGTAGGTTATTTAATGCCAAATCCTCTTTATACATATATATCAAATATATAGGATTCGCTTTGGTTTGGTTTTATGTCATATCAACCATTGTAGGTTATTTATTTCCAAATGCTTTTTATACATATATATCAAATATATGAGTTCTAAACACATTTTGTAGATAACATTTTTTTTTTTAAGCCTGAGTTCATTTTGCACACAGTTGAATAATTCTATTTCTTATTAATCATTTGTTTGTGCACAGTTTAATGTTTTCATGTATTGCTATGTATCACTAACAATTCAATTAAACATCAGTCATTTGTTTACACACAGTTAAATGATCAAACAGTTCTATTTCAAACAATTCAGTTAAGCATAGATATAGTTTAAATGTCAAACAGCTCTATTTGACTCATAGATAGGACCTTATCAGGTGCTACTATTCCGGGCCAGAGTGGACCTGGGAGTGATGGCAATAAAGAAGTACTCCACATTCTCCAAAGCTCCAGAATTACTGGAGCCTAACCATCAGATTGTTTAATGTCATATCAAAGACACTCATTAAGGAATCCTTAACCCATGCAGTGATCCAGTCGGTGTATTATGCAGCCCCAGCCGACTGGGCCAGACAGGAAGTTATTTTATAGTGGGGAGGGTGGCATACACAATTCAAAACTCGTGTGGCCATTACAAAAAATCCTTGGTCCTTACGTCATTTCCCTTTAGGGTCGCTTCAGGCGCCAAGCAATGAATTCAACCCTGCTAAGCAGGTACGGCCTAAGTGTAAGGTCCCCTGGAACCAGGCGATCAACTTTGATCCACCCGTCGAGAACACCAGTAAACAATTATAGTTTTAAGTAAGTATTCTTAATATAAACAATTTACAGTTATATAGCATCAAATATTCCAATTAAATACGAATAAATTTTAAACAGATCTATTTAACCCCATAGATAGGACAATAACAGATACTACCACTCAAGGACAGAGTGAACCTGAGAGTAATTACGATATTTTATCATGAATGTGTTTCAAAACACTCATGATAGTAATGGCAATGTAGAGGTAATCTACACTTCCCGGAGCATCAGAAATGGAGCCTCACCGCCGAATGTAGTTTAGTATCATACTAAGACCTCGGTCTTATTCAGTGTATTATAATCTCCAATGACAGGGTGTCAGTGAAGTTTTAAAATCTACTTAAAATCAACTGAAAAAGAAATTTTAATAAAACATTTGTGAATTTTCTTCCGTTTTTTTTTCTTCCTTTAATGATATAAATGTTATAAGTGGGGAATTAATTTTTTTTTTTTTGACAATGGGTGTCTATATAACACGTACGAGAAAAACGGAAGAAAAAAAAAAGACTATCAAGTGGTTTCTGCGAAATTTAAATTGACCGTGTAAACGGCAGAGTAATCTATTTTTGAAAAAAATATTATCGACACATTCACGGATTTTAAAAAATCTATACAAACATCATATTTAAAATGTACAATTTAAATATAACGTTGACTATAATTAAAAATAATAGCGTAAAGTTAACCTTTTAAAAATGAAAGATTTTTTACATATTAAGTCTAAATCAGATTATTGACTATTAAATATTCGAGAAATCATACGTGTCATGCATCAATGATAAATAATTTTACTTTTAATTCCGCTTTGTGTAAGTCATAATCAAACGGCCTCTGTCCCATAGAAAAGTTGTTACATTTTGTGTTTGGATGAGATTGTGTGTGTGGATATATGTGTGTGTGTGTGTGTGTGTGTATACAAGTATGAGAAAAAAATTTAAAAAACAGGTGTTTCGAGGATGATTTTATTTATTATTGAATTATTTGCCAAAGTTAATGTTTCGGTTTTTACATTAAACCATCATCAGAGCATATTAAATTTTATTTTAAATTTTTAATTTAATTTAAATTTTTTTAATGAAACGAAAACAGAACGCCACTAACAGAAATAGTGTTAAAAGCTTTCTCAATTTTTAGTTTCATTTTAAAAAATGAAATTAAATATAAATCAGAAGATACAACATACAAAATGTCCTAAAACATTAACGTTGGTCAATAATTCAACTATAAATAACATCATCCTCTGAATACCTTGTTGTTACATATTTGTACATTTATATACCGTCGGATTTATATCCATTTTCTCAGATTATATATATGAAAATAAACAAAAATAAGATAGATAGAATTTTCTTAAAGGAAATATGTTGTTTTTAAAATAAATTTTCGAACACTAATTACATCACACAAATTTGAAACAAAACGCCACTAACGGAAATAGAATGTTTACAACTTTCTCATTTTTTTTGTTTAATTTAACAATTCATACGCCCTGATAAAGGTTTAATGTTTTTACGTTTAAAAACCGAATCGTTATAGGGGGCAAATAATTCAAACCATAAATAAATCCCCTGAAGACCTTGTGTTTTTTTCATATTTCGGCATTATCATACTGTCGGATTTATTTCTAATATATATATATATATATATATATATATGAGGGTGAGCTGCCAAGTTAATTGACTGAAAAGTTAATATGATGATGTCATATACGCCGCTGAGTAATCTTTGGACTAATGGGGTACAAGCACTGCAACACCGATGGAAGAAGTGCGAGGATCGCAAGGAGGACTATATTAAGAAATAAACTTCATTTGGCCACACTCCATGAGGGTGTCTTGGTCAGTTTATGAACTTTTCACTCGACCTTCGTCAGCAACAATTATGAGATACACGGATTTATTTAGTCTTACCTGTGGTGCTACATTGGTATAATAAAAGGTTTCTTGTAGGTTTTTCCACGATTGAAGGTTATTAGCGGCAGCTGCCATGTGTCCCCGGTCGAAACCGCTGCCCTTAAAATCCGCATCCGTCGCCCGAAAGTATGCGTGGATCGAAGGATCTTCCTCAAAAGAACAAGACGTCCGATCGGCATGTTTCTCCCGTAAACTTTCCGGGGTCAAATGTTCAAAGACCCAATTTGGGCACCTGGTCCTTTGATCATAAGACAAAATGTAATTACCATACGAACGAAGGTTGCTCATGCTCGGGAAACCAAACCGCATTATTTGAGCGACCCGGTTACCGGGCATGGGCTCGGTAGGTATAACATGAGGACCCGAGGGAATTAACTTTTCGGAGGCTTGCAATGCCGGTATCGCAGGAATGTCGAATCCCAAAGAAGGGGCATCTTTCTGTTTAAATCGCTCAAAGTAAGCACCTAAGGCACCGCCGGCAGTAAGCGAAAGACCAGCTGTAAGAGTTATCAAAATGCGGTGGCTTCTCATCGTACTCATCTACGACGGCCACAGTCGAATTGTAACGTGAAAGCCAGTTTTATCTTATGAGTTACGAGGCCTACAAACGGTAATATTGGTCACTTTTTTTTTAAATGTACTTGGTCCAATTGTTTTAGTTTCAGCCGTAAAAGATAAAAGAAGCACGATCCGGTGTTTTAAAACGGTGTACACCCTTAACGATTAGATGCTAGAGTGACCTCCCCTATATCGGGCGGATATACCTCTTCTATTTATTTATTTATTTTTTGGTATTTACCGTCTATCTCCACTACAGATAGGATGTGACACAAGGTCAAATTTTTAAGCGGAAGCCTCTCCTCTCACGCATGAATGAGCAGTGCTAAAAATTATTCCTTTTCCATTGATACGACCCCCTTTGTTTAGTTTGCATAGGTTTTATAGCATATCTTGTAGGTTATTTAATACTAAATCCTCTTTATATATATATCAATTATACAGTGTAACCCGGATATTAGAGAGTTGTCGGGACCGGAGAACAAGTCTCTTATATCTGGGTTTGGTCTATTTTGTTTAGGTAACACAGGCTCTAATTTGGGACCAGAGAAAATCTATCTTATATCCGGGTTACACTTATATGATTTGTAAACACATTTTGTAGATAACATTTTTGAATAAGCCAGAGTTCATTTTTTTTCACATAGTTAAATTATTTCAAGCATTTCTAACATAAATATTATATCTACAATTAATCATTTGTTTGAAAACAATTAAATGGTTTCAAGTATTGCTAAATAATACGAACAATAATTTAACATCAGTCATTTGTTTGCACACAGTTAAATTGTTATACATATATAATCTGTAAAGAGAATAGTTTGAAAGTAATTTCATTTTTTTTTAAGTTAGGACTAATTTATTTGCACACGAGTATTACTATTAGTTCTACACTGTTAAATAGTTTCACTTATAATTATATAGTACTAATAATTTTAATCAATATCAATCATTTGTTTGCAGACTGAAGTGGCTATAAATACTGCTTTTTAAAACTCATTATTCTATTGAACACTATTCATTCATTTGCACACAATCAAATGGTTCCAAATATTGCCATGTAATACCAACAATTCAATTTAGATATACAGTTAAAGAGTTTCAAGTATTACTCTGTATTTAGAATTCAATTTAACATAAATCATTTGTTAGCACACAGTTTAAATGTCAAACAGATCTATTCAACCCTTAGATAGGACCCTATCAGGTGCTACTACTTTGGGCCAGAGTGGACCTGGGAGTAATGACAATGAAGGCGTATTTCATATTCCCCAGAGCTCCAGGGCTGGAGACTCATTATCAGATTGTTTAGTGTCATATTCAGGACACTTATTTCTTACCCCTCTGCAGAGATGCAATCAGCATATTCTACAGTCCCAGCCAACTGGGCTGAGCCCCTTAGGGAGGCACCTTTGACATCAGGCAATGAAACTAATGTATGCCCTTTTAGACAAGGGGCCAGGTGCTACTTTGGTGGACAGCTTCCTGAAGCCAAACTCTTCAAAAAATTGACAGTAACTGAAGCTTGCACTTGCTTCGTTGAAGTTGGGACTTAGTTGTTAAAAAGTTGTTGTTTGTTTTATCCTTTTCGCTTCTAAAAACTTCAGCTTTAGGAACTTATTTAGAATAGTCCTCTGGAGAATGTCTGCAGTAATGTTAAAAAAATTCCTTTTTTTCCCCACCTCATAAATTGTTTTTGAGGGCAGGGGGTTCAAAGCTGGGTATCTATTTATTTCTTCCTCTGGTGGGGAAATTACTCCTACACCCAAGGGTTATTCTAAATAAGTACCCAGTTTTGTAATAAAATAAACCATGTATGTATTTACCCAAACCCTCTCTCAAAGGCAGGATGTGACACAAGGTGAATTTTTAAGTGAAGTACACCTGTTGTGGATTCTTTTTCCAAGACTGGTTTCCTAACCAAGGCTTAAGAAATCAGACTGCCCTACTATTTACCCATAGCTGGGAGAAGATTAGATGGATTCTCGCCTTTCCCAGGGGCATTAGCATGAAGTGAAATGCAGAAAGCTTCGTCCAGGGTTTGAACTCGGGTTGCTGATACCATTTCCTATGATGATAACCATTACACTAAGAGTACCTCTGTAAATTTTAAATTTAAATAATATCTTGCATTATCTACTAGAAAAAAAAATTTGATGTAAAAAATATTTGTTAATATTCGATGAATAGCAGATACATATATTTCTGTCTTAGAACATTATTTTTAATGACTTGTATTTCAAAGTCACATTTTATATCATCCATTCTGGTGTGATTCCTGTGAGAAACTCCCAAAATAATCCTGAGAAAATTGAGTTCAAATCCTAGATGTTTGATAGTGAGTTCAATGCCCTATACTTCCGGTCTTGTATAAAACTAAGCTCAACTTAGTAAATGACAACCCCCAACTGATTTTTTAAACCACAAGACTCTTGGTATTTATTGACCTAGGCAGTTCTTTAGAAAGGTAGAATTTCAAGTCACAAGTTAGATTATTTTGGTGTTTGACATTTTGAAACCCCTCTGAGTTTCTTTAATTATTCAGCTGACTCCCACCCTGCTTTTGTTGTATAGTCACTATACAAATATACAGATACAGGGAAATACGAAACACTGACGACTCTCCGTTGTTCAGGTACAAAATGTTTATTAACTTCTTTACTTTAGTTTTTCAACACAATTTTTACTATGCTGACTGTACTATCTGACCCAACAAACGCGCTGTGCATCCTGTAGCCCCCAAGATTTCTGTCGGTAGAGATCTGCAGATCTCCATGGTCAGACTTCAACTTCAACTGTCTGCCTCAATGGCAGACAAACCAACTGTCTCCTACATCGTCTACAGTCAACCCCCAGCTGGACCAGCCTGGCCCAGAGTCAAATCTCAACTCATGTCTTTTTCAAAATCACCAAATTCTCAGCCCATCGCTTCTGGGCATGACGTCATTCACACCCCAGTCTTTTTCTATCTGGGGTTTTTATTATGACATTTGTGATTGTCATATCCTCTGCGCACAAGCGTGAATTGTACTCAATGTGTGTGCACCTGCACTAAGAGCCGAATAGTTCAAAGCCCAACCAAACCGAATGATAAAATATAATTAACGAAAAATGATTAATATAAAAAAATCATTCCGTAATTATATAACATTTTTTCTGGGTTCTCTTTGGTTCATCCCTATCTCTACATCTGCAATCTTCTCCCAACCTGCAAGTACTGACGACTAAATCTTCAAGCTCACATATTAAACATATCTTGCAGTTGTCTTGGAGATATGATTAGTGTTGAGGGAAATGAAATTGGTGACCCGAGTTCAAATCTTAGACAGAACTGTTTGTTTTGCTTCATGCTAATGCCCTTCAGAAAGGTATGAATCTATCTGTTCTCTCTCCGGCTATGGGTAAATAGTGGGGTAGTCTGTGTTCTTTAGTCTTGGTAAGGCAACCAGTTGAGAAAGAAAATTCTGAATCCAGACCAGTTACACTCCATTTTAAAAAAATTACCTTGTGTTACCATCCTGCTTGTGGCAAAAGAGTTGGCTAAATACATTTATGATTGTTGGAACTATAAATAAATTGCATTAAGGGAACTTTGATTGCTTTTGAAAAAACTTTTTGTTTCTATATCTTTTCTGTGAGACAAAGGAAGCTTCTTATATCAGACCAGCTTCCTAGAATCACTGATCCTGAAAACGTGAATTTGACAACCTTTTTTGACAATAGCATCATTCATAATGACATCATTTTTATCATCAGAGATTATCTTGCATGTTTGAGCATTTAGTTTCATACCCTATTTTGAGCATGACTTTTCCAGTTTCTTGGTGAACAGTTTTAGCAACACATCTGAACAGTGAGTGTTTGGCCATAAATTTTTTAAATTGAAGAAAATATTTTTTATTATTTTACATTCAGAAGACCTACCTTTACTCCAATGATTTGTCAATTTTGAAAAAATAATAAATAAATAATATATTATATATTTTTAAATTGATTTTAAAAGTGTGGGCCAGTTTACAATGTCTGACTTTTGTATGATCACCATTGACAGCTATATCAGTGATGGTTAAGAGTCAGACAGAAGAGGAGACACAATTTGCTTCATATATTAAGAACCCTGTGGCTTTATTCTTTTCGTATAGTTTCTGGGATCGAGAAAGTTGGTGGAAATAGATAAAGGACACATTGCAGGGTAGCTTCTTCATTCTAGCTGGAAACAATTCTTCCCACATCTTCAGAAGGTTCACTTGTTCTCATATACACAGAAATACTTGTCTCCTCATACCCCAGCCACTAAAAAAGAAAATACATTGGAGAAACCGATCATCTTTAACTGGTTATCTAAATTTCTGTGATAAAGCTTGACAATTGTTATTATTCGGACTATTAACCACATCTTTAGTTATACTCACATTTCACACAATGTCCTTCAGTCTTCTTTAGGTCTTTCATATCAAACACAGGAGTCCACATAGAATATCAAACTGAACCCTTTATTTGAATCACAGGGTTTCTAATTAATTACAATCTTTTATTGGGGTTCACAAAAACTCCAACCACACACTTTCACCTTGTATAGATGGAACTGTCCAGGCCTTGCCACCATTTAGATAGATGATTGAATTTGGTAACATTGGCAAATACTGGTTAACCACCGTTTTTAATCCAAGGTGACAGATCAAGCATTATTTGTAACACCTAGCCTACTGGATGAAATGTCGCAAATCAGATTATTTATCATTTTTGATATTTTCTCATCTCTCCAAGCTTCTTTAACTGTTCAGCTGACCCCCCACACACTCTCTTTCTGGGGTCTCCTTGGTTCATCAGCCATTATCTTGTAGATGGTCTGTTTCATAGAGGTATCATATATTTTTTTATTTATTTTTTTTTATATTTCTGCTAAATTAAGTTTTGCAATTATGTTGGCTGTCAAGTGACTATATCAGTGAAGTATTAGTTAAGTTTGTTCTCACTAGATTTTAGAGATCAGTGATTCAACTATAAACAGGCCAATTTTGATCATAAACATAAGAAAAAAAAATGATACAACACAAACAGGAAAATGTAGACAGTTTATTTAGTCACTGTACAAATGGCAGGAGGAGAGATGAGAGAAAGAATAAAAAAAACATTCACTTAGTAGTTCCATTTGGTTGCCTGCAAAACAATAAATAAATCTATTAGATATAGAGAAGAATTTTCTTTTTCACTGAAAATAACATTATCAGAGAAATGGGATTTGGATATTTTAAAAAATCCCTTATAAAATCTTATTCTGGTTTTACATGAAAAATTTCTATGCAAAAAATTCACCACATCCAATAAGTTGTAAAGGGAAGTGATATATATATATATATATATCTCGTATTATAGATAAGTAAAAAATAAAAAATTGAGCCAGTGTAAATTCTCAGGGTTTGTTTGCGGTTCAAATAAATAAAAATACTGAAAATATAATTTTGATATTTTGTTTAAAATCTAAAAAATATGAAGAAAAAAATTTAAGAATATATTCTTTAATAATTAAAAAAAATTTTTTTTTTAAATGTTAAATCAGTTACGGCTTTGACCCCCACCTCAATAAAGAGTGTGTGAAGAAAAAAAATAATCATCAATTAAAATTTATAGACAAAAGAAGAAAAAATAATCTAAAAGAATAAACTTACGGAATTTCCTTATGAGATCGCTTCTCATAAACCTTGCGTTTGTATTTCTTCTGATTCCTAAAAGAAAAAAGTTTAAATTCAAAACTGATCTTAACAATACACAGACAATTCAGAGACAAACGTAGACAGAAAAATATATAGACTAGCTAAAATACCTACCTACAGAGGGTAAAATATCAAGACTAAGATCATAGAAAGAGAGAGACAAACTCAGACATATATATCCCTCCCACGTATTTCATATTTCAAACAATGTCTCTTTTACAATCCTTGCTGTTAATTTTTTTTTTCTAAAGCAAAAGACACCAGAATTTAATTATTTCGAGTGAAACATTATACAATAAAAACAGATATTATTAGATATTATCTATTGTCAGATTTTACAACATTGAAACTAACAAAAATTAAGCACACACATGCACATATATCTTTTCTTTTTAATTTTCCTTTTTTCAAATCTCTTGAAAGAGCTAACATTCTTTCAACAGCATCAATGAAAGATATTTTGCTCTCTTAAGTACAAAGAGAAAGAAAGATCTTGAGAACTTCTTTTTACAAAAGTGTCAGACCTGAAGATTATTATGGATATGATAACCTTAAACTTAATTCTAACTCTAACTTAAATCTATCTCTTCTCCATCCCCAGCTTAGCAAGCTCACCTAGAAAGCAATTACGAGTAAACTGGAAATGTGACTCATTTTTCCAGCTCAGGTTCAGGGCATCTGAGAGCTAAGGTTTCATTTCATTTTCTTTCAAAGTTATTACTGAAATTAGTCATGGATAATATGCATCTCTAACTTTCGTGGAGGTGCACGTGGTGTAATGGTTATCGTCGTAGGAATTAGACACGGTGACACGAGTTCAAATCCTGGACGAGACTGATTGCATTTCACATAGCACTAATACCCTTGGGAAAGGTATGAATCCAATTATTCTCCCTCCAGCTATGGGTAAATAGTAGGACAGACTAGGTTCTTCAGCCTTGGTGAGGCAACTAGTCTAGGAGAAGGAAAACTCTGAATTCAAACCTGTTAAACTCCGCTTAAAAATTGACCTTGTGTCATATCCTGCCCGAGCGGAGGGGTTGGTAATTAGAATCTCTAACTTTCGGTTACAAAATTCTGAAAAAAAAATCTCTCATGTATAATATGCACTGACTTCTGGAGGTGTCCGTGTTGCAATGGTCATCGTCATAGGAAATGGACATGGCGATACGAGTTCAAATCTTGGATGAGACTGATTGCATTTCACATTGCACTAATACCCTTGAGAAAGGTATGAATCCAATTATTCTCCCTCCAGCTATGGGTAAATAGTAGGGCAGACTGGGTTCTTCAGCCTTGGTGAGGCAACTAGTCTAGGAGAAGGAAAACTGAATTCAAACGTGTTAAACTCCGCTTAAAAATTGACCTTGTGTCATATCCTGCCTGAGTGGAGGGGTTGGTAAATATGATAATATGCACTGACTTTTTGGGAATTTATAGCAACTAAACTTAAGATTTGTTCAACTTTTTATCTGGTTTGTATCAACTAAAAATCAGAATTTATATAATGTTTATATAGTCTATATAATGTTTGGAAACACAAAATTTACACAGTATTTAGAGCAAAGGCAAAAACATGTTCACACGAAAATGTAACATTCTTTTGGCAAAAGTAAATTCACAATCATCATCATATCACACTACCAGCATGGATCTCCCTGACCCTCTCTCGCCACCCGTCTCTATCATCTTTTATTCCTGGGAGGTCTTCAAGGCTATATCCTGTATCAGCGCAGAGCTGTTGTATATAGGTTCTAGCTGGTCGTCCTGCCTTTGCAAATCCATATAAAGGGCTCCAAAGGAGTATGTCGCTTATGAGTTTGTCCCTACTTCTCCAGCAGTGTCCCACATGTCTGGTTCATCTAACTCAGATAGTTTTTGTGATGGGTGGTAGGTGACCGTACAGCTGCTGTTTTATGGTTTATTGCCTCCAAGACTTGTTCAATATTACTTGCATCATTCTTGTGTAATTGCTGTCAAGCTTCTTCTCCATATGCTAAGTTAGCGTCTATGTAGTGCATCCATATAGCAGTATTGATACAACTGCTGACTGAAAAAACTGCATTTTATTTTATCAGTTAAGTCTGACCTTCATATGACTGATAGCCTATCTATAGCTGTCCATGCCTTTGTTAGTCACATGTTGATATCTTCCTCGGTTGATGAGACACTGCTTCTTAGGTAGGTGAACTTGTCCACTAGTTTCAGGGAACTACCATTTAGTGTGGAAATGTTGCCACTTTAATTAAAGCACATGTATTCCATCTTGTCTGCGTTGACATGGAGGCCTATGCCTGCAGCTGCTTGTTCCAGACTATGCAGCAGGGTTTTGGCTTGGACGGGTGTATTTGCCAGAAGCATTATGTCATCGGCGTAGTTTGCATCCATAATTATTTGTGCGGGGTATCTTCTACTTCTTTCCTTTGCCAGAAATTCACAATAGAAGAAACAAATTATAAACAAACACACATTCCAGAGGCTATTTCAGTGTAGCAGTATAAAAAAATGTTTGATAAACATTAGTTAGTTTGGACCAGAGATATAACTTACTTTTGGTCACCGCATTCTGAATATGGTGACACACATGGCTAGTCAAAAAGAAGTTAACATTTAGTTTTCATGTATGAGGTGTCTCAATATACATGGGACCCATGTGACTGCTAATAACTCTACTAATAATAATGTTATGTTCTTTTTTGCTTCAGATTTGAAAATAGTATATTATAACAAATATCAATCACAATGCCTTGGACAAAAGGCGAAAATATTTTGCGTCACTACTTATTTGGAAACAAAATCATTCAAAACTACCTCAAAATAGATGCAACCCATTAATATGATAATGATTTATTACCGAGACAAGATACTAAAAAAAAAGATTCCATGTCTTGGAAGCTGAAATAATAACAATTAAAAAAATATTGATTTGATGTCTCTAGTTTAAAGGATGCATTTTTTACAGGATGTGTTCCAAATGACTGCCATTGTGCTTGTCTCAGTAATAAATCATTATCATATTAATGGGTTGCATCTATTTTGAGACACCTTGTATAATACACACCCCTGATATTTAGGCTGAAAAAATAGCGCGACTTGTACATAAATAATTACAGTAATTTCGATCAAATATAAAAAAGAATCTTATAGGTATCTAAGTGAAAATAATCTTAGAACAAACTTGGGGAATGGGATCAAAGGAAAATATATACTTACTTCTTTCGGAATGGTATCCGAGGTTCAATGATATTACGACGCTGTAAACTAATGAATCTGTCCATCAATCCATCACCCTCAGGCTGAAAAAGAATTTACATTTTTTTAATCTATTTATTCAATTCAGAAATTTAAACATTTTAGAATGATTGATTTTGACAGTATGTCAAACAATTGGGGGTTATCTTATACCAAGAGGTTAAGGAATTGCATTCATTGTACACTTATATTTACATTTTTATGTAGATATTTCTTAAAGAGTTTTTCGCACATGGTTATATTATATAAAGTATTCCTATCTAATGCAAATAATTTGCACAGAGTTGTATGGTTTCAAGTATTCCTATTTAATACTAATAATTATATGGTTTCAAGTAATCATTTCTATTTAATAATATTCATTTTTTTCTTGCACAGTTATATGGTTTCAAGTAATTTATAAAACTAATCCTAGTAAACAATTCAAATAAATACTGTTAATAACAATGATTTACAATTATGATATTTTTGTAAACTACCACTGGAACTTGATAAACAAGAAGGAACATGTATATATATATATATATATATATAATCTTGAATTTTTATTCTTCAACAGTGATGCTTGTAAGAAGCAGGAGAGCAGAAGGAGAGAGTTCATACACACAAAGGAGCTGTCAGGAGTTGGAACAGCCAGCAGAAACTCAACTTCAGCCAAAATTCTAAAACTCACACATGGCCACAACTCTTCACTTATGCAATGCTTCTTTTTCATCAGCCATAGTTCTCCATTGGTCACAGCTTACACTCACACATTTTTTATGCCCTTTTTTTATTGCTTGTTTTCCATTGGTCATGGTTTATACCCACACATTTTTTATGCTTCAGGTATCACGCCCACACATTTCTGTTTTTCCAGAAGTCACTTTGTTGATTTTTATCTATAACCAGATGTATCTGTCACCTTTATTCGTCAGGTTCACCACCAGTCAAGGCAATATATTACAATATCAAGTTTCCTATCAAATATGATTGATTTTTATACTGATCAATTTGACTCCTACAAATGAAGTTTCATCATTAGATGCAGTTTAGAATCATATCCAGACACCAGGTTTTGAAGGGGTCTTACCCCTCTGAAGATTGGTTTGGTTGTGTTTTATGGGATATCAACTCTTGTAGGTTATTTAATGCCAAATCCTGTTTACACACACAGACATATATAAGCAAATACAAAAATGTTTTAAGAATTTAAAATAAACTATCTTAAAAACTATTCTAAGCATCTGTGAACACCCCTGATGATCGCCTATGAAGAGTCTGAAAGTATTCAGTTTAACCTGTTTAAATGAGGGACTGCTGCCTTTATATATATATATATATATAAGGATTTATAAGCAAATAATTTGTAGGTAACATTTTTAAATGAGCCAGAGCTCATTTGTTTACAAACAGTTAAATTGTTTTAAGTATTGTTACTCAACACTAATAATTCTGTCAAATATCAATCATTTGTTTGGACACAGTTAAATGGTTTTTAAGTATTTATATCCAACACAAATAGTTCTTTTTACATAGTTAAATGGTTTCAAGTATTGTTATCCAACACAAATAATTCTATTTAATATTAATAATAATCTCATGTAAAAAAATTGAACAGTTCTATGGGGCCCTAACAGATACTACTACTCTGGGTCGGAGTGGATCTGGGAGTAATGTTAATGAAGAGGTCTT
Source organism: Sepioteuthis lessoniana (assembly GCA_963585895.1). Taxonomy (NCBI): domain Eukaryota; kingdom Metazoa; phylum Mollusca; class Cephalopoda; order Myopsida; family Loliginidae; genus Sepioteuthis; species Sepioteuthis lessoniana. Next base: position 15,688,406 of record OY757935.1, read on the forward strand.
CCACATTTCCCAAACTCCAAGACTGGAACCTCACCATTAGATGCAGTTTAATGTCATACCCGGGACGCAAAATAGTTTCAAGTATTGCTATCTAACACTAATAATTCTAGTCAACATTATTCGTTTGCACACAGTTACATGGTTTCAAGCATTGTTATTTAATACAAATAGTTCAATTTAACATCAGTCATTTGTTTACACACACTTAAATGTTTTCACATATGTTAAATAGTTCTATTTGACCCATAGGACTTTAACAGGTACTACCAGTCCAAGTCAGAGTACACTTGAGAGTAATGGTAATTAAGGGTTAATCCACATTCCCTAAAGATCCAGAACTGAAGCCTCACCATCAGATGGTTTAGTGTCATAGCAGGTCACCGAGGCGGGGGCGGGGGAATATTCTACAGCCCCAGCCAACTAGGCTACCCACTCAGTAGAGAATATGGTTAACATATTCTAAGTCTACCAACAGCCTTAACTACAGATACTGTTTACATCAAAATTATCATGTTGGTGCAAATATACTAGATGTTTTAAATATTAAACTTTGATATTTTTGGAATGAACCATTATTGAACTTTCTTCTGTTAATAATACCATTTGAAAAAAAAAAAAAAAAAAATTGCTTGACTGATCAGTGCTAATGGTTTTGTTTTCATTGTTTATTCTTTCTTATTTTAGGCAGCCTTATCAAAAATACTAGGGTGAGTCAAAAGTTTTGCAATATTTTAGTAATGTGAGGCATGATTCAGTAGCAATGGATGCTTTTGCCAAGGTTATGAACCAAACTGGACTGTGATAAGCTAAGCTCGCCTGATACTCTCCAAGTGTTACTCACCAGATTTGCCTCCTTGAAGAACAGCCTAAGAAGCCATGGTTTTAGACTTACCTGATTGTCAAAACCCTTGTAACTCGAGTAAAATTTCTTGAAAAATCTGGTTACTGTTATATGATTAACTGTGCCTTAACCTTTTGACTGAACATAGTAAATAAACTTAAAAATCAACTTACCACCAATGTTCGTAGACTCTCTGGAAGTTCTTCACTCAATTTTATTTCTAATTCCGCATTTGAAAAGCTAGAATTTCAGTAAAGGATTCAACAAGAATATTTCTTTCAAATAACAAGTAAAAAAAAAATCATCTATCAGTTTAGAACTTATTTTGAAATCATGGATTTGGGGCTTGTAACAGTAACCCACAAAAACCTACACAACACGACAAAATTATCACTGAGGAAGTCAGGCTGAAGTTCAATGCTCCTCAAAGAATTGCAACAGCAGTCTGTGATGATATTGATGATTGAATTTTGGAATCTATGAAGAATTCTAATTAGCATTCAACAGTTATATCAAGATTTTTAAATAATTTAATGATGTTCACCATGGATGCAGACTCCACAAAATTATTATTCAACAGCAAATTGGACCAGAAATTAGTCAAATAAAAATCTTGTTATTTTTGTTGCCTTTCTTTTATATACTACTGCCTTCAATAATTTTCCAGACTTTTTTGTACAGGCATTTAAAATTGTCATAGACTCTTGAAAATTCAGTATGTTATTGCTATACATCTTATGAGATGACTGACCAATTTTTATGATTTCAGCTTCAAATGAACAACTACAGCAAGAATTGGAATACACCCTACTAAAGCCTGATTGTCACAGCTGGTGAATTTACAAAATGCAATCTGGACATGAGAACATTTTAGAAGAACGATATGCAATAAAATTCTGTTTTAAACTTGGAAAAAATGCACCAGTCCACAATTCCATCCTTGTCCCAGACTATTTGACCAAGATGGGCATCAAGACAGTTCCTCAGCCTCCCTTTAGTCCAGACCTTGCTCCCTGTGACTTTTGGTTATTCCCTAAGCTCACAGGCTGTCATTATGAGAGAATTGAGGAGATGAAAGAGGCTGTGACAAAGGTCATTGACATACTCACACAAGAGGACTTCCATGAGGCCTTCCAGAAGTTGTAGGAACAGTATAACAAGTGCATTGCAGCTGGAGGAGATTACTTACAAGGGGACGAGAGTTTCATGTGTGTACTATCTATAAAAGTGCCCATACAAAAAAGTCTGGAAACTTATTGTGTGCTCCTTGTGTGTGTGTGTGTGTATATATATATATATATATAGATAGAGAGAGTGATGAGGAATTTGTGGTGTGACAGTTACCATCATAAGAAATGGAAACAGAAACCCAATTTCAAATTCTGGATAAAACTGTTTATATTTCACATAGTGTTAATACCTTTGGGAAAGGTATGAATCAAACTATGAGTAAATAGTAGGGCAGAATAGGCTTTTTAACCATGGTATGGCAACCAGTTTAGGAGAAGGAAAACTGAATTCAAACCTGTATAACTTTACTTAAAATGGTCACATCCTGTTTGGGCAGAAGGGTTGGTAAATTATGTGTGTGAGAGAGAGAGAGAGTGTGAGAGACAGTTTTATTAGAGAAAAACAAAATGCTCTTAGAAAATAAAACAATTCCAGTGTAATGTGCAAATGAATGATAAATTTATGAAGTGTGTATTGAAGATAAATATCAATTTTTTAATCATCCAAATTCTTGATATAATGGAGATAACTATGAAATGCTAATTAGAATCTTTCACTCTCACCTAAATAGAAGCTGTAACATCATCATGGACTGCTGTTACAATAGAACACTACAGGTTCACAGGTTGCCTAGTTTGCATTTAAAAATGAAAGCATCTATTTTCTTTCATTGATCTCTAAGTCAAAAAGTTACCACAATGAGCAGGATGTGACACAAGGTCAATTTTTAAGCAGTGAAGCTGGTTTGAATTCAGAGTTTTTTTTTCTCCAAGATTGGTTGCCTAAGGCTAAAGAACCCTGTCTGCCCCGACTATTTAGGAGGGCAATAAATCGATTCACTTCTTTCCTGAGGGTATTAGTATGAATTGAAATGCAAAGAGCCATGTCCAGGAATTGAATTCATATTACCAATTCCATTTCCTATTAATATAACAATAACATTAAATACGTTTCCAATGTATCTATGTTCTCAAGAATTCTCAAGATAAATTTAGTCTCTCAATCTTTTTGGGGGGGATTTTTCAATTTAGGTGATTATGGTTAGGAATTAAATGATAAAGTATTCTGTACAATCAAAAGGATACGATCTTTTACCAAGACGTTTTGTGCGTGTTTTTGCTCGTTCTTTCCATTCCTTTTTCTTACGTTCCTTCTTCTCTTGAACCTCCACATCGAATTTCTTAATTTCTTTTTGAAGAGAACGTGCTCTGTTGGTTAAAAAATAAAATAAAAAATTCTTAAAAATTAATATAATTTGAAATGTTTGTCTGAAGGAAAAAAAATAAAAAATCTTTTAAAAAGATAAAATAAAATAAAATTCTACATTTTATTGAATAAAAATTAAATAAATTCTGTTTGTATGTCAACTCTTGTTGGGTTTTTTTTATGCTGGAATCTTTTTTTAACAATTATGGTCTCCAATTATACAGGGGGATTGAAAAGTAACTATTTTAAAATAATTTAATTTCTTGTAAAATTTATAATTAAAAAACAGTTTATAAGAATTCTAAAATAGATTTGGATTTGGTTTTATGACATATCAAACGTTGTAGGTTATTTAATGCCAAACCCTCAAATAACTTTATTTAATATTAATCATTTGTTCGCACACAGTAAAGTGGTTACAAGTATTGCTATGTATCCCTAACAATTCAAGTAAACATCAGTGATTTGTTTACACACAGTTAAACACTCAAACAATTCTATTTCTATCAATTCAATTTAGTGTAAGTCATTTGTTTACACAAACAGTTTAAATGTCAAACAGTTCTATTTAACCTGTACCAGGTGCTACCACTCTGGGTCAAAGTGTAGCTGTGGATTACTCCTGAATTGCCATTACTACCAAGTCCACTCTGACCCGGAGTGATAGTACCTGTTAGGATCCCATCTATGGATCAAATAGAACTGTTTAATCATTTACTATACTTCAAATCATTTAACTGTGTGCAAACAAATGATTAATGTTTAATTGAACCATTAGTATTATGAATATGCTTGAAAACATTTACCTGTGTACAAATAAAACTATTAGTGTTAGATAGTAACACTTGAAACCATTCAATTGTGTGCAAACAAATGAGCTCTGGCTCATTTAAAAATTGTTACCAACAAACTATTCATTTACAAATTATATATATATATATATATATATATATATAATGTTAGAATTGTAGGATTACTATCCATTATTTTCTTATATATATATATATATATATATATATATATATATATATATATATATATATAAACAGAATTAGCATTAAATAAGAGTTAATATGTCATAAAACACAACCAACTAACAAAAATCATTTTTAACAGGTAAAAACTTCACGCCTAGTTTCAACATGCAGGGGTTTAAAGAGCCAATATATCAATAAAGTTCACAATCATTTTAACCATTATCTCAAACAGATGTATTAGACCTAAAGATGGGACCCTAAAAAGTCAACTTTTGTTGGGTAATTCTATTTGATTTTAAACAGGTAAAAACTTGATGCTTAGTTTCAACTTTTAAGGGTTTTAAGAGCCAATGTATAAATAAAGTTAACTATCATTTAAAAAAGAATTTTCAAACAGATGTATTTGACCCATAGAAAAACCCCTAACAGATATTACCTCTCTGGGTCAGAGTGGACCTAGGAGTAATTGCAATGAAAGGATGACTCTACTCTCATAAGAGTTCCAGAAATGGAGACTCATGAACATATGAAGTTTAATGTCATACCCAGGACACTAAATTTCATTAAGAATTAAAATATATTCTTATAAATTAATCATTATATTGAATTTAAACAATTACCAAAAAACTGCTTGTCAAGTGTTATTTTATGTAAAGAGGTTAGGGAATCGTGTTCATAGTACATTCATATTCACATTTGCATAGTTGTTTAAGAATTTTTTTTCTATTTGAAAACATTCTATGATATGAAAGATTTCCAAGTGTTACATTTCTTTTTATTTTCTTCATTTCTTTTGTAAACAAATAGATTTCAAATTTATTTCCTAAAAGTAGTCAATTAAATTTTCTTATTATATTTTGTTCAATCTTTTCCTCTTACAATGGTATAAAATGTTGGCTAAATTTGATTTTATTAAAATCTGAAAGTTTTTTTCAACAGCATTTCCTTGGACATGGTCACATAGGAGTGACAGCACTAAACTAAACAATTTCGATTGCATAATAAATTTTTATGCGGTTTTACAAGGTGAAGATGAAACCAAAAAAAAGTTGGTTTTTCGGTTAAACTGTCCATCTCTAATGCTTTTAAGTAATCATTTCTATTTAGCAATAATCATTTGTTTGCACAATTATACAATTTCAAATAACAACTAGTCAGCTAGGGTTGTAGAATATACAGACTGCTTCTATGCAGAAGGTAGACCTCCCCCCTGTCGCCGCCAACAAGCGTCCTGGATATGACACTAAACTATCTGATGGTGAGACTCCAGTAATGCTGGAGCTTTGGGGAATGCAGAGTACCTCTTCATTGCCATCACTTTCAGGTCCACTCAGACCCAGAGTGGTAGCACCTGATACAGGTTAAATAGAACTGTTTGACATTTAAACTGTGTGCAAATAAATGACTTATGCTAAAGTGAATTGTTAGAAATAGAATTGCTAGGGATACATAGCAATACTAGTATTTACACTCACCTGAATGGCTTGAAATAGAACTGTTTTTACATTTAAATGTGTGTAAACTAAAAAACTGTACTTATGCTAAACTGAATTGTTTGGAATAGAATTGTTTTTGACATTGAAACTATGTAATTATGCTAAACTAAATTATTTGAAATAAAACTGTTTTGACATTTAACAGTAAACAAAAACTATATTTATACCAAACTGAATTGTTAGAAATTTAACTTGACGTTAAATGACCTGAAAAGGGTTGATACGCTGTAAAACGACCAGCAAACCAATCAAATAACTACTGTAATAATAACAGTAATATTAAAAATAACAATCCCTTGTAAACAATTATAGCTTCAAATAACTATTCTTAATACAAGTAATTTGCAATTATATATCAAATATTCATTTCTAATACTAATAATTTTTAAACAATCTCTTAGACCCATAGATGAGACCCGAACAGGTACCACAACTCTGAGTCGGAGTGAATCTGGGAATCATGGCAATGAAGGAGTACTCCTCAGATCTCCAGTACATGCAGTTTAGTGCCACACTAAAGGGGCTCTTACTCCTCTGCAGGGAATACAGCCAATGTATTTTAAGCCCAGATGACCAGGCAGAAGGAGAATCATGACATTTCATAATGTCTACAGATTCAGTGAAGTGCTTTAGATATTTTTTATATACTGCTATGTTAATTTTAACCTTTTCATGGTTGATTGGAAATGAAACAAATTCACATTTATGAAAAAAAAAAAAAAAAAAAAAAATGCAGGGGGAGAGAAAGATGTACAAAAATTAAGCATAGTAATATAGATGATCTGATGTCCAATTTGATTTTTGTGGATTAAAAAAAAATGAATAAATCTTGAACTTTTCTTTTTCTAGACACAAATGCCTTGTAAAGACATCAATAATGTTTTATCTGGTTTCCATGTTTAATGGCATAGCAACCATCATGTGTTATTTAATGCCAAAGCCACCCTTGTAAAAGATCAGTAACGACACTATTTAACCCAGAGAGAAGTGCTGTACACCATGAAGGAACAAACGAACATGATGAAAAAAGAAATGACCAGTCACTTGGTTACTAAAATATATAACTCTCAGCTTTATTTCTTAAAAGGGTCTGAAGTTGACTGTACATGTGAGAGACAGACAGAGAACTGCTATACTGACCCATAACTTCTTAGTCACACTATGCCATATTCACAGCCTTACATCTTCCTTGCCAAGAAGTACTCAGCCACTGAATATAATAGCATGAGTTCAAACTTGCTTATTACAATGTCGCAGTCCACAAAGGGGGTCGGGGAAACATTTACAATTTTAATTGGACAAAAATTCACTTACTTGAAGATTTCATTTTCCCTGATTCTTTCTAGTTTTACTTGTTTTCTTTTTCTTGTCTAAAGGATGGAAAAAAAAAAAAAAGAAATTTTTTTAGACAACAAAAAAAAAAATAACATGAACAAAACATTGTGAAATCATTGTGTCCTCAGATGTAAACAAAAGTATGAATTTTGGCTCTTAACTCATTGAATCTGATAGACTGGTGATACTTTTGATTGGTATGTTGGTTGATGGATCTTAATGGCATGTCAACACAATAGAGGAAGGTTTGGTTTGATTTGGTTTGCCTTTATGGCATATCAACCATTGTAGGTTATTTAATGTCAAATCCTTTTTATACATATATATTAAATGTATATGATTTGTCAACACATTTTGTAAATAACATTTTTAAATGAGCCTCAGCTCATCCTTTGGCACACAGTTAAATGGTTCCAAGTATTGCTATGTATCACTAACAATTCAATAAAACACAGTTAAATGATCAAACAATTCAGTTTAGCGTAAGTCATTTGTTTGCACTCAGTTTAAATGTAAAACAGTTCTATTTGACATAGGTGCTCCCACTTCGGGCAAGAGTGACCTAGGAACAATGGCAATCAAGGGGTATTCTGCATTCCCCAAATCTCCAGTACTGGGGTGGGGGTGGGTCTTACCCTTTCTGCAAATATGCAGTTGGTGTATTTTACAGCCCCACCCAACTGGGTTCAACTGAAGAAAAGTATTAACTCCCTTATATCCCCACCCACCCACTGCCAGCTATGGATTAAATAGTACCATATCCTATTCTACCAGAAAAAAATAGTAAAATCAACATTTTAACTTTTTTGAAAAAAATGTGCTTTCAATAAAAATCAAGTCAGGGATGTTTTAAAGCTTCATTTCTATCAATTCTTCAAATTTCTTGGGAGCACAGTGATCTATACATCAATTTCTATCAGAAATGACAAAAATAATTGTTTACCATTTACCATTCATCTCGCAAGTCAGAATAGTGGTTGTATTTTTGATTTATAGGTTGGTTGGGTTTTATGGCATATCAACCTTTGTAGGTTATTTAACGCCAAATCCATTTTTATGTAAATAATCAGTTCTATTTCAAACAATTTAGTTTAGCATGAGTACACAATTTAATTGTCAAAAACATTTCTATTTCAAGCTATTCAGTTTATTCAAACAGTTCTAATTCAGCTAACTCAGTTTAGTATAAATACAAATTTTATTTACACAGTTAAATGTCAAAACAGTTCTATATTAAACAAATGAGTTCAGAGTAAGTACAGTTCCATTTCAAATAATTCAGTTTAGCATAAGCACGCATGTAAGTACGGTTTAATTGTCAAAAACATTTCTATTTCCAACTATTCACTTTAGCATAAGTATGCCGCTAGTTCTATTTAACCCATAGATAGGAGCCTATTAGGTGCGACCACACCAGGCCAGAGTGGACCTGGGAGCAATGGCAATGAAGGGGTGCTCCGCATTCCCCAGCATTACTGGAACCTCACCATCAGATTGTTTAGTGTCATATCCAGGACACTCATAGGGAAGTCTTACCCCTCTGCAGAATTGCAGTCAGTGTATTCAACAACCCCAGCCAAAAGGGCAATTTATAGGTTGGTTGATGAATTTTAATTGCATATCAACACATCTGGGGTTATTTTATGTGTAGAGCTGAGGGAATAATACACATTATATGTCTATATTTATACTTTTTGCAGTCAGCAGTTTTAATATGTAAGCAATGATGGGGTTTGTTGGTTTGGGTTTTATGGAATATCAACTTTTGTAGGTTATTTAATGCCAAATCCATTTATTATACAAATAAACAATTCTATTTGAAATAATTGAGTTTAGCATAAGTACACAGTTTAATTGTCAAAAACATTTCTATTTCAAGCTATTCACTTTAGTCAAACAGTTCTCATTCAAACAATTCAGTTTAGTATAAGTATAGTTTTTGTTTACACACAGTTAAATGTCAAAACAGTTCTATTTCAAACAATTCAGTTTACAATACAAAAACAGTTCCATTTCAAACAATTCAGTTTAGCATAACTACAGAGTCTAAATGTCAAAACAGTTCTATTTCTAACAATTCACTTAAGCATATGTACACAGTTTAGCTCTATTTGACCCATAGATAGGAGCCTATCAGGTGCTACCACTCAGGGCCAGAGTAAACCTGGGAGCAATGGCAACAAAGGAGTACTCTGCATTCCCCAAAGCCCCAGCATTACTGGAACCTCACCATCAGATTGTTTAGTGTCATATCCAGGACACTCATTGGGGGGGGGGGGTCTTAACCCTCTGCAGAGATGCAGTCAGTGTATTCTACAGCACCAGCCAACTGGTTAAAAGCATTGATGGGGATCATGTTAAGGGGTTACTTCCTATCGGATTATTCAGGTTTAGGTCATACTTTTATTTTACCCAGCACTGTAGCACCAGCTTAAACAGCAGCAGGTAAATTTAAGCTCAGGAGCTCAAGGCTGAAAGGTTAAGAATTCAGTGTTTGAATTTTAAAATTCGTGAAGATTGGGGAAACAAATATGTTTTTCATTATAATTTGTTGGTTGGTTGGTATTTCATAGCATATCAACCCTTGTGGGTTATTTAATACCAAATCTGGTACTATATATAAGTTGGACAACCATAGTCAAGGGCAACCCAAAGGCTCCCTTTTTAAATAGCTACTAAACCAAGGTGTAGGAGAAAGCTCTAGTCTTCTCTGGATTGTTCCACTTATCCTTGATCCATAGTTTATAATGCTGAGTGTTAATTTGTTTGTTTAGGTTTTATGGCATATCAACCTTTGTAGGTTATTTAATGAAAAATTCATTTTTATACAAATAAACAGTTCTATTTCAAACAATTCAGTTTAGCATACAAAAACAGTTCCATTTAAAACAATTCAGTTTAGCATACATACACAGTTTAAATGTTAAAACAGTTCTATTTCAAGTGATTCAGTTTAGCATAAGTACATAGTTATATTTGATCCATAAATAGGACCCTATCAGGTGCTACCACTCTGGACCAGAGTGGACTTGGGAGCTACTGCAAAGCTCCAGCATTACTGGAATCTCACCATCATGTCATGTTATATCTAGGACACTTGTTGAAGGAGTCTTATCCCTCTGCAGAGATACAGTCAATGTATTCTACAGCCCCAGCCAACTGGGCAAGCTGAATGTTAAACAAGGAGGCATCAAGTACCATTTTTTTTTTGAGTCTTTGGTATGACTTGACCTGGGATTGAACTTCGGTTTACCAGACCATTGGAAAATACTATTATGCCAATAGGCTGGTATGTACAAAAAAGAAAAATGCACAACAACTACACACAAGATCTTCAGAGGAGAATTTTATTCATAGTTTGAATTATTAGGCCAACATTAAACATTTCTGTTTTTTTAAACATGAAAATATAAAAGACCAAAAGGTTTAATGTACAATAAACCTTTTGGTACAAAATTATTTGTTAATACAAATAATTCAAACTATAAACAAAACCATCCTCTAAAGACCTTTTGTTTTTTCATATTTGTACATCTTCATCTTTAATTTCCTAGATTTCTTTATATATATCTCAAAATGAATAGGTCCACTAAGAGATATGTATTTTTTTTAAGAATTATTTATTTCATTCTTACGTACATGTATGTTTCCAGCTTGTTACTTTCATCAAGAGACAATTTAGTAATTTACTAGTTTTTTGCTTGGATGTGGCACAAGGCCATATGAATGGGGCATCCAATGAGACTCAAACTCACTTGTGCCACAAGCTGGAAACACACATATGTAAAAACAAAATAAATAATTTTTTTAAAAATACAAATCTCTTAGTAGATTTATCCGTTTTGAAATATTTACTTTTTTCTCTCTTTGGACCAACAAAAAAAGAAAAAATGTATATATATCTCATTGGCTTAGTGGGTAGAGTGTTTGCCAATGGTCTAGGAAACCTGGGTTCAATCCCAGGTCATGTCATACCAAAGACTTTAAAAATAGTACTTGATACCTCCTTGCTTAACAATCAGCAATATAAGGTACATATCAAGGGTAAAGTGGAACAATCCAGGGAAAGGAGTAGGACCCTCCCCTACACCTCAGTGTAATAGCTATTGAAAAGGGAGCCTTCTGGTCGCCCTTGACTACGGTCGTCAAGTTTATATATATATATATGTATCCCCTAACATGAACAGAGTGCAACACAAAGACAATTTTGTAAGCAAAGTTTTTCCTTCTCCTAGACCAGTTGCCATACCAAGATTAAAGAGCTCAGTCTGTCCTATGACTGAACCTTAGTTGGAAAGAGAATAGTTGGATTCATTCTTTTCCAAAGGGTATTAATGCTATGTGAAATGCAAACAACCTCGTCCAGGATTTGAACCCGGTCCACCATTTCTGTTTCCTATTACATCACAAATGCCTCCAACATTATAACGACGAGGTTGAACTATGTTAAACATTAGAGAAAGAAACCTAGTTATTTCATGCAATTTTTTTTCACCAGTCCTGTATTTTGATTTGTTTTATTTTTTTTGGAGTGGGGAGGGCGCTACTCATGTAACTTGTATTGGGCAAGAATAGCCTGGCAGAGCCCATTCCTCTCTTGGTATACAACTGGTTTAAATTCAGAGTTTTCCTTCTCCTAGACTGGTTACCAAACAAAAGTTAAAGAGCCAAGTCTGCCTGACTATTTACCCATAACTGGAAGGAAAACAGTTGTATTCATACCTTTCCCAAGAGTATTAGTGCACAGTAAAAGGCAAACAGCCTTGGTCAGGATTTGAACTCAGGTAGCAGAGTCTACTTCCTACAATGATTGTTACACCACAAGCACCTGTTATTCTTACAATAAATATATCTAAATCAAAATTTTTTTTTGAATACTACAATACTATCATGGACTCCCAATTTACTATTTTCATGTGAGGACCCCAAAGAATCTTATACGGACTCTCCCAGAGACCATATGGACCCTGGTTGAGAACCACTGCTTTAGATGATAATAAAAAATTAAAAGAATAGCTTACCTCGATTTTGAGTTCTTTTGCTTTTCGTCGTTGTTTCTTTGTTTTTGCTTTAGGCTGAGTAGCGACTTTCTCTTCATCTTCATCATCATCATCATTTTTTATCTCAGTCTTGTTGGCATCATCATCATCATCATCTTTTTCGTCTTTGCTGATCCCAAGACCTGCTGACATTTCGGTCAGCCATGTTTCCTGCATTAGAATTAAGAAAATGTTACACATCTTTAATTACTATTAAAACCAATACTGTAACAATGTATGGAAACATAGATTAACAGTTACATGAAATTCACTAAACATCAAGCTTAGCTTAAAAAAATAAAAATAACTGATAAGGATTAAAAATTGCTAAGATTATATCTTATTGATTGATTTTAACAGCCTGCCAACCTGTTTTGGGTTATTCAATGCCTAGAGGTTAGAAAATCACATTCATTATGCATTCATTTTTACTTTTTTTATGTAGTTGTTTCTTTAGAATGTTTTTTTCTATTTACATAAATATTCCTATCTAATACAAATAATCTACACAGAGCTATATGGTATCAAGTATTCCTATCTAATACAAATAATTTTGGACAGTTGTATGGTTTCTAGGTTAGGTTTGATTTCTTTGTTTAACAACACATCAACCTTTGTGGGTTATTTAATCTTATTTACCAACCCCTCCACTCGGGCAGGATATGACACAATGTCAATTTTTAAGCGGAGTTTAACAGGTTTGAATTCAGAGTTTTCCTTCTCCTAGACTAGTTGCCTCACCAAGGCTGAAGAACCTAGTCTATCCTACTATTTACCCATAGCTGGAGGGAGAATAATTGGATTCATACCTTTCCCAAGGGTATTAGTGCTATGTGAAATGCAATCATTCTTGTCCAGGGTTTGAACTCGAGTCGCCGTGTCCATTTCCTACGACGATAACCATTACACCACGGGCACCTCCACTTTGTAGGTTATTTAATGCAAAAAAACATTCTTTAAGAACAACTGATACTATTTAATCTATAGCTGAGAAGAGGGTTTATACCTTTCCTAAAAGTATTAGTTCAAAAGTGAATGTAATAGTGCAATTGGTGTTTGCACTCATTTGTTTTGAGCCCAGTACTTTAACTATGGGGACTACTCCCATATGGTTTAAGTACTTTAATCTTATACTAATGATTATATGGTTTCAAGTAATTATTTCTATTTAATAATATTAATTTGCTTGCACACAGTTGTATAATAATCCTTAATAGCTTTAAGTTAGTGTTCTTAACACAAATAATTTACAGTTATATGGCATCAAGTATTCCTATTGAATACAAACAACTTTTAAGAGCCCCTTTTTTTGCATACAGTCTTATCAAATGTGAATAATTTTCAAATAGATCTATTTGACCCTGGATCAAAGTGGACTTTGGAGTAATGCCAATGAAGGTATACTTCACATTTACCAGAACTGAAACCTCACCATCAAATGCAGTTTAGTGTCATACCTAGCACAACCCCCACCTTTTTTTGCGGGAGGGGGCTTACCCCTTTGCAGAGGATACAGTCAGCATATTCTAAGCCTCACCATGAAAGCTAAAAATCATATTTTAAAAACAAAATGTGTTATGTAATAAAGGCATGTTATAGGAGGAGATTCTCAACATTTAAGGTGAGAAAAATTGTGCCAGTGCCAGGTGATTGACAAGATGACACTGTAAAGAGGAATGTTTACATTTAATGGGAATTTCTATGTTCAAGAATGGAATTTTTGAATACAAAATATATTATTAGGCAATGTTATCGTGACATTAATTCAGATAATGTATCAGTTATATTCACAGCCACAGTACCAAATTCAAAACCCCCACCAACCCACATACACAATAAGCACTCTCCCAGATTCACATCCCATGAAATCAATGAGGCAAAACTTTTCTTGGTACCAATAAAATCGTCCCTAGATCAGAAACAACCAATTGAAAGACCTACATGATGACAAGAAGATGAAATTATCAAATGATTTGGACCAACATCAAGAAGAAAAGCAAATGACAAAATGGAACTTTATTGTAGTCAGCAATGTGGAAAACATTGGATGATCTGGCCAATAAGGGAATAAAAGAAAATTTGTCACTAACCTTTGTGGGTGCATTTTCAGCTGTTGGGAACATAGCATCTAATGCTTTGTGTAATACCTTCTGTTTATTTTCTCGTCTCACTTCAATCTTAATAGCCTGATCCAATAATTCCTAAAAGGGGGGGAAAAATAGCAAAAATTCATCAAAATAACATTCTTTGATAAATTTCACTTTCTTACTCCACATTCAAAAAATGTAAATAGATAATATACAAGTATGAAATGCTATTTAAAAAAATATCCATTTCACTAAGTTTCTAACTGCATTAATCATGGTACAGTGGTTTACAAGCTATTCTATTAAACCAGTGTTAGTGAGTTCAATTCTTATTGGGAGCTTTGAAGCAAAAATGAAGAATCAAAAAAAATGTCTTAGCAAATTTTTACATAAATGGAAAAAAGAATCTATATTAATAACTGGGGAAATTCTGTCTGTTCTCCATAGACAGCCAAATATCTTGAAGTAGATCTACCTAATTTTGTTTGTATACTTATTGGACCTCGAGGAAGTGATTTGTGTTCCTCATGAGTAAAAGAGTTTTTTCATCAAGAGCAAGTCTTTAACAATAAATAATTAGCAGACCATACCTAAAAAAATAAATAAATGAATAAATAATTTGTCTTACTAAAATAATCATACACATTTAATTACACATTACAAATTAGATTTATAGGCATTGGAAATGTAAAATAATATCGTCTTATTACTTACAGCTAATAATATGAACAAACAAAACAAATTTTTAATTGAGAAATCTTTTAAGCATCACACAGTTAAACTCTAAAATATTTTTTTACAAAAATCTGTAGAATTTTAGCCAGAACAATATTAACTTCATAATTAATATTAATTATATAACTGATTTTTGTTAGTCAACTTAGTAACTCAGACAAGTTTAGTTTGGTTTGGTTTCTTTGTTTAATGGCATATCAACCTTCATAGGTTATTTAATACCAAAGCTATTATACATATTTACCTAACCTTTCCACTTGATCAAGATGACAAGATCAATTCTTTAAATGATGTCTAACAGGTTTGAATATTGTTTTCCTTCTCCTAAACTGGTCGCAATACCAAGGTTAAAGTCTGCCCTACTATTTACCCATAGCTGGAGAGAGAATTAGATTCATGTCTTTCCCAAGAGTATTAGCAATGTTTTTGTCATGGTAGTCTTTCGTTGGCTAGTTTTTTATAGTCATATTGAACAAATCTTAGAAGCAACACTCCATGAAACAACAACTGTATGCCCCTCCCCCCATCACTAAGACGAACAAGACGTGGGACACTGCTGGAAAAGCAAGGACAAACATAATTGACATTCTCCAATGGACCCCGACACATGGACGTCCCAGTGCTGGTCAACCAACAAGAAATTACCAACAACAGCTCTGCACAGACAGAGGATGGTTTAGAAGACCTGCTGGAAGTGATGGACAATAGGGGCGGATGGAGAGAAAAAGAGTCTGGGAAATCTGTGCTAGCGGCACAACTTGATAATGATGATGATGAATTAGCGCTATGTGAAATTTAAACAGTCCAAGATTTAAACTCTGTTCATCATGTCCATTTCCTACAACGATAACCATTATACTACAAGCAACTTGTAGAAGAAGAGTAGTGGTGCTATATTTAACCCATAGCTGGAGGAATAAGAGGAGTTCATAGCTTTCTTAAAGGTATCTGTTTGAAAGTGAACATAATAATGTGACTAGAGTTTGAACTAGCTTACTTTGAGGCTGCAGCCCAGCATGATTGCACACTATGCCACAAAGACTCCTCTAGCCACACAGGAATTGTAAAGAATAGTTTTTTTGGTCCTGTTTGGGAGCAAGACACCACTGGGATGTTAAAATTGCACTGGATTACAAACAGAACGGAGAAAACTAAGCATGAAATCCAGGATTCTCTTAATTCCACAAATTATTTTAATATCCAGAGCAGTACTATTCTTTTTTTTAAAAACATCTTGATTAAAGTAAATCCAGACCAAAACATTGTGATAAAAAAAAAAAAACACATGAAGATACTAGTGCAAGTCAAAAGTTTTGCAATATTTGGTAACGGCTAACTTGTGGTGTGTATATCACACAATCAAAGCAGTTCAAGTTATGGAAAGTACCCACTGTGATTGGTAGTATTGTGGTAGTTGGTGTGCAGACATGTTGTGCATTGCTTCATTACATGTGCGATTTGCACAGATGAACATGTTATGAAATAGCTGAGGGATTTCGGTTCATGCCTTTGAGTTTAGTTAGACTGAGAACCTTTCGGCTCAGCACGTGGGTTGGTTGGGTGTAAGATTGAAGCAGGTGTTAACGCGGGTGCGCATGAGCGGATGGAGGTGTCACTCAGATGTCATAACAGTCCGAGACGATACTGGGTGACAAGGTGCGGGTGACGTCACGCACCGGAAGCACGCGGAAGTTTGTGTGAGAATTTGAAGAAAATAAGAGTTGGGTTTTAGACACCAAACGAGAAGGATCAATTTTCGAGCTCGCAGGCGCGAGGCGAACTTGCACCCTATGGGGGGCCGCTCGAGTTGGGGGCCAAATGAATAAGACAGCATAGAAGATTGTGTTCTCCTCCTTACGTCGAAACCTTTAACTCAAAGTTAATAAAAAGGTTTTGTACCTGAACAAGAAGTCGTTACGTGTTTTTGAGATTCCTGTTCTTTATATATTCTACCGTTATGAACATTATATGTCCATTTCGCACATAGCGTTAATTGCAAATATGGTACACATGCAATCTAGACTACATTGAGAATTTATGCTTTACAAGTTTGAACTGGACCATAGCATGGATAAAGCAACCAAAAACATTTGTCATGCAAAAGTCGAAGGCACAGTTGATCATAGGACAGTAACAAGATGATTCAAAAAATTCTACTTGGATTGCAAGAAATTGGATAATCAGTCAAGGTCAAAAAGCATGAATTCCAAGG
Source organism: Sepioteuthis lessoniana (assembly GCA_963585895.1). Lineage (NCBI taxonomy): Eukaryota > Metazoa > Mollusca > Cephalopoda > Myopsida > Loliginidae > Sepioteuthis > Sepioteuthis lessoniana. The sequence goes on from OY757935.1 coordinate 15,705,564, forward strand.
CTGTGTTGCAAAGACAAGGAATTTTAGGGTTAACACTCGAAGAGTATCAGGTGAGCTTGGTATCTTACAGTCCAGTTTGGTTCATCAGCTTCATGACCACAGGGAAAAGCATCCAGAGCTGAAGTACTGTGTCTCACGGTGCTAAAATCTTGCAAAACCTTTGACTCACCCAAGTAGCATCCTGAGGTTTGCTGATCTTTTCCATAACATCTTCATTGAAACAGAACTGGATCAAAACATTGTGATAAAAAAATAAAAATTTTAAAAATGAAGACATTAATCCTAAAAAAATATAATATTTTTACTTGATGGTCATCATAAGCAGGATTGTAAGAAGCACCAGGATGTGGAATTACAACTGCTGGAAGTTCTGATGGTTTTTTGGTATAAGTCTTGGGAGTCTGAAAAACAATAAACAGAATAATAGAATTCTTTTTATTAATCATTGCTTATTTGATTGGGTTTTATGGCATATCAACCCTTTGTAGGTTATTTCATGCCAAATCTGGTTTATACATATATATTATATATAAAACTTAACCTGGCCATTGGCCTAATAAGTAGGGTGTTCACTATGGTCCGGGAGACCGGGGTTCAATCCCTAGTCGAGTCATATTAGACTCAAAAAATGGTACTTGATGCTGCTTTGCTTAACACTCAGCATTATAAAGGATCAAGGGTAAATGGAGTAACGCCCTACTCTACACCTTGGTGTAGTAGCTATTGAAAAGAGAGCTTTTGGGTCACACTCAACTAAGGTTACCAACTTTACTTTATATATAAGATTTGCAAGCAATTAATCTGCAGGTAAAGCTATTTTTAAACAAGCCAGTGCTTATTTGTTTTCACAGAGTTAAATGGTTTCAAGTATTGTAATACAGTACTAATCATTCTATTCGTCATTCATTAGCACACAGTTAAATGATTCTAAATATTGCTATAAAATACCAATAATTCAATTTAGGCACACAGTTAAGTTTCAAATATTGCTATATAACAGTAATAATTTTATTCACCATTATACATTCGTTTGCACAGTTAATAGGTTGTATGCATTAGTATGTATCACTAACAATTCAATTAAACATAAGTCATTTGTTTACACACAGTTAAATGGTCAAACAATTCTATTTGACTCTTAGATAGGACCCTATCAGGTGCTACAACTCTGGTTCAGAGTGGACCTGGGAATAATGGCAATTAAGTGATACTTCAAATTCCCAAAAGCTCCAGGACTGGAACTTCACTATCAGATTGTTTAGTGTCATATAACAGGACACTTACTGGGAGGAGAGGGGTCATACCTCTTTGCAGAGATAAAGTCAGTGTATTCTACAGCACCAACTGGGCTGTTTATATTTATTAATCACTCCTTTTAATCAGAACCAAAGTATAAGATAAAGGAAGTCTGTAGTCAAAATTGGAATAGACAATTTTATTGTGGCATTGATTCTTATAACTCTTATTCAATTAACAACTTTAGTTATAAGGTGAAATATACCATAATGTAATGAATCAATAAGAGTATAATCAGATATGACACTGGAAGCAACACCAATAGTATGCAGTAAATTTTCAGGGTGAACTCCCCTTTTGGTGTAAAAATCTGGGAGTCAAAAAGATGCAGGAGCAAAAAAAAAAAAAAGAACATTTAACCCTTATCCAACCATGGAGTTTTATCATTTTCAATAAACATATGATACATCATGATGTTTTTAGTTATAACATATAAAGCATCACCAGGTAATTCCAAATGAATCCTAAACACTTTTCTCAGAAAAAAATTAAGTCAACTGTATCACCTTGAGAATCTTCAAGTCTCAATTATTGATGAATGTCAAAAAATGTCTGAACTTACCATACTGATTTGTGTCACTGTACAAAAGGCTGTAATATTTTATGTTCTGGGAAAGATCTATGGCAATTATGGATGCAAAAACCAAACAATAATTTTTGTCAAAAAAAAAAAAAAAAAAAAAAAAAAAAAAAATCTCAGCTGAAAACAGAAAGTGATTATTGTGCTATAATACACAAAATTAAGATGACTGACAGCTGCTATGTGACATACAGTGAAGTATGGGATTCCCTCATGAAAATATCTGAAGTTTACCATCAATTTTGAATCAAAACAAAGCATTCTGATTGGCTGGAAAAAGTAGGATATGGGTTAATGAAAATATGGATTTTGATTGGTTGTTAAAAACATTCGAGTAAAGACAGAAGATTGGGTTTTCCATTAGATTTCAGGAATTAGATGTGAGAAACCAACAAGAACACATTTTGCAAGAGCTACAGTTAGCCTGTCCATCAAGTGCTTTGGGCCTATCCTCTGGGTCACCAGAGCAAAAACTGACAAGGGAATTCCTCTTCTCTTTCTAATGACTATACAAAACAAAACCCCCAATATTACTTATGAAGGCCTTTATTTCTGAAAATTTACATATAAATGTTCTTTCCACTGAGCACAGGGCACAAAAAATTGGGGGGGAAGGGAAGGGGGGTGAAAGTTTTCCTATTTACCCATAGTGGGGTTCTAAGGGACCCAGACCATCGTTGCCATTCGCAGGCAGAGGAGGGAAGGATGACTCCAATGTTGCCCCCTTACATACGACCAAGCTCGCTGCATACACCCACCTTTTGCTGAATGCTATGCAGTCCAAGCATCTTCTATCATATCTAATCTTGACCCTAAGCTGATGCCTAAAGAACAAGATCAGATCACGATAAGAAAAATTTGCACCGTCATAAAATCCCTTGTTTCACGTCTGCCAAATCACCATTCTAGCCATGGCTAAGATCACGAGAAACACCACAAGCTTCTCACCCTGAAACAGAGTGTCAACATTGTCCAAGACATAACCAATATCAAGCAGCACAAGCTCTCTAGGGCTGATGTGAGCCGTCCACTCCTCGACGTGACTCCAGAACAGGCGAACCCGCTGACAGTAGTAGAAGGCATGCGAAGCCGTTTCTTGTAGACCACTGCCGCAGCAGGAGCAGTCAGGCATATCAGCTATGCATGCTCTGTAAGCCCAGTCATTGAAGGCCAACACATTTCGAGCTAGCCACCAGGTGAGCGAGAACTCAGAGTTGATCAAGAAGCCCGAACCTGGCACCCAATTCCAATGGGAGCGAACCTCCTCCACCAACCAGCCGAGCCGTTTTACCAGAGGATCCGATGCTGAACCCAGCACTAAGCCTCGATATAGCTCCTTACGAGACCAAGAGAGGTCACTGGACCGAGGAAGATTTCAAAGGGCCCTGCGACACTCGCTGACATATGGTATTTCATCCCTTGGCCTACAACGGCCTTCAGCCTTGGGATTCAACCTCAGGCGAGGAAAGGCGACTCTCACCTTGATGCTCTACACCACGTCTGTCATAACGATCAGCCTAGGTAAACCAGTCTCTCAGCGAGCCGGTGGCTCTCGAGACCTGACATCCCCAGACCCCCATTACAAGGACATTGATAGCATGAAGGCCTAATTAATTAACATCTGAATAAAAGAGGAAGTTATAAAAAATATGTTTGTCAGCTTTCTTCCAACCCATTTGGAAAACATCAGAAGTAAGGGATCACATCTAACAACACACCTGACAATAAATACTTCTTTAAAGTTGATGAATAAAAACAGCAATTATTTTTGTACTAAAATAAAAGTTTACCTTGACTCTTCTTTTATTTGTGTATTCTAAATAGAAAGGATCTTCACCTTCATTTTCGTCCTTAAAATCTGAAAATAAACCAACACCACAGTAATAAAAATCTATCACTTTAGTTCATTACATTCAAATATTTTGATAAATGCAAACATATCTTCAACTGTACAAGTTGCATAGATAAATCAGTCAATACTATTAAATTTCTGACCAATTCTTCTTTCATCTTAGAGTGAGTCCCAGTGGCATAATGGTTAAAATGCTGGACTGCGAGATCTTAGTATGTGAGTTCAAACCCCAAGAGTACTATTACATTCACTTTCAGACTAATACTCTTGGGAAAGGTTAAAAAAAACCTTATTCTCCTCATCAGAGGTTAAATAGTACCACTACTATTCTTCTACTCCTAGAAGAGCAATAGTGGTACTATGGCTTTGGCATTGAATAAACCATGAAGGTTGGCATGCCAAAATAAAGAAACTAAACCCTTCATCTTATTTTTGTTGCTTGTTTACATCTAGTAATAGTAGATGTAATCGTTTTAAATATGAATTTCTAAGACAAAGCTTTTTTTATACAGTTCATGTGGAATACAATAATACTTTGGAGCCTGAAGCTCCAGAAAGAAGCATTCTTATAGAGTATTAGACAAAAAAAGTGAAAAATTTAACCATTTTTTATCATAGGCATAAATCTTTTAATACACATAGGAAGTGAATATTTTCCTTGGTTTTTGTTGTCAATGTTCCCTTAGTTTTAGAAGAAAGTCATGATTTTCTAAAAAGAAAATTCTCAGGAAAAAAAAAAAAGGGAACTTTCTTTTCTTTGATTTGATATCCTTATTTGTGATTAGTCCTTTGCTAATGGTTAGTAAGGAAAGGCATGAATCCATCTGTTCTCTTCTCCAGCTATGGGTAAATAGCAGAGCAGACTGGGTTCTTTAGCTTTGATGAAACAACCATTGTAAAAAGAAAACTCCAAATTCAAACCAGCTGTACTCCACTTAAAAAATTGACCTTGTGTCGCATCCAGCCCATGGTGGAGGGGTTGGGTAAAATCATACTAAAAATGTAATAAAAGTGTGGCCTTATAAGCAAACAATAAATTTCAATGTAGCCTTTAACCATGAAATGGCTCCTCACCCCAGGGAGAGAAAATTATTCCCAATTATTAAAATTTGCATAAGTTATGACTATCAGCTCTTTTATGACTACAAGGTTGGAACAAACAAGATGTAGAGTAAAAATTGAATAATGAAGAATGTAGCTATATGATTAAAATTGAATAATGTTTGCTTAGTAAGACAGGATCCCAAAGATGTGAATTTAAATTTAGTTGGAAGATTATTCCTTACTTTCAAGCTATACTCAACTCTCCCAGAATGTAAAATAATCCAATATAAAGCAACAAGAAAACAGATGAAAGAAAAACAAAATACTTAAAAATTAATAATACAACATCTGCATATAAATGTACTGTATATACTTGAGCATCATTTAATACTATCTATCTATTGACTCTTGAAACTGAAAATTGTATTTCACGTAAGGTGGAAACTCCTAATATTTGGCAAGAATTTAGATCTCAAAGTTGCAAGATACACAAGTATATATGGTAATTACATTTCCATCGTTTTTGTAAGTTTTTAAAAAGAGAAATGAACAATATCATCAATTTGATCCACATGTGTCCGAAAATATTTGTTGTACCATACAAGAAGAATAAGCTAGAGGGAAAAAAACGTCCAATTTTGAGCAAGGAAAAACAAGTTAAAAATATGAGCAGAAAAAAAAAGGGTTTGTTGACAATAAATTTTAATTTTGTCTGGAGTGACAATTTTTTTTTTTTAATTAATATTACCTCTGTCTCAAAATAATTGGTACATTTGCATATAAAAGGTAACTAGTATTATGGGACAGAGATAGTAATACATTTCTATCTTATTTGCAAATTTTCACAAAGATTGATTTTAATGGGATGTTGACAAATCTAGGGTTATTATATGCCAAGAGGTTAGAGAATTGTGTTCATTGTTCATTGATATAAACATTTTTTGCGTAGTTATTTCATAAGGGGTTTTCACACACAATTATATATCAAGTATTCCTGTCTAATACAAATAATTTGCACACAGTTGCCTGATTTAAAGTATTCCTATCTAATACTAATAATTATATGATTTCAAGTAATTGTTTCTATTTAATAATGCAAGATTTACTGGATTAGTAAATTATTGTTCGTGAGTTCAATTCTCATACTTCTGGCCTTGTGCCATATCTAAGCTAAACTTAACAAATGAAAATAAGAAGAGGTCTGTCTGAAAAATAATGGGACTAAATGTGCTTTGTGAGCTATGGGACAAAGAGGGATGATAAATTGTGGTATCATCTAACATTATATCTTGGAATATATAAGTGGAATCTTAGCTTTCTACAACCATTGCATTTTTTTTTCACTTGCTTTTCTTTACATCTCTTTTTCAGGTCATTCAGCTATTGAGCACAAAGAAACAAATAAGCCTGAAATTTTTGGTCCGGCTGGGAAAAACTACATCACAACCACTTGAAATGTTTCAGCAAGGAAATAACACCATGGCATGCATACATGTTTTTGAGTGGCACAAGTGGTTCAAAGAGGGACATGAGGAGGCAGATTTTAGAAAAAAAAGAAAAGGACAACTGCATCAATTGTATCTTTATATCATGACCAACAAAAGAGTCAGAACATATTTTTCTGTACCATATGAATATGTATCTACTCTGATCTATAATGAAAACAAAAGTGGAAAAAAAAAAAAAAAAAAAAAAGACTTACTGTCCCAAAGATCAAAATTGACAACATGTGTTGACCCATAAGAAGCTTTTTTCTTTTTTAGTTCTCGAATGGCCTTTAACTGCCGTTTGATAGCTTGAAGTTCTCGTTTGGTTAGACCCTTTTCAGCCAAACGTTTTGCTTTGAACACTGATTCTTTCTGGACAGTTTTATGTGGACTGTTGGAAAAAAATAAAAATAAAAATAAGATTATATATATATATATATATATATATATATATATATATATATATATATATATATATATATATTCAAGCATGTTTGATTAAATAATAGATACATTTTGACTATATAATTTTATTAGGATCCTTTCAAGTTTTCCGACAAGTGTTTTGGTTTTAGGTTGGAGTTGGTAGATGAATTTACTGAAATTGTCCCGAGCACTTTCAGACCTTTCATAGCCCATCATTTAGTTGGAAACAGCACAAAAATCAATAAGCTACGAATACAAATCCTAGAAGCCCTACATATAAAACCAAAACCCTACAATTAATACAATTAACTTTGAATATAGTGACAATGTTTTGAAATGCCTTTAGACCTTTTTTTTAAATATTCTATTTTTCTTGATAATAATCTATTTCCATTGATAGCACTCTGTTTTAAATTTGTTCATTGTCATCAGCATCTCAGTTTAATCCAACTATACATTTAGGTAATTTTTGCAATGTTATAAAAAAAAACCTAAAAACTTTTCAAAAATCCAATCTTTATGCTTGTAAAAACCCCTGATGATGGCCTGAAAGGTCTGAAAACGCTTGGGACACTTTTGATAAATTCATCAACCAACTCCAACCTAAAACCAAAACACTAGTCAGGAAACTTGAAAGGATCTTAATAAAATTATATAGACAAAATATGTCTTATTTAATCAAACATGCTTAAATGAAGGACAACTACATGTATATATATTCATAAATATTAAGGAAAGGAAGGTAATTTGAAATATAATATTCTATGTTGTATACAGAGAAAGAGAAGACAACAATGCTGACGTATAAAAATATAATCTGCTTCTTTTTCTTTTATTACCTGAAATGTACATATGGGTAAGGTGAGAGAGAGTTCGAGACAGCTGAAGTGTGTACACACACAGAGGAGCAACAGTTTAATTCTTCTGTGAAATCTCTGCCTTTCTACTTCATTCTGCTACTTTCACAAGACTTGTACAGAGCCATCTCAAGCTTCTCTACTCTCGGTAGTCTGGCTCAAGACCAGAGCCCAGAGCAACGTAACAATAGTAGCTTTTCTGCCCGTCTTTTCTCTGCTCATTTTTACTGGTTATATAATATCCTGGACACACACACAAATCCTCATGGTCATACCTCCTACCGCCATATTGCACATAGACATACCTCCTTCTAGCATGCTACCCATCCTGTCTACTTTAGTAAACAATTGCACTTCTTGTTGTGCCACCCTTGTAACATGTCAAAGGGATCTTCTGGTCAATATCCAACAACTAGTGTTATATATTGACCCTCGACCGAGCCATCAATCAAGAGATGCACCCATGTAAATAAGCGGAAGAACAGCAGAAGCAGGTGGCTGTGAGACAATAATATAACCAAGTGCCCGGAGTCAGTTGGAGACAAGATGCCGAAGTGAAAGCCAGTGGCAGACAGAGGGCTAGGGCCCTCAGTGACCCACGGTTGAGCAACCCCAGCCAAGATGAGGAAGAAGTGCTGCTATGGTCAGAAGAACTTGGGGTCAATATACCAGTCTGTCCCCGTCTCCAGTTCATCTCTCACACACAACCAACATCACCCTTTCAACCCTAACCCACCACGGGCACCTCCAGTTTGTGTCATGTATATCATGTGACCAAAGCAGTTCAAGTCATGGAAGGTACCCATTGTGGTTGGTAGTATCATGGTAGTGTGTTGGTACATTGTGCTTTATTTGGTTTCTTTGTTTTTTAAAACCATATCAACTGTCATGGGTTATCTAATGCCAAAGCCATCCTTTCAGCAGAAGAACAGTAGTGGTACAACTTAACCTATAGCCTGGAGGGATAAAGAGTTTATACCTTTCCCAAGGGTATTAATCAAAAAGTGAACACAACAGCGTGACTAAAGTTTGAACTTACTTACTAGGATGTTGCATTCTAGCACATTAGCTACTACATTATAGGTACTTACCCTGACATCTCATGAATTTCTTACACTTCATGTGTGATTTGAAAGCCCAATAGATGAATGTACAACATAGTCGAATTCAGGAACTTATCATATTTACCAACCCCCCGCTCAGGCAGGATATGACACAAGGTCAATTTTTAAGCGGAGTTTAACAGGTTTGAATTCAGTTTTCCTTCTCCTAGACTAGTTACCTCACCAAGGCTGAAGAACCCAGTCTGCCCTACTATTTACCCATAGCTGGAGGGAGAATAATTGGATTCATACCTTTCCCAAGGGTATTAGTGCTATGTGAAATGCAATCAGTCTCGTCCAAGATTTGAACTCGTGTTGCCATGTCTATTTCCTACGACGATAACCATTACACCATGAGCACCTCCTAATTCAGGAACTTATACTTTACAACTTTGAACATTTTAATGGCAAACACATGGTGTGCACCAGCCCAAGCCATGATCGTAACCAACTGTATCTAATAGGAGAGAATGGTAGCTAGATGGAGCTACCATTAACATTTGCTTAAATGCACTTACACCACACAAGTGACAGTTTAAAATGTAGGAAGGATTCCTACCATACTATGTACATATACAAGCCTTTACTACCATAAACAAATCACCCAGGTGAGCAGTCTAACAGTTCACATCTTATTCAATAGCTTCTAGTGTCCATACAGAGCAGATGGATCTTAGTCTTTGCTGGTCAACCAACACTGGTGTGTCTATGTGTGGTAGTCAACAGGAGAATGTCACTGCTTCTCCAGCAGTTCTCAGCATGTCTTATTCTTAGTTCTTATGCTCTAAAATCACTAAATAGCATTAAGAAAATACAACCAAGATGAGTGAAAAGAAAGAAAAACATTTATAGCTTCTAGTAATTATTCTTAATACAAATAATTTACAGTTATATAGCATTAAAATTTTCCTATTGAATACAAACAGACCTAGTTGACCAATAAATGGGACCCTAACAGGTACTACTATCTTTGACCAAACTGTTAAGCACTCATACTCTTGTTGTATAGCCATGACCATGTATACAAACATATAATACATAATCCTAAAGACGAGCGACACAGTTCTTAGAAAAATATACCTCTGAAAGGGTTGTATGTGAGAGGGAGTTGGAGACCGAACAGAACTGCCACTCTATTGGCCATAACCGCGTTTCTTTCCCGTTCTCCTGGGGGCCCAGCCTCTCTGGGTGCTGGTTTTCTCTACCGCATCTTGTCTCCCACTGGTTGAATTTCCTGTGCACCGAGTTATATAATAGTTCAACGCCCACCTTCTTCTTGTGGGCGTCACAAATTGCGCTCATTCAACCCATCCATGGTCAAGGCTACACTCTGCTATTCCTCGACCAGATGCACCTGTTATTTACACAGGTGCATTTCCTATTTTGACAGCCTGGCCGGGTCATAGGTCAATATGCAACACTCTGTGCATGATAGAGAGTTACTACTATACCATATAGAGCAAGATACTTACATGGAAATAGGCTCAACATCATTATCTGGTTGAAGATGGCTGAAGCATTTGAGGGGTTTGTCAAGTTTCCGGAGCCGTCTCCTTTCAATAGCTACCAAAAAGAAAAGAAAAGTTACTGACAGAAAAAATATTAACAGAGGTTTAAATAGCCTATAATCCAGTTTTACAAAATAAAAAGTTCATATGTTGATGACATATTTTTTTACCAATGGAATCCAAGTACTGCAGCACCAATGGAAGAAGTGTGTGGACCACAAGTGAGACTATGCTGAAAAATAAACCTCATTTGATTAGGTTAAGATATATTGTTTAATGGCATATCAATCTTTGTGGGTTATTTAATGCCAAATTTGGTTTATATATATTACATACACACACACATACATACAAAGTCAATGATGAAATTACTTGTACACCCATGAATATCGAATATTTTGATCCATTTCTTAGAGTTTAAATCTCATATGATGCTAGACATTTTATGTTATTAAGTACAAAAAAAAAAAGGAAAATAAAACTTAATTTTGAGAAGGATAGGTTAAATTTATTAAATGAAAAAGAAAAAGAAAAAATTATTCATACAATATGAAAAAAAAAAAAAAAAAAAAAAACCAAATTTTCACAATATCAATAGTCAACTGCATGGCCTTTCATCTTTATAATTTGCTGCAATTATTTTCTCAAGTTTTTGATGATATTTGAACAAGTCTTTTCGAGGATTTTCTTCCATTCTTCAGTGGTTACACATTCTAATTCCTGAAGGTTTTTTTAATGACCAATGGTTCATTCGAACTTTCAGTTTGTCATAGATTTTCAATAGGATTCAAGTCAGAACTTATTGAAGGCTATGGCAGAACTGTAATCTTCTTTTGTTGAATCCACTGATTTAGATATATATTTGGGATCATTATTTTACTGGAAAGTTATATCGCTGACCTAAATAAAGAATTTCCTCTGATAATTGAAGAGTTTCACCCAGAATTCTGATATAGTCTTCAGATTTAATTATTCCTCTTATTGCAATTAATCGTCCCATTTCCCTTGAGCTAAAATAACCCAAAAACATTATCAAGGTGCCTTCATGTTTTAATGTTGGCACTGTGTTCTTTGGGAAGAAAATTTCACCTTTCTTGTGCCAAATCTTCTGTACATCATTATATCCCAAAAGTTCAATTTTTCTTTCATCACTCAAAGTACTTGTTTCCAAAACAATTTTCTTTGTCAAAAACATTTTGGCAAAATTAAACCGAGCAACGTGACCTGGTTTGTGAAGAGGTGTTTGTCATGGTTGATTTCTATACAACACATTTCTATTTAAACAATGCTGCATTGCAAAAGTACTTACACAGATACTCAGCATATCAAAAATTTTGGAGATGTCTTTCAAAATAATTCTTGGGTTTATATTAACCTCACAACACAGTTTTCAGGTAACTCTTGGAGATAATTTGGGTTTTCTTCCATGCCCAGGCAAATTCATTGTTGTGCCAAACTGTTTAAACTTTTTTTTTCACTGACTGTACTACTAACTGTATAGCTAACTGGTTTGAAATAGTGCTGTAACTATTTTTCAACTTGCTAATAATTCTCTGTCTCAAGTCAATGATAAGCTCCTTTGTCTTCTCTATCGTGTTATTAATGTAAGAATAATAATAGTAACACTCTATGCACCACATAATGTTCTCTGCTAGAATAATCATAAATATTCTACTGAATAAATAGTCTAGAAGTCTAAACTGATAAAATTTTTATGTAAATTACTTACACAAATCAATCAATTTAAAACAATATTTTCTACTGTGTGAATAATTTTGTCTTTTCCTACTTTGCATAATTCACTTGTCAAATTTGTTGCCTTTAACCTATTGTTCTGAAAATTGACTTTTATATTCCTTTTTTGCACTTATTAACATAAAAAACTGGCATCATACAAACATTGGATTCTAAGAAATGGATGAAAATATTCAAAATTGATGGGTGTACAAATAATTTCCTTGTTGACTGTATACATGTTCATTTAGGAATCTTGGCGTTCAATGCAGAGGTATGTAACACTATGGGTTTTTGGTGTATTAATATATATGGTTGTGTGTATGTGGATACTGGGTGATAAAGACAGGAGAAATGAAGGAATACCTCAAGTGGAGATGGTTAGATAAGGTTAAGAAGAACGCTCAGGCCACAACTCGAGTTAAATTTTATTATCCCACTTTTTAGGATGTCCTGGATATGTACAGTTTGACAATATTTTTTGGTTCAACCTTATGGGTGGCCTGCATATGGAACTAAAACCTTGACAATCAACCAAGGTCAGATAGACCTAAAACCATGAATTCCAAGGTTTTGTTCCAAGCCATAGAAACAAATAGTACTCAGAGAGTTTCAGGTGAGCTTGGTATCTCACAGTCCAGTGTGGTTAGTCACCATCATGGCCTCAGCAAAAGGCATCTAAAGATGCTAAATTGTGCCTCAAGTTACCAAAATAGTGCAAAACCTTTGATTCACCTAAGTACCAAAGTATTAAAAGTGCACACCAATCTTTTCAAGTGAAACATTGCTGAAACTAGCATTGAACAAATCTTTCTTATATTCAGTTGTGGATAAAAAAGAGTTTGAAATTAGAATAAGAGTAAAAAAAAAAAAAGTTGAGAAAACCAGATTGAAATGTTTCAACAGATGTCTAGCATCATCAGAATGCAAATCAATTTATTACCAATAAACAGATTGTAGTAGTAATGCCACGAACAATCTTACCTCGAAGAAACAGAAGGTGTGCTCTCTCTGCTACTGGCACATGGAAACCAGAAGAAGAAAAGGACACAAGAGGTGTGACTTGTTTTATGGAGGAGAACAAGATAAGCCTCCGTGAAGTGGTGAGATTTGATGAATATAAAAGAGACTAAGTTTGAAGTGGAAAAGCGTAGAATTTTGCTGATGCCTGATTGATGAACATCCATCAGTTTATTTTGCGTGTTGAATAATTTGACTACCCCCCAATAGGTTGATTCCACTTCGACTAGACTTTTCCAAAACTTCGAACATAGATCTATTTTATAAAGGGGAGAGGCGTGATGACTTATGTAGAGCATGAAAATTCTTCATGCTATTCTCCCTTACAATGTACAAGATCGTTTAAAAAAAGTTCTAAGCCTAACCCAGAAAGAAGAGACATAAGTGAACAGTTTTGTTGTGGCAACACACTACCACTTCTTATAAAAATTGAGAAAAACTAATTGGGATTTCTTAGTTCCTGCAGAGGTAAGACTCATACATAAGTGGAAGTATATGACAAATCTAAAATCTAGGTGGGGCTTAGAACTTTTTGAATGACCCACATAAATCTATTTTTGGTTATAAATTCTCGTAATAAAATGACAGTGAATTTATGGTCATCTTTGACTCCAAAGAATGAACATTGTAGGGATTACATCCCTTGCTTTTCAAAATAGTACTTCAATTGGCAGCTAGGTGATGTGATTGAAGTAGTATTATAAAATACATGGCAAAGTTTAAACTTTCTCTTTTTGTTCTGGTCTAAACAACGAAAAGCATGCGCAAGTAGGTTTGTCTCTGGACGGGAGGGGCTTTTGCTCCAACAAATCTCGTGATGTTCCACACATGGTACCATGCTTTGAAGTAAGTTTTCATACAAAAAAAGACTCTTCAACAACCAGATAGGACTTTCATTCCATAATGTACTCTTAGCATTTCATGTAATTCTTCTATCCTTTCAATTGAGTTTGTTCAGGGAATAAGTACTTTATTGTTAATTCATTGTTCATTGGCCTAGTGGTTAGAGTGTTCACCAATGGCCCAGGAGACCAGGGTTCAATCCCAGGTCAAGTCATACCACAGACTCAAAAAAAATTGTACTTGATGCCTCCTTGCTTAATGCTCAGCATTATAAGGTATGGCTCAAGGATAAAGTGGAACAATCAAGGGAAAGGTGTAGCACCCTTCCCTACACCTCCGTGTAGTAGCTATTGAAAAGAGAGCCTTCAGGTCACCTTCGACTATGGTTGCCAAATTTTACTTTAATTCATAGTGAATTGTTTTACATTATTTGGCACAAGGAAATGTTAAACCATAATACATTTCTTCTGAAGCAAGTGTCTTAATTATGTTCTTCATTCTCTAATAATTGTGGTTATGAGTTCTGGTACTATGACAAATATATGACGGCAAACCTTCAAGTCACTGATACTAAAACTCACTTGATCCTATCACACAACATTATTATCATGTGTGTGTATGCATGTAACCATAATGTAATCAAAAAAGGGGTCGGAACTCCTTCACGCCAACTATCAGAATAACACGACTTCGCAACTCACGCCAACTCCTCTTAACTCAATGTCTGCTCTCCGCTTTCAGAATAGTAATCTGCCTCGCCAATTTGGTCTTTTTATAGCCTCTTCTCCTCATATGCAAATTACCTTTACTCGCATATAAGGAGTCCATAAAGTCACATTCCTCTTTTTTCTTCTCCCGACGGTCAAACGCAGACGCGATGTGAGTAATCTATTCCATTACTTTTTATACCACACATAATATAGTAAAAACAGCACATCAAAGTGAAATGTTTATTAGAGCAATAGTTAAAATAGCATTCTATCAACTTATAAAAATTATAATCAGGTCATTTTCAGTTCTTGCAAGCCTAATTTATATAAAAATTTCTTCTTTTTATTTTTTGCTACCAACTATCCAACTGACAGCAAATAGGATTGACAAACTATTAATATTGATCCATGACAAAAGATTTTACTATAGAAATAAACTGAAAGGCGACTTTGCTAGAGAAGTCTACACTGAAAGGTAACTTTGCAATAGAAATGCACTGGTAATTTGGTATAGTTACATGAAAAGATTTGGTTGTCTTTAAAGGACAAACAAACTCTTCCTAATTATAAATAGAGAATGCATCGCAAATGACTTAACTATGAAAAAAAATGCAATGGAAATAATTTTACTAAAAACTTCTATTAGAAATAACTTACCTGTGATTTTTTTTGGTTTCTTAACAGATTTATCAACAAAGAAAAGATTTTCATCTTTCTTTGTGGCAAGCAGTCCCCTAGAAAACAAAATAAGGGAGAAAAGATATTTCTTGAATTACATTTTTGTTACATCAAACAGGAATATAATAAAGAAATAAATTTATAAAGTTATACACACAAAATTATACAAATCACGTGTAAGAAATAAAGTATAGATGATTCAAAAACCTATTATATTGCTAAAATTCTCCTTGTGCATATTGTATATGTGTACGTATATACGGTCATGAATGTGTGTGTGTGTGTGTGTGTGTGTATATGTATGAGAGCAAGTGTAAGTGGGCATATATACATGAGAGCATGCGAGTGATATTATATGTGTGTGTGTGAGATAGTGCATATATATGTACAGGGTAGTTCAGTTTTTTGACAACACCTCTGTCAGACCCTTTTTCTAACTTTTTTTTTTTTTACCTTACTCTTCAGATAAATAATGTCAGACATTAGGTTGAGTCAGCAAATAAGAAGATAATTGTTGCTTTAAAAATCCTGCACAGTGATACAGAGATAACCCAACTTCCTGAAAGTTGTCCAATCCTTTGTCATGAAAATTCAAAAGGAGCTGTAAGTTGTGGATGAAGATCCAATGTTAGCAGCTAAATGCAAAATACATCTAGAGTCCTAATACCACTGAAACAGATAATTTAGTATGCTAAGTCCAAAAAATAACCAATGAAAACCTATGAAAGTCAATCAGAGCCATCGCAAAGAACCTTAAGGCTTCAGAATGCACTATCAGAAGAATTGTGCATGAGGACATCCAGTACACGTAATATATGATGCAAAGTGGTCAGTTTATACCAGATGAGACAAAAGAGACGCGGTTGATCCATGAAAAGCACTTGCTTAACAAGTTAAAACACATCAGAGAAAAACTTCAATCAAGACCAAAAGGTAAACCAAATGAACAGATAGTTA
The DNA here is from genome assembly GCA_963585895.1 of Sepioteuthis lessoniana. NCBI lineage: Eukaryota > Metazoa > Mollusca > Cephalopoda > Myopsida > Loliginidae > Sepioteuthis > Sepioteuthis lessoniana. The sequence goes on from OY757935.1 coordinate 15,721,659, forward strand.
TGCAGAGACCCAAATAAGTTTCCAACAGTCATCCATACTAAGTTCCTAATAACTTTGATGGTTCTGAGAGTCGTCAGCAATGAGAGAGAGAGATGTCATGCTGTCTGAATGTCTACACAGGTGTTGGAGAAAGTTTTGAAGCCTTGGATAGACAGTGTACACAACAGAACCATGTCTTCCAACAAAACTTTGTGCCATCTGATAAGGCTACAACAACCCAGACATGCGTATGTGCCAAACTCCATGATCATATTCTCCAAGACACATGACCTTCTAGTTCATCAAACCTCAATCGACTGGACTATTACATATGGAGTGTATTCAAGGGATCTATCAACACCCCCATTATACCAGATAACTCCCTCAAATCAACCATAACCACAACTATGTCAAAAAATGATGTCATCTGATTCAAGCATGTTATTGTTTCCATCCACATATTTAAGCAGCTACTAGTGTTAACAGTGGATTCATCAAATAGGTGTGATAAAAGGATTCTGAAAATTATTTGTACTAATTTGTTTTCATATAAAAGCTTTTCTTTAATGAGCTATGCAAATTCTAAATTCATACAAATGACTTAAAAAAAAAAAAAAAAAAAAAAAAGACATGCACTGTTTATGTGTGCGTGTGTGTGAATGTTCATATCTTATATATTATACAGAGTGTAAGAGGTAAATTGTGACTATTTTTATTTATTTATTTATTTCACACATGTAGTTTGTTTGTTTCAGGGTTTGTTTACTATGCAGGAAACTAGAGTCAATTGGGAGTTGTCTGTAAGGAAAGCAGCATCATGTCAGGCAACAGGACTCTGTCCCATGCCACGCAAGAAGTAGGAATACTCAGTCTGCAACCACATCACCTCTAACATCTGGCTGCCTAACTCCCCAGATAGTAATCCCTTTATGTGTGGAGGGTACAGCTAAGTTAGAGACAAATAAAACCCTGTCCAACACCAAAGATGAACTGAAAGTAAGGATAATAACAACATTAACCAATTTAAACAACAATTTACCCATCACACCATAGATAGATAGATAGATAGATAGATTGAAAGAGAGAAGAAAGTGCAAGGAAGGTTCAAGAAGTTGCTGGTTTAATAATAATCATCTGTTTTCACAGTCATAGGGTTTCAAGTAACTAATAATAATCCTTAGTAAACAATTATAGTTTCAAGTAACCATTCTTAATACAAATAATTCAGTTATATGATTGTTCGTGGTTTTAGAAGTCTAGTCGAAGTGGAATCAACCTATTGGGGGGTAGTCAAATTATTTAACACACAAAATAAACTGATGGATGTTCACCAATCAGATATAAGCAAAATACTGCTCTTTTTTTTCCCACCTCAAACTTAGTTTCTTATATGCTCATTAAATCTTGCCACTTCACATAGGCTTATCACATTCTCCTCCATTGAATAAGTCACACCTCTTGCATCCTTTTCTTCTTCTGGTTTCCGCGTGCCGGTAGCAGAGAGAGCACACCTTCTGTTTCTTCAAGGTAAGATTGTTCATGGCATTACTACTAAACTCCCCCCTGATCCTATGATCACACATGAAATATTCGGGAGGTGGTCTTTTGTGCCATGTGCTTCTTCATGGTAGTATAGTCACTTGGTCTTCATTAGAAGTGTTATTGGAAGAGGCATCACCTGCATGTGTGCTGGGTGCCTATTCACACGGTCTCTCTCTAATGGTTACAAATCTTTCGCTTGCATCCTCTGAAACCATATCAGAACAGACTGTCGGCTGGCCTGGTCCCACTATGGGTCACAGATCTTTCACATGGCGTGGCATTCCGTCGACCATTATGTTCTGTACACTGATAATTCCGGTCACATGTCCCACTTTATATTTTGTGGTACATCATCCATGTGGAGTCTTTACCCACACTCAGTCACCCGGTTTGAAAATGGCCTGCTGTTATGTGTCGGCGCTGGTGTTCCATTGGTTCCTTTCAGCCATATGCGGTACCGATAGACCATATTGGCTGGTGCAGTAGCAGAGATACGTCATCCTTTGGCGTAACATTGTACCAGTATACTGCTTCTGGTATAGTACACTGTTTTCTGGCGGCGATCCTTTTTACAGTTCTGTGACATCGCTCGATGATGCCGTTACCAAAGGGGACGTATGCACAGTGGAATCGAAGTCGGATTCTCCACTCATCTAGAAAAGTTTTAAGCAGGCTGCTCCGAAAGGCAGTGTCATTATCTGTCAGAATCTCTGTCGGCAGACCCCGCTCATAGAAGAGCACCTTCAGCTGGTTGATTACACTTGTTGCATCTTGTCGAGGAAGACGTCGCCGGATGGCAAACCGAGCGAGGCCACAGTCGATCATCATCAAAAAATGGGACCCGTTACAATGGGTAATATCCATCACTACCCGGTGCCATGTTTGTTTAACATTCAAAGCCCCCTTTGACCAGTGTACAGGTGCTGTATCGATCAACTGACACTCTTCACATTCTCTGACGACGGCTATCACTGCGGCCTTAGAGACACCCGGGGTTGTTGCGTCCTTTTCTTCTTCTGGCTTCCGCATGCCGGTAGCAGAGAGAGCACACCTTCTGTTTCTTCGAGGTAAGATTGTTTGTGGCATTACTACTACAATGATATCAAGTATTCCCATCTAATACTAATAATTATATGGTCTTAAATCATCATGACGTGCGGCTAGCACGGATATCCCTGACCCTCTCTCTCCACGTCTCCCTATCATTCATCGCCTTCGGCAGGTCTTCAGGGAACTATTTCTATTTAATAATAGTCATTTTCTTCCACACATTTATACAGTTTCAAGTAACTAACAATAATCCTAAGTAAACAATCAAGTTGTGCTGATAGCATTAATTCCCTAGTCTCTCTCTTGCCAACCATCCCTATCAGCCATCACTTTTGGTAAACTGCATCCAGTGTCCATACAGAGCAGATGGATCTTAGTCTTTGCTGATCAACCAACACTGGTGTGTCTATGTGTGGTAGTCAACAGGAGAATGTCACTGCTTCTCCAGCAGTTTTCAGCATGTCTTATTCTTAGTTCTTATGCTCTAAAATCACTAAATAGCATAAAGAAAATACAACCAAGATGAATGAAAAGAAAGAAAAACACTTATAGCTTCTAGTAATTATTCTTAATAAAAAATAATTTAGTCATAAAACATTAAAATTTTCCTATTGAATACAAATAATTTTTAAACAGACCTAGTTGACCAATAAAGGGGACCCTAACAGGTACTGCCACTCTGAGTCTGAGTGGAACTGGAAGTAATGGCAATTAAAGGATAATCTACACAATCCAGATCTCCAAAACTGGAACCAAGCCATCAGATGCAGTTTAGTGTCATACTCAGGATTTCTTTTATTTGAGGGAGCTCTTATCCCTCTGCAGAGGATATAGTCAGCATATTCTAGCTCCTGCCAACAAGGCCAGACCAGATCAAGCTATTGACAAGTAATTACAAAATATCCAAAAGATCTAGATTACCAAATAACTTTGACAAAGTGTATAAAGTCTACTCATAAATATTGAATCAATTAGTCAAGACTTGGTCAATAATTCTCAATTGTTTTAGATCTCAACAATGAGAACTTTATGTGTTTTTAAATCATTAAAGAGAGAGAGAGACTATGGGTAATTTACTATAGATAAAATAAACTTTGATGACACTATAAAAAAAAGAAAAAAAGCCAATTAATTTGCTACTATTCCATCACATAAAAATGTTTTTGATTGATTTTGATGGCATACCAACCAGTCTAGGTTCATCTTATGCCGAGAGGTTATGGAAATTCATTCTTTGTTTATTCGCTCTAACCCTCCTTGGAGGGGCTGGGTTTATCGCCTGGCGCCCTTCTTTAGGAGAATGCCGACGGGGCCCGAAGCATTTTTAGAGCCGCTGGGCGCGTCTGGGCTAAGGCCTTGCGCCCGGACCCACCTAAAAAAAGCCTTGTACCACACTCGTCCGGTTGGTGGGACGGTCGGCAAATACTCCAAAACCTGCTGACAGGACGTATAAATAAAAACTCGAATTTAAAAAAAAGGCCAACTGGCAATTTTAATGAAAATGTTTTTGTTCTTTATTAAATAAGAAAAACTCAGGAACAATTTTCTTCTTTACATTTAAAGAGTACGAGTAATTTGACAATCAAAAATCACGTTACCCCCGATTCTTCACAATTACAAATACAAAATCTCAAATTCTTATTTTTAAGGCAGGTAGTCACAGCCCATAAAGCCAGGCGTAACATAAAATCTTCCTTTTGTAACATTTTTGGCAATATGCCGGGCTAAAGTATGCTTTAATTGTATAGATATACTACATTAAGACTTTAAGAATAACTTTTGTTAGAGTTTGTCACCTCATTAGGATATTAATTTAGTTAATAAAATCTGACAGAATTCTTTTTTTTTACAAACCACGTGTCGGAAAAGTCTTACACACAACAAAAATAAATGTTTGTTTGACATACTAACATCAGAATAACTCGATACTTACCCAGTGCGTTCTTGATGTCTCACATCATCCAAATATTCTTCTACATCGCGAATGTCAGTCTTCCTCCAGGATTTCTTCTTATTTTTCCCAGCATGAATCCTCCTCTTCTTAGTAGACATTATACTAACTCGATAGGGCGCCATTTAAAGGAAGTACATGTGAATTATCTCCCTTAGATGAAAAATTACTTTCCTGTTAATCCCGATCACAGCACGCCATATGAAATGACGACATCCATATAATATAAACACAGACAGAAAAGGTAGTATTATTTTCAGTCTCCAAGTTATCATTGTTTTGTGAAATAAAGTTATTAGAATTTTACTTCACAAAATAAACCAATACTCTCGCTGATGATTTGAAAATTCTTTAAATTACTGAATTTACTTTTTTGGTGTTTTAATTTTAGATAAACAAATTTGAGTTAAATATTTTCCGACACCTTTGTACAGAATAGACCACTCATGAAAATTTACGTTAATTTTTTGTTATACATACACACACACATGTATATGTATATATATGTGTGTGTGTGAGCGATACTTGTATTCGACATCCAGATAAAAGTAAGTTTCAGTCAATTGCTTCATTTTTTTTTTCTTGTTTATCAAATTGCGTCTTAAACAAACAACAATTTGACCATCGGCTATATTTATCTTGTTTTTTCCCTCCCCCGCCACCAGTAAGAAGTTGTCGAGTTAATGCCCATAGTCGATTTGTAATTTAGAATTTAAATGTAACTGTTCAATAAAAACATTGAAGCTAATGATGAAAAGTAACTCTTAACTGAATAGTAAATATATTTACTCTTTCTCTCTCTCTCTCTCTCTCTCTCTCTCTCTCTCTCCTCTCTCTCTATCTATATATATATATATATATATATATATATAATAGATTTTAGAAAATCTGACAAGATGAGAAAAAGTAAATGGATAAACCAGACAATGATAACGGATTTAGCAATGATATTTCGTCTTTATTTTAAAAAGTCTTTTTTGAATAAAGACGAAAACTCATTGCTAAATCCGTTGTCACTGTCTTGTTTATCCCCCTTTTCACTTATTTTTATCATATATATATAGATAGATATAATATCTAAAGATGAGTTGGGAATGATTCAATTTGAGAATATATTAGACAATTCTTATAAATCTCTAGGAGTGCTCACTGTATGATGATTGATATATAAATCTATAAATTTCATACTGAGCAAATTCATGTGATTGCAAAAACTCAACAAACTGTCATTTGGTTATTATAAATTTATTTCAGTTGACCACTCTATAATGGAAACCAACCTCTTCAGATAGCCATCACACAATGGAGAGAAAACATTTTTTTAATTATAAAATTATTTTTTCAATGAATTTTTACTTAAGTAAAAAAAATATAAATAGATAAATAAGTAAATAGGTGGTGAGGGACCAAACAATATGGGCTAGAAGTTGGTGTCAAAACTAGATGTAATGTCATATATCCTTATGTATCTAAAAAAAAAATTTAACATGATTCACGAGCGGATTGGCAAGTTGAAATAAATTGATAATAGCTAAATGACAGTTTGTTGAGTTTTTTTTTTTCCATTATTTATATATATATATATATATATATATATATATATATATATATATATATATATATATATAACAAAATTATCATAAATTTTCATGTGTGGGCTATTCCACCCCTATTTCCAACCAGTTAGAAGATTTCAAGTTATGGTTAATTTGTAATTTTAGAATTTAAGTGTAATTTAGTTAATAATTTAGTTCAATAGAAAAATGAGGTAAATGATTTGAACTTACTCTTTTCTAGATAGTGAATGTTCTCTCTCTGTATCTCTCTCTCTCTCTCTCGATATATATATATATATATATATATATTTTATTATTTTTTTTTATTTAAAAAATTAATATCAATTTTTATGAGTGGTCTATTTAGTTTTCCCTCCTCTAACTAGCTAGAAAGTATCATGGCTAAAATTGTATATTAGACATCTGCTATACCTCAAAATCTTATCAGTAGTTTGCCAAGGGGAAAATGACTGCTTGGTAAATTTTAGCAGTTTAAATATGTACTTTGGGGATTTGATTGTTCAATAAAAATTTCAAGCACATGACTGAAACTTATTCTTATCTGGATGTTGAATGTAACTATTACATTACTATATAATTTTTGTACATGCAAACATTTCGTTGGCATCCTATACCTGTCAGGCTCCATTTTAAATTTTTAAGAGTGATAACTATGAATTTACTATACAAGCATTTTCAGAATCACTAGAAATCTTGCAGTTCAGAAAAAAGATAATCATTGAAACATAATAGTTTTACAAAAACTGTTGGAGGTGGAGTCCTTGAGAGAAATTTCTATTTATTAGTGATTTTCAAAGGAAAGCACAAAATTTTCATCTCCTAATAGATCTGTCATGCTGATTTCCATGAATCCTGACCCCTTGTACATTTAGATCAATGTATAATGTGTAAATTTAACAAATAACTCATTTTTTTGACATGTAAAAAATTAGATGAATCTACTATTCATCATCATCATCATCATCATCATGTCATGCCACAAGCACGGATATCCCTGACCCTCTCTCGCCACTTTTCCCTGGCAGGTCTTCAGGGCTACATCCCATATCCTCACATAGCTGCTGAATGTATGTTCATGCTGGTCGTCCTGCTTTTGCCCGGCCATATGTGGGGGTCTATAGGAGTACATCACTTATGAGCTTGTCCCTGGTTCTCCAGCAGTGTTCTGCATGTCTGGTTCCTCTAACTTGGATAGTTTTCGTGATGGGAGGCAGGTGGCTGTATAGTTGGTGTCTTGTGGGGTGTTGCCACCAGGACTTGTTCAAGATTGCTCGCAGCATTCTTGTGTAATCATATTTACCAACTCCTCCGCTTGGTCAGGATATGACACAAGGTCAATTTTTTAAGCTGAGTTTAACAGGTTTGAATTCAGAGTTTTCCTTCTCCAGACTAGTTACCTCACCAAGGCTGAAGAACCTAGTCTACCCTACTATTTACCCATAGCTGGAGGGAGAATGATCAGATTCATACCTTTCCCAAGGGTATTAGTGCTATGTGAAATGCAATCAGTCTTGTCCAGGATTTGAACTCGTGTCGCCGTGTCCATTTCCTACAACGATAACCATTACACCACGGGCACTCTTGTGTAATTGCCGACTAGCTTCTTCTCCAGCCGTTTTGTTAGCATCCATATAGTGCATCCATACAGCATTATCAATACGACAGCTGCCTGGAAGAAACTGCATTTCATTTTATCGGTTAGGTCTGATTTCCATATGATCGATAGCCTATTGATAGCTGTCTATGCCTTTGTTAGCTGCATGTCAATGTCCTTTTCAGTTGATGAGACGCTACTTCCTAGGTAAGTGAATTTGTCTACTAGTTTAAGAGGGGTTCCATCCACTATTACTACTTCCCTAAGTGGACTTGCACTACACAGGTGATAGTTTAAAATGTGGGAGATATGTCTGCCTATGTTTTAACTACAATGTTGAATGAGTGAGAAGGAAACCTAGTTATTTCTTGCATTTTTTTTTAAATTTTGTCTCATAATCACTAACCTGGTTTTCTCATAGAGATACTTCTCATGTAACGTATCTTGGGCAGGATTCAGAGTTTTTCTTCTCCTATATCAGTTGCCATACTAAGGTTAAAGAGCATATACTTACATGGTATTCATACCAGGTGACTAAGGTTAAGTTATCAGCTTAGTCCCTGGGATATTTCCTCCAGGCAGCACCTGCCCCTCATTTTAAAGGGGTAAGAGCTGGGTTTATTGCTTTATGCCTGAGGTGCTCTTGAAAGGGAATACCGAGGGAACAAAGGAGTTTTTATCCTTACTTCACAAGAGTTTTGATTCCTGCAGAGTATCCTCCATACTAAACCAACTTTGTGTCCCATTTTGGCTTCATAGGAAGCTAAATAATTCACAATGGTTAAAGACTAGTCTGCACTACTATTTACTCATAGGTGGAGGGAGAATGGCTAAATTCATATTCTTCCCAAAGCTATTAGCACTATGTGAAATGCAAACCACCTTGTTCAGGAATTAAACTTCAGTAGATGAGTCTATTTCCTATGATGATAACCATTACACCATGAGCCTCACCAACTGATATATATTATATATCTATATATCTCTGCAAGAACATTAACTAATAAGAACAAACAATAACTGAAATTTTTGTCTCTTTTAGATCATAATTTGGAGTGCTAAAGTTCAAAAAAGTAAAACAGTTCAATTATAAGAATCTATCTGTTAGATAACAAAATGTAACCATACTTATCTGTGTGAACTAAACCAAGTGGTCAGGTTTTTAATGCATACACACACATATATATATATATATATATATATATATATATATATATATATATATATATATATATATATATATGCACACACACATATATGTATATTTATTTACCTATCTCTCTGCACAATCAGGATGTGACACAAGGTCATTTTTTAAGCAGTGTTTAACAGGTTTGAATTCAGTTTTCCTTCTAGACTGGTTGCTATACCGAGGTTAAAGAACTCAGTCTGCTCTACTATATACCCATCGCTGGATATATATATATATATATATATATATATATATATATAACCATCTCTCCACACGAGCAAGATGTGACACAAGGTCATTTTTTAAATGGAGTTTAACAGGATTGAATTCAAAGTTTTCCTTCTCCTAGACCGGTTTCTCTATCTAGGTTAAAGAGCCCAGACTGCCCAACCCATAGCTGGAGGAAAAATAATTGGATTCATACCTTTCCCAAGAGTATTAGTGCTATGTGAAATGCAATCAGCCTCATCCAGGATTTGAACTCATATTGCCATGTCCGTTTCCTATGACGGTAACCATTACACCACAAAAGCATCTACCCATATACATATAGACACATGAACATCTATATACATACACACACACACACACACACACACACACACATATATATATAGATATATATATATACGCACACACACATATGTATATCTACATACACTAAACCCCCCAAAAAACACATAACAAATTTTTAAAAAGTACTTCACTCCCCCCCAAAAAATTAAAAAACAAAGTCAAGCATGTAATTTCCTGATATAGATTAATTGAATTTTTATTGCTTATAGTGTGAGCTAAAAGTTGCCTCTCAAATGATATCACTATCATCACTAAACTTTAGTGAGTTCAATTCTCACTGGATGCCTAATACTTCTGGCCCTGTGCAACAACTTAGCTAAGCTTAGTAAATGATTATCTAAAACCAATAAAGAGCTATTGAATTATGATTGACTGTTTAATTGATTTACATGGAACCCAAAATGAATAAAATTGTATCGCCCATCTGAAAAAAATATAAGGAAAAAATAATTTCTTAAATAATTATTTTCAATTATCAAAATATTCAAGAATAACTATAAATGTTATTATTTTACTCCTTGCGAATTTTTAACACCAATGTTAACTAGTGATCTTTCACTGGAGTCTAAGTTACAACAAGTCTTCTAAGGTCTCCAGGACTCTTCTAAATATTCTAGCCAATTTTAACAATCCTGTGCCCTGAATGGTCTCAATTCTTCCACTAATTTCCAATTCCTCCAAGCCTTTGGGGACCATTTCAAGTGGACCAACAGCAATTTGTACCACCATCATTCTCATGTTCCACATTTTTTAGTACTCTGACAAGATCCTAGAATTTCATTATCTTTATTCTTTTTTTAAAAAAAATTTATTTTCACTCTTGGTCACCAGAACGGCAATATCCACTTGATTACAAGTTCTTTTTTTCTTGTTTATAAACACTAGGTCTGGTCTTTGAGCCTGGATTAGGTGATTTGTTTGTATCTCAAAATCCCAGAGAAGTTTACCTCTTCTTCTTACTACCACTACTATTATTATTATTATTATTCCCCCCTCCTCTTTGTAAGTTCTGAATGACAGCAAGTCTTCTCTGGTCACCAGGACTCTTCTAAGTATTCTAGCTGATTTTGATAGTGTTGTGGTCTGGATGGTCTTGATTTTTCCTCTGATTTCCTCTCCAGACTCTTTTTTATGTTTTTGGTGTCAGTTCCAGAGGTACTAACTGCAACTGATATCACCATCAACTTCATGCCTCACAGCTTTTTTTTTTTAACTCAATAGCAATATCCAAATATTTAACTAACTTTTCGTTTTCTTTCATTTTCCCTCTGTTGTTTGCTAGAAGGGCAAAATCAACTAGATGACCAGTTCTTTTTTTCTTGTAAATTAAGACATGGTCTAGCCTTCTAGCTGGAATTGGGTGATCGTTTTGTATCTCAAAGTGCCAGAGAATTTTATGGGTCTCATCATCTTGTTGTAGTAGTAGTAGTAGTAGTAGTAGTAGTTGACAATAGTTAAAGAAAACATACCAATCCATATGTGTATGTACAAAATTTTTCAAGATTTCCTCATTAAAAAAAATCATCATGTAGTTTAGCAAAAATTAAACTGCTGCTAACCTTTCAGTTAGATTCTTTTTAGTCTTCCACTCCCATAATCGCTAAGAATTTGGTGACTTACAGTCTATATATACATAAATATATAGAGAAGTGTATTTACCAACAGCCTCCATACAAGCAGGATGCAACACTAGGTCAATTTTTTAAAGTGGGTTTTAACACATTTAAATTCAGTTTTCCTTCTCTGAGACCGGTTACCATTGCAAGGTTAAAGAGTCAGTCTGCCTTACTATTAATTCATAGCTGGATATATATGTGTATGTAGTTGGGCAGCAGTCCTTCATTTAAGCATATTTGATTAAATAAAGAAAAACACATTTTGTCAATATAATTTTATTAGGATGCTTTCAAGTTTTCTGACAAATGACTTGGTTTTAGGTTAGAGTTGGTAGATGAATTTACCGAAATTGTTCCGAGCACTTTCGGACCTTTCAATGGCCATTATCAGAGTTTGTTTGCAAGTGTAAAGATTTTTTTTTGTTTATTCATTTTGTGGAGGCGGGGTATTTAAATATTCTATTTCTCTTCATAATATTTTATTTCCATTGATAGGGTTCTGTTTTTAAATCGTTCAATGTCATCAGCATCTCAGTTTAATCCAAATATACGCTTACGTAATTTTTGCAATTTTATAAACAACCTAAAAAAACTTTTAAAATAACAAAAAGAAAATCTTTATGCTTACAAACAACCTCTGATAATAGCCTATGAAAGGTCCTAAAGCGCTCGGGACAATTTCGCTAAATTCATCTACCAACTCTAACCTAAAACCAAAACACTTGTCAGGAAACTTGAAAGGATCCCAAGATTATATAGACAAAATGTGTCTTTATTATTTAATCAAATATATATATATATATATATATATATATATATATATATATATATATATATATATATAATGTCCAGACATTAGGGATATATGTTTTATGTGTGATGCCCAAAATTTTGGGATATATATATATATATATATATGATAAGGACAAGGACGGAGAGAGAGAGAGAGTCGAGGAACCCTGTGCTGTCAGCGCAACTTGATACTTAAGGAGGAAGAATAAAATGCAATCGGAATATGAGGCAAGCTAAAAATATTTGAACAAATTTGACTCAAGGGACGTAATTCAATTTGTTGATTCTTACTAATAATTAAGATAACTTTTCAGTTGCAAATAAAAATAAAAGTAACCTAATTGGTTTTATCAATTTATTTATTTATTTTAATGTTCTATTATTTTGATTTCTGTAAGCGAGTTGTATTTATTAACATTACATTAATGGCACCTTCTATTTAACTGTTCTTTATTTCTTGGAAGAGCGTTTCTCCGAATTACTGGGTAAGTACATCGAAAAAGATGAATAGTGAAAGTAAAAAAACAAAGGTAATTCTAAGAAATCCAACGAAGATTCATTCGTTGAAATTGAATGATTTCATCATTCATTCTCCTTTAACGTGGCTTCTATGTGTGTTGACGGTGACGAAAGTCAAAACATTTCTCTTCGACAAAGGTATGTTTAACTCTGAAATCTTCGTAAGGTTTATTTTCATGAATCACTAAACTCATCTCTAGGGGTTGTTTTGGTGGAGGGGAGCTAATTTGTTCACTGTGGAAAGTGTGTGTGTGCAATAAGTTTTAAAAATACCTTTGGAAAAAAAAATTAGCAGGTGATTAAAACAGATTATTGTTCCTTTAAAAAAATGCAGTTTCGGAATTTAAAAAAAAAAAGTTTTTTTTCGATACTTGTCCAGAATATTCGACTACAAATATGTGAGTGTGTATGGGTGATATTAAGTTTCAGAATAAGGATCCCCTCTAAGTTTTTAAAATCTTATTTTAAGTACTTTTACAGAATATTCCAATTCGAAAATGTATATTTATTTGTATTGAGAATACAAAATATGGCTCAAACCCTAACGGAGGGAAGATGTAGAAACTGGTCTTCACCATCCTAACATACTTTCATTCGCTGACGTTAGCAAACTGTATTATTTCTTTCACCATAATGTTGCATGTATTTTTTTTTTTTAAATCTTTCAAACTACTGCCACTAAAATACTCCAGATACTCTTGATATTTTTTGTTAATTTCTTTGTTGAAAGTTGGTCGTCTAGCATTCGTGCCGAGTGTGGTATCAAAGATTAATGATAGGTTCGAGGCCGAATTGCGCCTGACTTCGGGCGGGCGAACACTCATTGATAAATAAAGTATAGCACTAGATCTTCGAGACCAGTTCAAGCTATGAGCAGGCATATGTCTCAGTAGGGTCATCTGGTTCATATTGCACTAAATGAGCCTATGACCAGCAGGGCAGGAGCCGAAACTCGTACCTTACCGCCGTTCCCTAAAACCCCTACTATAAAAAAGACCTAGTGTCAAATCCTGTCTCCACTAGTTAATAAGGCAAAAGAAAATTAACTGGTCGAAAAAATTGATGTAGAACTTTTAAAAAATCATAGTAATAATTTAATCAGCAGTTTCGGAATAAGTACTCCTCAAATGTAAAAAAAAAATTATTTTAGGTTCCACTGAAGAAATCTCAGAGGTAATGTACATTTTATATATATATATATATATATATATATATATATATATATATATAAGTAGAGGTTGGTTTTCAACTTTTTCTTGGAATATCAAAAAGTTTCACCTGGGGAAAGTTGGGTACTGGTATGATAAGTACTACCAAAAAGTAGGTTCTAACTTGCACCAATTTTTGAGCATTTAGTTTTAAAGATCGTCTAATATGAAGCCCTCACCTCCAAAGCTCAGATAAACTGTTTTACCTCATTACTTGAGATACATCAGTAATAACATTACAAGATATTGTAAAATATTTTTGCTATCAATAAAACAAAAGCAAACCAGTATGAACTCTGCCAGGAACAAATGAAGGGATGATGATTTTAATATAATCTATTATTGTAATTTGAACACGCCTCTAAAAATTTACTGATTACTAATAGTGTGCCTTCTAAGTTTCTGTTTTATATAATAATTGTAAGGCATAAAGTTATAAAAGACATGACAAAAATATATAAATATTGTGAGAATAATAGCAATTTTTATCATGCCATCATATTAAATTGTTCTCCATAAGAGCCCTTTGAAGCAAAGGTAGGCCTCATTTCATGGTATAAGATTTTTGTAATGATATGCCTACGCCTTGCTTCAATTCCATGAACCAATTCAGAGGCTGCAGTTGTTAATTTTATTGTCCTTTCAACACTTTGTGAGTGTGAAGGCAAATCAGGCAACTCTAATTTTGTCCCACGCTTTGATGATTCCAGAAGCTCATAATCTGAAAATTTTTATGTGAATCCGGGCTCATAGACTCCATTTTGTGATTAGTCAATTGAGACCAATGTGTGGCATCGAAATTTGTCTTTAAAATTTTTTAGCCTCTTTTTGGTTTGCTCCCCACACCTAAAAAAATTAAAAATCAATTTATTGAATTAAATTAAAAATTTAACCTTACTTGTCTTAATTTTTATAATGAAATTAGGATATTACTTTAAAATGAAACTATAAATCAATGTTATATGAATTATTTACCTAATGGCTAAAATTCCTTTGATAACTTTGTTCCTCACTTCCAGTTCATCTGGTTTAAGCATTGAATACAACATATTTTCTGGTAAAAGACCAAAAGTATTATGCTGAATATTTTTTAACACAATCTCCTGAATTTCATTGGTTGCTCTCTACATCAAAATGTGCTTCTGTTCAGAGCTGTTTTAAAGCACATTGATGGCAGCTCCTTGATTCTTGGCAGTATGTTGAAAATATATAGTCGCTGGTTATGAAATTTATCATCTCTTTTGATTTCAAACCTGCTAACTGCATACACTGCAATAATAAACTGGATCAGGCTGAGTTGGTTTGATATTATGTTTTTAGGGTAAATGTCTTGAGTCCACAAACACATTAGTCTGGTGGCTAACGTTAACTATCTTGTCCGATTTAAGGGCCCAATTTTCTATACAGTATATCTAGGTTGACTTTCTCTCATGAAATCCCTACTGCATATTCTAGAAGTATCTGATCACTATTCAGATCATCTGTCAGTTTGATGCTAGAGTATTGGTTATATAGAGGACTAACTATTGATACAAATTTGACCTGGGGCAAATAACCATAGTCATTTGTACACAATCTCCCAAGGGAACCGATAAATGATGTCGGACTTCTTGTGCTGCCATCAATGTGCTTTAAAACAGCTCTTAACAGAAGCTTTTTTTGATGTAGAGAGCTACCAATGATGTGTAATTTTCTTTTTATTTGTTTCTCTAGAACTGAAACTAGCGTTGCTGGACCAGGTGATGCAAGATGGCATCGATCCCACAAACATTCGTAAAAAAGCACATGTAAAAAGGTGATTGACACAGGACTAGACAAATGACATGAACATAGATAAGATTAAAAATAACAAGCATTTATTAAGAAAATTGTACATGAAAGATGAATTTAGTGTAGAATCGCAGATGTTGCATAACTGCGGTGTTGAGAGTTGGTATCAGCTTGAAGTAAACCAACAGCGTGGCTGAAATCTGTGTAGCTGTTTGTTGGGTAGACCATGGTAGATGAATTTGACATGGCTGGTCATTAGGTAGCTGGAATCAATGTGGATGGTTATCAGGTAATTGACAATAGATGGAGTATCAACAGCGAAAGCAGGAACATGGTCAAAGGAAACTGGGTTCAGCTGCAGCCTGGAAGTGTCATCACAAAGGCAGGAACGTGGTCGAAAGAAATCAGGTTCAGCTGCAGGCTGAAAGGTTAGTCAGCGATTGCAGAAATGTGGTCGAAGGAAACTGGGTTTGGTTGTGGGCTGGAAGCAGCTACAGAAATAATAGGGGTAACTCTTTGAATGAGGTGTTTTCCACATTCACCTCTACCCCATCTCCTTTGTGAATGTCAAATGGTGTTCTGTTTTCTTTGTTTTCTTTAATTGTTTTTTTCCATCTGCTTCCACAATCTCTTTGTATAATAAAGTATCTTTATCATGTCTTCCCTTAACACCAATACAATTAATTTTTTCTGTTTTATCAAAGTGTTTTTGATGGGCATTTTGTTTTGTTCTTTCTTTTGCATGGTCTTTTTTAGATTTATCCAAAATTATGTTTTTGATATTAACCATATTTACCAACCCCTCCGCTCGGGCAGGATATGATACAAGGTCAATTTTTAAGCGAAGTTTAACAGGTTTTGAATTCAGAGTTTTCCTTCTCCTAGACTAGTTGCCTCACCAAGGCTGAAGAACCTAGTCTGCCCTACTATTTACCCATAGCTGGAGGGAGAATTATTGGATTCATACCTTTCCCAAGAGTATTAGTGCTATGTGAAATGCAATCGGCCTCGTCCAAGATTTGAACTCGTGTCACCGTGTCCATTTCCTACGACGATAACCATTACACCACGGGTATGTTTTTGATATTAACACTTGATTTGAGAAGGCCCATAGCCTGCAAATCTAAAAGAAAGGCATTTGCAAGGCTTGCTCCTAATTTCAATGAAACATCACCCCCTGATCGACTCCGTAGCATACTAAAGAATTTTTAAAAGACTAAACTCTCTTGGAATATCTTTCAGGCTCATAATCTTCATCTATTTCTTCACTATTTACTGACGAGGAAAGAATAACATCCTGATCATAAGATGTTAAGGAAATAGGAGCTGAATCAATTTGTTTTTGTCTCTCTCTCCTTTCGAGTTTTTGAATGGCAGCTTTATCCACAGGTCCAAGTTGGAAACTACCCTAGGGTCCTATTTTGGCCGGCTGGTCTTTTAAATTCTCCCTCTCTCTCTCTCTCTCTCTCTCTCTATATATATATATATATATATATATATATATATATATATATATATATATATAAGATTTAACTTATGTATGTTCTGTTATTATAAATTCCAAAGTGAAATTTAAAGAAATGGAAAAATGTATTTACTTACCTGATGAAATAAAGCCAAATCGCTTAGTAGCACTCAAAAAAATTGTGAATTAAAATGATGTCTTCAAAAATAGAATAAAAATATTGTTATATACAAGCGTGTGGTAGCAAGAAAAATAAGACTGACGAGGAAATTTAGTTTATTTTGTTTATTGAATAAATGAAATAAACAAACGGATGAAATATCTGACTGGCTGACGTGGGGGTTGTCAATTCGGCGACGAGTGGTTGCTTTGATCTGGTCGGACCGTGTTATCGGATGACGCTCTCGTGCTGGATGATCTCTGTTTGGCCTATTTATGAGTTTCCGATTTCAAACACCAGCTCCAGAAAATGCTACTTGTGGAAAAAATATGATTGATTGAAAAATAAACTTTTTTTTTTTTTTGTAACTGAGAATTTTCTGGGGATTTTGGATAGACTATGCGCAGAAGCCATGATTTTCTCAGTCTGACACTGACCGTTGTTGGGTCAACATCCTGTAGCTGTTATTTTCTTCTACAGTGTCGATATCTGTGGGTCTGTGTATTGTGTGTTTTAGTAGTTAGGTATGTGAAGGGTTAAGTGGATGAATCAGAAAAGATTTGATGTATTTTACTATAACAATATTAAATATCAGAGGAAATATAAAGCTGTTTATTTCTTTTTTCTAATAATTAAGTTTGTTAAAATAAAAAAAAGAATAGACTAAATTATTTTTGTGTTTTAAATCAGCTCAGGAAACTTGAAATTCAAATGTAAACAACAACACGTTT
The DNA here is from genome assembly GCA_963585895.1 of Sepioteuthis lessoniana. Lineage (NCBI taxonomy): Eukaryota > Metazoa > Mollusca > Cephalopoda > Myopsida > Loliginidae > Sepioteuthis > Sepioteuthis lessoniana. Next base: position 15,739,381 of record OY757935.1, read on the forward strand.
TGATAAGGTTGTTTCCGGTGCAGACTGAAAATTAACTGCGTAAAACAAGCTCGAATTTGTTTATAGTTCATAGTATCTTAAATGAAATATTTTTGTAGAGTTTGTTTTTTATTTATTTTTATTCAATTTGCCAATAAACTGCATGATTTTGAATGAAATAAACTCTTTTATTAAGCCTATTTTTTACCCTTTTTTTTTCATCAAAACTCGGGTTTAATCTGACCTACTTATCTTTTTGTTTAATACCGGCTGAAATTCAGAACATTCGTTTTTGTCGTTATTTAAATGCATTTGCGCAAAAATTGGTAAATCTTTAGAGAAAAATATGTTGTGCAGTTATTCATTATGTTAATTACCAACTTTCCGGATAGATTTAGTTGTGGTTTAAAAATCAATCTACCCTAATATAAGGTAGTCGTAGTCGAGAAAGACCCGAAGGCTCAGTTTTCAATAGCTACTACACCGAGGTGTAGGAAAGGGCGCTACTCCTTTCCCTGGATTGCTCCACTTTACCCTTGATCTACACCTTATAATGTTGTGTTAGGCAAGGAGTCATCAAGTACGATTTTTTTGAGTCTTTGGTATGACTCGACCTGGGATTGAACCCCAGTCTCCCGGACCGTTGTAACCCTGGGTTTCATGCAATCAGCAATATTCGGACTGAGTGAAGATCTTTCAAAGAAAAAAACACGATTGATATGGTTAATTTTTTGTTTGAAAAGTGGGGGTTATTTGTGTATGTGTGTGTGTATGTGTGTTATTGAATGTTAGTATAAACAAGTATGTGTATGTGCTGTTGCTCGCGCGTACATATGTTTGTGTACGTATTTAGACAAATTTCCGCTGTCTGTTGGTGGGAAGAGAGTGTGAGAAGAGAAGAGTGGGTGAGGGAGGAGGAAATGGATTGTTGCAATCAGATTTTCTTTTTCCTTCTAACTTTATGGTAGCTAAAGATTTATTTTGATTTGAATATGAAATGTCTGTTTTTTGGGGAATTTTGGTGAGTGATGATGATGAATCATCATCACTTTATTTTTTTTTAATGTGGTATGGTATTTATGGGCAGGTAATAAAAATGTTTTGGATACCTTTTGCAATAGAGTGTTCCTGGAGACCTGGGTTCAATCCCAGGTCGCGTCATACCAAAGACTTTCAAAATGGTACTTGATAACTACTTGCTTAACACTCAGCTATATAAGGTACGTATCAAGGGTAAAGTGGAGCAATCCTGGGAAAGGAGTAGCGCCCCCCCCTACATTTCGGTGTTGTAGCTATTGAAAAGGGAAGCTTCTGGTTGCCCTCGACCACGGTCGCCAACTTTAATTTTTTTATAATATATATAACACATTTTTTTGGTAAATTTTTACCCTTTTAACCCATCGGATTTAAGCGAAAACTAAATATCAGATTCTACTATTTTTTAGCGAATACATGTAAACAGCCTGAAAAAAATATCCGCAAAGAAGAAATTTTGAAGAAAACGCCAATATTTTAAAATTTTAGAGGGGGTATTTTGTTATAAAGATTTAACGTAAAATGATCACCCACTTCCGGACCAGCAAGCATTACTGACGACTACAGATAGCGGTAAAGGGACGTGTAACCAATTTTTTTTAACCAAAATTTTGTAGGGAAATCAGATGGAGAGGGTGGAGGTGTTAACTAAGCTTTATTTGGGGTGGGCATTTTTTTCGCTAAATAAAAAAAAAAGTGGGGTAGAAACAATATTTGGCCATTTTTTTTACAGTAAAATAAAAGATAGTGTGGTAAATAAAAAAAAATTGGGGTGGATTTTTTTCTTTTTTTTTTTATTGGTGATGAAAAGACTTAAAATAAAAAACGCCCACGTTTCAGTAGGAAAAAAAAGACAAACTGTGTGGGGGTGGGGACACTAACTTTGGCAATTTTTTTCTACTCTTTACTTACTTTTCTTACAGGCTTTGGATGATTCTTTTTTAAAATGAAATCCTTTTTGTAGAGAAAGGAAAAATTTTGTATTTTGGTTTGGCGCGCAATTTAATTCGACACTTAATTCAGCCCGGACCTTCATTTCCACCCACCAAATCTTGTAAGCTGCCAAACCCAGTCTTTTTGGCTGGAGAACACCGACCAGTGCAGACGTCCCATTGGCTGTTCTTCAATAGCGATGCTTTTTAGCTGGACAACGCCGCCCAGTGCCGACATCTCACTGCGGCTCTAAAATAGCAGCAGCAGCAACATGGATACACAAGGGAACCCATCTAATTTATGGATTCCTTACAAGGAATCCCAGTTGAATATAAATTAGATGCATTCAACATGCCTCGCACAGGCACAACTTTATGTCACCCCAAAATTGGCTATGTCGATCTGAGCGTAATCCCGCTCTCGACACGCTAGCTCTCAATTCACCTCTGGTCCACCTTAATGGAGATAACGCATGCTTTCCCCAAATACCAGACACACAAAACTACACAGTGACATCCAAAGTTCAATTCCTACAACTACAACAATGTCTTTCGTCAAAATCCAACGAACACAATCCCTCACACGTCCGACAACACACGCTGCCATCTCAACTTCTCATAACTCAATTTCATCTCAATACTCACAAGCTTAAACACCACGAGTCTTGCAGCACCCAAAGCAAACCCAATATTCCATGCTGCAAATAAAACCTTATCCTAAAAACACCTTTCGACTCTCGCCATCTTACTTTTTCATCATCCTCCTTTTATTTCTCACAAATTTTGCGAGGGCCTTACAACACTCAGCGAGGAAACAACACAACGTAAACACACATATGTTACAACCATCTTCCTCGCTAACAACAAACTTTCCTTCACTACTAACAAACCAACTTCTCCAGCTAAAATCATCCTACAAAAACTCTGGCTACAAAATGGTTCCCTCTCACCACCAACAACAAAACTCGGCTAAATTTTTATTCAATTATTTCTTTTTCTGGGATTCTTCTTCATCGGAAGAAGACGAAGAATCAGTGTCTGATTGCGGTATATGACGCTCGTGGTCTGAAAAAGGTGGGTACAATCTTGCTGCTTGAATAGAAAAATTGATGCACTCGAGTTGTTTTATCTGAAACTGAGGAAACAAACAAATATCTTGCCAGGTACTGGGGCATATAGTTGGACTTCATACCTGGTCGCTTAATCCATTCTTTGAGATCGTGCCAAAATCTCTCTATTGTCTGTGTGTGGATTTCTTCAGAAATCACAAAATTTTCTGAGTGGTTGATGAAAAGATGTTTGTAGCGTAAATCTAATGAACTGATGCTTTTGTGCGCCGGCCAAACTTCGCTGTATATTATTGAATCCGGTTTTATATACTTTTCTATCAAAGGAAGAAGTGTCGCACTGTTTCTTTTATCACCAGTGGGACCGTTTAAGGCGACAGCAAACTTTCCTTTGTTTAACCTCTCAATTCCACCAAACAACCACAATTGTTTTAGTACACGACCCCTGTTGAACTTACCGCATACAATTACTGTTTCGTTGATTTCCACTTCAATTTCTGGTTATCAAACCACATATCCATCACTTCCGAGCAAAATGACCGCCAGTCTACCGATGTTCTTGAAGAAATGTCTAAAGATTCCAACATAACCCTGTGGTCCCAGATATATGGCTGAGGTAATGGTTAAGAAATAACACAATTTTCTAAGGCGGAATATTGGTATTCTGTGAAAAAAAGAGCCTTTAAAGTCCAAAATGGTAAAGCTGCACATTGTTTTCTTGGACTTTGGCATACTAATCCTTTTTCGACAACGCCAAGTTTTCTGGTCTTTTCTATAATTACATAAGGATTTACAATGAGGGCAGGTGACAGTCGTGGGTAAGATGCCATGGGAATGCAGAAATTTCATATTTTTCTCATCGTTTTCAAAAAACTGGACTATACAACTGTAATAATTGAAGGAACACGATTGACAAGACATCTTGGTTCAACTAAATCCAAATATTGACCCTATAGGAAATGATGCAATTTCCTCGTCAGAGAAACATCTGGAAAAAACGAATCAGGATGGTGCGAAAAAACTCTACGCAAAGCAGAAAAAGATTTGGATAAATAAAATGATTATGTAACCCCCACCCCCCCTAAAAATATGACCAAAAGCAGAAAAAGAAATAATTGGATAAAGAGGATTATTTCATTTTTTAAAAAATCCTCTGAAACTGTGCCCGTAAGAAAAGTAAGTACAAAGTTGAAATAAACTTTGGCCAAAGTTTGTGCCCCACCACCACCACTACCACACAGTATGTCTTATATTTTTTTTTCTCCTGATCCATGGGCGCTTTTTTATTTTAAGTTTTCATAACTTACCTTCCCCCATTTTTGTCTTTAACACATTATCTTTTTATTTTATTGCGAAAAAGAAAATCCCTACCCCAAATAAACCAAGTTAACACCTCCACCCTCTCCATTTGATTTCCCTACAAAAAATTTGGTTACACGTCCTTTTACCGCTATCTCTGGTCGTCAGTAATACTTGCTGGTCCTGAAGTGGGTGATCATTTTACATTAGATTCATATAACTAAGTGACCCCCCTCAAATTCTAAAATATTGTTGGGTTTTTTTTTTTTTAAATTTCTTCATCCCCAAAAAAGTGGAATCTGAGTTTTACTTTTTGCCTTATACGACCACGTTGCATTTCAATATTTATATCGTTCAATGTAGAAATTTACATCAAAAATCATTTTTTCAGGATATTGTGACGGTAAATTGACTAAAATCCCAAAACGGGACTTTATTTTTGCACGTGTGAAGACGGGGCAGGTTGGCACTTGATCCCTTATAGAATAAGTCCTCGTTCAGAGTTTTTTCTCAGGCATATAAGAACTGGCATATTATGTGGGGGATCAATTTATGTCCAGACTGACCGCCGCTGGCAAGGGGTTCCAAATTTCACACTATCCACACACCCATCAGGTCGCTTTCCTTCCTTCCCCTAGACAATGGAAGATATGGACCTATAGGTTTAGTCGTAATAATATTATATTGTGGTAGTCGGCAACTCCAGTTTCCCGTGTGATATTTTAAAGGAATTTATTGGACAATTCTAAGCAAGATAACATAAGGCGAATTGAAGCTGAAAAGGAAGCATGAGGTAACAAATTCGTAGAAGACACGGCAAAGAACAACTTCGACCACGTGGTAACATAAAAATACATGAATCCTTTACTATACAGAGAGATACACTTTCAAAGTGTCAAATATATAATGAATTGAACAGTCCATGGACATAAATGTCTTTCTTCTTTTCTGTTCTTTCGTTTTCCTTCAAATTGAGAGAGAGAGAGAGTATACAAAATTTGGTATAAGGAGAAACAATCCCAAAGTTACTTATCTTATTTTTCGACAGGGTTCCATTGGAGAATCTTTCTTCTTTTACGGGCTAATAGACTTTAGGCTATTTTTAATACTGGCTTGAAGAAAATGGCTTCTTCGTGTCTCACAGATATTTTTTTGTCTTCTTCACCCGAAGTACTTGGCTTTTGGTTCTGTCTCCTACGAACCCTGCCAAACAACTCACTTTCTTATTATTTATTTCCGCTGACGGGAAGGAGTCCCCACTTCCGTTTTGGGGTCCCAGCCAATCATTTGGCTTCTCTCTTCTTTCCCTCTGGTCAGGCGATTTTTTTAGGGCTGCTAGATGTCACCCAAGTCCCATTCTTTTTCCATCAGGTCACCCAGTACAAACATCTGTTTTTCCATTCTAACCTGGGTTTGTTACTTTGGGATTGACCTACATTCTTTCATGTCTTAACGGCCATTCTTTGGCGGCTTGCCACTTTTACTTCAAACGGGAGGATAGTATTAATCTTATTTCTATCGTCTCCGTGGGACACCATGTGACAATATAATTTTTGGCAGAATAGGTATAATATCATGATTTATTGTTTAGCTATATATTGATATAATCTTTTTTATTGATATGATAATATAAATAATTTCAACTTTTCGCACATGGCACTCTTGGTTTGACACTAACCTTTCTGATGATGAGACTCCAATTTTGCAGCTCTAGGGAATGTGAAGTTAACAGTTCATTGCCATTACACCCAGGTCCACTCTGACTCGGAATGTTAGTACCTGTTAGGGTCCTATCTATGGGTAAAAAGATCTGTTTGAAAATCATTAGATAGAGATCATCCTCACCTAGTTGCACTGTCAGCCTGGAGTTTCCTTACTCTTACTCGCCATTAGTCCCTATCATCCATCACTCTTGACAGGTCTTCTAGACAGCATCCAGTATCTGCTCAGAGGTGATGAATGTAAGTCTTTGCATGTTGACAACACTGGTGTGTCCATGCATAGGAGTCCTTATAAGAACATAATGCATTTATCTTTACTTTTCCAACAGTACCTCACATATCTTGTTCATCTTACTCGGATGGTTTGTGACTTGATGCCATAGAACTTCTAAGGATTACTATTATTAATATTATTATTATCAGTTACTTGAAACCATATAACTGTGTGCAAACAAATTATAATCATTATTAAATAGAAATAGTTAGTTAAAACTACACTATCAGTCAAAAGTATTTTGCCACCCTCAAATATTTTTATTTCTCATCCTAAAAGTTTTATTTTTAATGAAACAACTTTTTATTTATTATACTAAATAAAAGTCTTCTTCAGTAACTTTGACCTTAGTATAACCAGACAACTTTAGAAAAATTGATTTGAAGGCGTTTTTCTTCTTTAGTACTAATGATAAAAATTCCTAGAACTACAGTGGATTATATCGTTAGGAAATAGGACTAAAAAAAAACTAAATGTAGAGCTGGTAGACTGAAAGCAACAACAAGAGCAGAGGACAATTTCATCAGTCACCAGCTTGCATGACAGAATGGTGACTGCTCCAAACATCACTGCACCAATGTTGTGTGAAAAATATGTCAAGATACACTGTGAGGAGAAGACTCTGTGAAGCTGGCCTATATAGCAGAATTGCTGCCAAGAAACAACTGTTGAGGAAGCAAAACAATGTCAAAAAGCTCCTGTGGACCAAGGCACACAAAGACAGGACAATAGAGCATTGAAATAAAGTCCTTTGGACTGATGAATCAAAACTTGAAATCTTTGGGTCAAATAGGAGGGTTTATGTGTGGCAGAGAGTTGATGAAAGAGCTGCAGCTCCCTATATCACACCATCTGTAAAGCATAGAGGAGGCTCTGTTATGGTGGGGGGGTACTGATTGCAAAGTTGGAGATATGTACCAGGTGAAGAGCAAATCAAATCAGACTGGCTATCACAGCATACTGCAACATCATGTGATCCCATCTAGAATGTAGCTTGTAGCTCAAGGGTTTTTTACTCATGCAAGATAATGAGCTAAAGTATACTGATAACCTCTGCCAGAGTTACATTAAAAGCAAAGAACAACATGTCCTTCAACTGATGTCTTGGCCAGTACAATCAGTGGACTTAACTTCCATTGAACTGGTGTGGGATGGATTTGACTGAAAAGTTAAAGATAAATAAGCTACAAGTGTAGCTCACCTCTGGCAACTCTTGCAGGAAAGCTGAGCAGAACTCTGTTCAGTCTGTTACATATTGACCCTCGACCGAGCCGTCAATCAAGAGATGAAACAGGTGCATCCAGTCGAAGGTATCAGAATATCACTATGACCTGTGGACATGGTTGACTTCGGTGCTGATGCGTACGCCCACAGGAAGCAGGTGGACGTCAAACAATTATATAACCAGGTGCCACAGACGGCTTGAGGCAGTCAGTTCCAGTTCAGTTGCAGTTCCTGTTGGAGATAAGATGGCGGAGTGAGAACCAGCTCCAGACAGAGGGCTTGGTCCCTCAGGACACACGGTTGAGCAGCCCAGCAGAATGAGGAAGAAGTGCTGCTATGGTCAGAGGAACTTGGGGTCAGTATGTGGCAGTCTCTCTCCATCTCCAACTCACCTCTCACACACAACCAACATCAACCGTTTTGAATAAAGTGTGAGAGGTATATTTTTATAAAGAAGCATGTTCGTTCGTTCGTTCATTGAAGCTCGTCATTATGTTTCTGCTTACATCTGCACGTATATGAGTATACAACAAGTCTACCTCCTGTCTTTGGTGGAAAGAACACCAAGAATCTGTGAAGCAGTGATGGTGCCCAAAGGAGGTTATTTTGATGAATTAAAAGTTTAAGAAGGTTTTTGTGGGGGTTTTTTTTTTTTTGGCTTAATTTGCATTTAATGTGGCTCAGGAAGACTTCTATTTAGTATAATAAATAAAACTATTGTAGAGCTTAACTTGTTTCACTAAAAATAACACTTTTAGGATGAGAAATAAAGATATTTGAAGGTGGCCAAATACTTTTGACTGGTAGTGTATATAATTGCTGATGAATTAGTATTAGATAGGAATAGATAAAAACATACAATTATGTGTAAATTATTTATATTAGATAAGAATACTTGATCTATAACTGCGCAAAAAAAGTTTTAAGAAAAAACTACACAAAAAATGTAAATATGATCAAATGTATGATGTACATGATTTCCTAACCTCAAGATATAGAATTACCCCTGATGGTTTGACATGCCATTAAAATCAATCAAACATTTTTGCATGGGATTTATAATTCTTGAATATCCTCTTTGTGGATTTTTTGTGGGCTGCATAGGTAACTAACGTGAACATACTCCAATTGTTATTCCAATTCTGACAGTTCACCAGGATTTTTACCTTTACACAAACATATTGCTGTTTTAAAATTTCTTCTGTCAATCATAAATTAATTCTTTAGTTGTTTCCTAAAATACTCCTAAGATACTGTTTGTTTTCCTAATATACTCCTAAAATTGACCTGAAATACTATTGTCCTAAAATAATTGACCTAAAATACTTTTGTCCTAGAATTGTCCTGAAATTCTGTTGTCTTAAAATTGACTTGAAATACTATTGTTCTGCAATACTTTTGTCCTAAAAATTCTCTTCAAATACAGTTGTCCTAAGATTATCCTGAAATACTGTTGTCTTAAAATTGTCCTGAAATACTTTTGTCCTAAAATTGTCCTTATTGTTTTTGTACAACAATAAAAGAATTTTTTTTTTGCTTAATTGAAGATCCAAAATGCCCACTCAATAGCTTTATTTTTTTGTTTTTGTTTTTTTAGCAGCCTATCTGACATTGAAACACATGATGCTGCTGAAAGCTTTAATACTAAACACCAAGTATTTTGCTATCAAAACTATTCATTTAATTTGCAGATATTCTGTGTTTTTTGACCTTTAATATGGACCCATTATCTTTATTTACAAAGAACAGTCTATTTAAATTGTGTTTTTTTTTGTTGTTTTTTTAGGTTATCTTCCTAAATATGCAGGACAAACAATCAAGATATTCATCTCAGGTGAGACAAGAACCATTCTTTGCATTCAGCTGAATTTTCTTCCTACATACAACTTCAGACAAACCAAGAAGAATGTGAACACTAGAATAATATAATAAAAAATATTTAACAGCTTCTATTTTTATACAGCAGCTACTGCTGATTCTGGTTTCCATAATTACAAGTTTTCTATATTCAAAAACTCTGACTGCTAAAGTATCTTCTCGATAGCAGATAATCCAAATAATTACCTCAATAAAACTAGGTATGTAGCAGAGAGGGTTTGCATAGGGTCAATTGCAGGAAGTGATCCTATATACATTGGTAGAACTCTGACATTTTTAGTCTTCATTCAGGAGGGAAAAAAATTTTGATTTCACATAGCAGAGTAATTTGCAAAGTGAAATGATTGAACCAGCAGACAGAATCCCTAAAGACTGTCCATCATCACGTTCAGCTTCATTTTTGCAATTCTTGTAGTGACACTAATACCAAGTTATTGCCCTTCCTTTGAATAACACGAGGGTAGACCCACATCATGAACAACTGCCTGTCTTTCATATAACCTTGCTCAGACCTGTGCTGATGAATACAAGGTGTTTCATAATTTTTGAAAGAAAGTGATTGGGTACAAATGATAGAGTGATGGAAATTACATTTATTCAACTGTAAAAGGATAAAATTTTAGGATCTGCAACAATTTAGTCTCAAACTTGAACCAAAAAATTCAAGAAAAACTTTAGAGTACATGCTCCAAATTCCGTCATTCAGTTGAAGGCACTGTTGAATGCAGTGTGCAAACTTGTTGATGACATGTGCACAGTCCTCCTGGGTGATCGAAGGCCCAGATGGTGAGAAACCCATTGCCTTATGATCTTCATTAGTGCCATTGTTACATAGCCATACATGAATACATGAAACGTACATAGAATGTTCATAACTCATATGTAGATAACATAGGAATCCCGAAACACAAAAAACACTTACGACTTCTTAGTTCAGGTACAAAATTTTTTATTACCTTTGAGTTAAAAGGTTTTTCGACATGAGGAAGAGAGAGGCACAATCTTTCTATGATGACTTTTCCATCTGACCCAAACCATGTGTGGCACTCGCCGCAAGGCCTCGGCGAGCTCCGAAAGTCAACCGTCTTCTTTCGAGGCAGGAACTCGACTAACTGACTTTTCTCAAATCTCAAAATCCTCCAAGCACGCTTCCGGTGCATGATGTCATTCACATCCCCTGGTCATATTTTCTATCCATATTTACCCAACCCCTCCGCTGAGACAGGATATGACACAAGGTCAATTTTTAAGCGGAGTTTAACAGGTTTGAGTTCAGAGTTTTCCTTCTCCTAGACTAGTTGTCTCACCAAGGCTGAAGAACCTAGTCTGCCCTACTATTTACCCATAGCTGGAGGGTGAATAATTGGATTCATACCTTTCCCAAGGGTATTAGTGCTATGTGAAATGCAATCAGTCTCGTCCAGGATTTGAACTTGTGTCGCCGTGTCCATTTCCTACGGTCATATTTTTTATCTTGGATTTTTATTTTGACATATCTGAATGACACATCCTCCCCGCGCGCGCATGAACACCTGTGTTCATGTTGCACCTAACTAACCCATGCACTAAGTGAAAGGTTCTCAGCCTAACTAAACCGAAAGGCAAGATATATAAAACGAAATCCCTCAGCCATTATATTACACCATGAGCTTCGAAGTTCTTGACCAACTTGCAAATCTGACTCTTGTTAGGAAATGTGTTGAAATTGAACTTCCGTCTGTATCTTGCTTGAAATGTCTTCACAAAAAAGATCTTCAACTCCATCATCCAAAGGATAATTTTACTGTATTTGGTTGAATATATCAAAATGTTGACTATTTTGCTGCAATAATCTGAAAAGAGAAAAGGAATAACATTAGTAGGAAAGATCTGAAAGTCCACTGCTTTGTTTCTACAACTTGGAAACATGCTGCTGGTTCAGATCTATAGTCCTGTGAGATAGGAATACAATAAATATATACTTACCCAATCCCTCCACATGAGCAGGATGCAATGCAGGGTTAATTTTTAAGCAGACTTTAACAGGTTCGAATTCAGAGTTTTCCTTCTCCTAGACTGGTTGTCATACCAAGGTTAACAAGCCTAGTCTGCCCAACTATTTTCCATAACTGGAGGATAGTTGGATTCATACCTTTCTCAAGGATATTAGTGCTACGTGAAGTGCAAACAGCCTCATCCAGGTTTGAACTCTGGTCACCTTGCCCATTTCTTACGACAATAACTATTGCACCATAAGCGCCACTATGACCAATACTATAATATAACTGGAAGCCATACATCAAAGTGACTAACCTAACTTTTCAACATTTGATTTGGATATGTTGAGTATTGTAAATTGCAGTGTACAAGTCAAACTGGCTTATAAGTCAACCTTAAGGTTTTTAACTCAAAATTCTGTTTAAGACTCATACCTACCATAGAGGTCAAACCCTCAAACATACAATAGGTTCCTGGTAGGCCAAATCTTACCCAGTTGTCAGTAAAATAATCTTCAAATAACATTCATTTAAAATGTGCCAATAAAGTAAAAATGCCAATGTGCGTATATTCAATAAACTACCAGTATACCTCATTAAAATGTTTTTATTTCAATAGTGTATGGTGTACATAATTTTTCTCTGAAATCTGAATTACATAAGTCATGTATAAAAAAAGTAAGTAAAGTTGGCGACCATAGTCGAAGGCAACCAGAAGGCTCCCTTTTCAATAGCTACTAAACCGAGATGTAGGGGAGGGTACTACTCCTTTCCCTGTTTGCTCCACTTTACCCTTAATACATACCGTATATTGCTGAGTGTTAAGCAAGGAGGTATCAAGTACTATTTTTTTGGTATGACACGACCTGGGATTGAACCCTGGTCTCCCGGACTATTGGCAAACACGATTGCATTTTCATGAAATTGCACTGATAAAAAACCTATTATAGTTGTCTGACTGGCCACCCAGGTGCTGTGGTATTCCCATTAGTGTTTACAGTCAGTGCATCTACTGTTAAAATGGGCACCTGATATAACATTAATATAAGACTTAATTTGTATTACAGTTTTATCATTTTATATTAATCTGTTAATTTAATCAGCAAATATGAGTTTAAGTTAATGATATTTGTGGCAGTCTGCTGTTAGTTAGGGTAATTGATGCTTAGGAGTACTGTTGCATTCTGGTTAGTGAATGCTTGTAATATTAGATAAAGGACAAACCATGATATGAGAGGAAATAGAGATATATTCTCAGGAAAAGGTATATACAATAGAGAGACTGTTAGTAGACAAGAACATAGGATTAGTGAATACAGAATAAAGATATAGTCCAACGATAGTATTGGCTTCCGTTATTATGATTGCAAGTAAGGTGATCTAGTGCGATCTCCAGTCTCCAACGCTCTAATACTATTCCTATAAGAAGCTGCTCTTCATCTTCTAGTCTGCTTTATTCCTGCGTAGGATACACAGAAGGCACAAGGCCTTGAAGTTTTTGAGGAGGGGAAGGGAGCGGTCATACTTTTCTATATATACTAAGGAGACCTAGCTAGCCACATTCGCCGACCCATTCAACAATACAGTATATAGCCATTCTTCCATCGTCATGCGCGCTGCAATTACCAAAATACCACATTTGCTCTATGAAGAAGTCCTACTTAAAATCCCGAGATTAATGAATGATTTTATTTACATGTATGATTTATTTACAATGAATGTGATGGGAATGGGAGAAAAACCCCGAAATATATACAAAAACAAAGGAAAAATCCCCCGTTTGGTTGCCCTCCCATCCCCCGTCTATAAAATTGGAGGCCGAATGTCTTCCGGGGCGAAAGAACCGGAAACAAGCCGGACCTACCCTAGGTGGGACAGGAATCCTAATCTACCGGGGTAAAAGAAATAAGGGGTCGGGTGCGGTATGGGTTAATACAAGCAGGGGATGTGATTTTTTACATATGAATGTTCAAGATCTTCAGTAAACGTGGACTGGGATACGGGTTGAGGTACAAAAATAATGGGGATGGGGAAGATCTTGAGAACTAACGACTAGATGATGGGGACAATGACTCACAAACATACTGCTAACTAGGTACCTGGGTACCAAAAGAAAAAGGGAACAGTTCTACTCACCAGGGGTGGGGTCCCTAAGGACCCGTACCGTAGACGCCATGAGCCGGCAGAGGAGGGAAGGATGACTCCAACGTTGCTCCCTTTCGCACGACCAGGCTCGCTGCATTCACCCATCTTTTGCTGAATGTTATGCGATCCAAGCGTTTTCTATCGCATCTGATTTTGACCCTCAGCTGATGCCGAAAATACAAAATCAGATCACAATGAGAAAAGTTTGCATCGTCATACAATCCCTTGTTTCGCGTCGTCCAAATCACCATTCTAGCTACAGCTAGGATCGCGAGAAACACCACACGCTTCTCACCCTGATACGGAGGAAGAACGTTGTCCACGAAGTAACCAACGTCGAGCAGCACGAGCTGTTTGGGTTCGATGCGAGCCGTCCACTCGCCGACGTGATCCCAAAACGGGCGAACTCGCTCGCAGTAGTAGAAGGCGTGCTCAGCCGTTTCTTCCAAGCCACTGCCGCAGCGAGCGCAATCGGGCATGTCTGCCAGGCCCGCTTTGTAGTTCAAGCCGACAAGGGGTAACGCATTTCGCACAAGTCGCCAGGTGAGCGAGAACTCGGAGTTGTTCAAGAAGCTCGATCCTGGCGCCCAATTCCAATGAGAGCGAATCTCCTCCATCGTCCAGCCGCGCCGCTCGCTGAGAGGATCAGAAGCGGAACCCACCACTAGCTCCCGATATAGTTCTTTTCGAGGCCGTGAAAGGTCACTGGACCCAAGAAGGTTACGAAAGGCCATTCGGCACTCGCGGACAAACAGTGTTTCGCCCAAAGGCCTACGTCGACCTTCAGCCTTTGGGTCTGACTTTAGGCGAGGAAAAGTCCGACTCGCCTTCAGTCTCCACACTGCGTCCCCCATCGAGGCTCTGCCCAAGTATGCAAGTCTTTCAGCAAGCCAGTGGCTCTCCAGATCAGGCATACCTAGACCCCCGTTGCGTGTACGTTGGATACAGACCTGCCTACGGACCATCGGCCTTGCACCTCCCCAGGGATCGTTGCAGTGCCAACCGATTTACCTTAGGCAGAGGAAGTACAGCCAATCGGTAAAGGATCAAGGGGAAGACGTACACGGCGCACGCCTCCGCCCTGCCCTTTAAGGACAACCTCGTTGAAAGCCAGATTCCCACCTGAGCATTCACCTTGGCTTGTACTTCCGACCAATTTCGCTCCAGTTGGAGGCCGGGCCCGAACCACACCCCGAGGATGCGGACGGGTTCATCACTCCAGCGGAACGGCCCCGGAAGAGTATTGCTACCCCTCCAAGCACCGAGCCGCAAACCTTCGCTTTTGTCAAAGTTGACCTTGGCTCCTGCAATCCGCTCGTACCCGCTAACCGCCTTCTTCACCGCCTTTATATCCAGACGGCGGGATACAAACACTGTGATATCATCGGCGAACGCGGAAACCCTTGCCGTAAGAGGGCCAGCAAAAGGGACACTGCGCAGGGCCGGATTTGCCGTCCTATCCCTAAGCTTACGGAGCAGGGGCTCCAAAGCTAGGACATAGAGAAGAAGAGACAATGGGCAGCCCTGCCGGACGGAACGCTCGACCGCGAACACCCTCGAACGCCTTCCGTTCACCTGCACCACTGCCTGAGGGTTGTGGTACATCATGCTAATCCATCTGTGGAACTCCGGTTTGAATCCGGCAGTCTCCAAAACAGTCGCCAAAAACCGATGGTCAACCCTATCGAAGGCCTTGGACTGATCTAAACTGATCAGCGCGGCCTCGGTGCCGTCTTCTATACCCTCTAGGACCTCGCGAATCAAGTGCAGGTTGTCCCGGATCGATCTTCCCTTCACAGCAAAGGTCTGCTCAGAGCCGATCAGATCGCTAATGACAAGCTGTAAACGATTCGCTAAGACCCGGGCCAAAATCTTTAACTCTGTGTTAAGCAGAGTTATGGGCCTGTAATTGTCTAAACCCTCCCAAACATGCCTGCCACCTTTCTTCAGCAATGTGATCACGCCCTTGGTAACGCTACCAGGGATGGCTCCCTGGGCGAACCAATGGTTGAACATATCCGTCAGAATAGGCACAAACATGTGCGACATCCTCAAGTACACTTCGTAGGGCAAACCATCTAGTCCCGGCGACTTGTTGAGGCCGACCTGCTTCAACGCGTCACAGACTTTGCATTCAGTAACCACACCCTCGCAGTTAGCCGCTTCAGCCACCTCCAAGGCGGGGGAAGTCGGCAAGATAGCTACGAAACTCCCGGAGCGGGAGATCAGTACAGCGGGCAAAGCGATCCCGAAAGTGCGCCCGAAAGGCGTCATGAATCTCGCGAGCCGATCGCAGCAGTCGCCCATCCGGGGCCTTGACAGAACCGATATACCGATCGGGGAACCTTTGCACTTCTTCTTCACGCGCAATCGCGTTCGTTTTCACAGCATCGTTGAGAACTCTCTTTAACCTAGATCTAACTACGTATCCCTTGTAGCGCTCGCTACTCTCGCGCTCAAGGTCCCCCCTAGCTAGCTCTACGTTTAGGGAATCCCCCCCAGCCACCGCCCGGGAAAGTCTATCGTCTATAGATTTCGCTTCCTTGATCCTATCTAGGTTGAGCTGTCGACCGTACTTGGTAGCGAAATCTCTAATCCTATGTTTAAGAGATCCCCACCACCTATTCCCGGTAACCGCCCCCACTAACGCCCGCTGAATTAGGGATTCTAGCCGATCCCGGAAGTCCCGTATCTCCAGTAAGGAGGTATTGAACTTCCAGTAACCGGCCAGACTAGGCCTATTTGCTAACCGTAGACTGACTCTAACAAGTTTATGGTCAGTCCACGCTATCAACTGGAATGTGGGACAACTAACAAAGTCAATGTCAGCTCGTCTCACTAACACTCTGTCCAAGTAGGAACCTACTTTGGCAGAGGGCGAACTATCTAGCCACGTCCACATCTCCCGCCCTGGGTGATCCAGACGAAACCTGTCGACGAGGTCATGACGAGTCATGAGGCCGGCAAGGCTGCTTTCACACCTTCCCACACGCCTAGCTCCCCGCCCGAACTTATCTATCTTGGGATCAAGGATCGCATTCCAATCACCCATTAAAACTAGCCACTTCGTATTGTCCAGGAACGGCGCCAACCGACGAAAAAAGGAAACCCTCTCCACAACGATATTGGGCGCATAAACCGCAACCAGACGAAACTTGAAACTTTTCACGGCAACATCAGCCACAACCAGTCGGCCCCCGTCACCTGCAAAAACAACGTCAACATCAGCATCAAGGCTGCGTCCAACTAGCAAAGAAACCCCAATGCTGGTACGGCTGCCGTATGCTGAGAAAACGTTAAAATCGCTTTCCAGCACACGACAGTCGGCACCGCAAGTGAAGTGGGTTTCCTGCACTGCAGCGACATCTACACCGAGAGTTTTAAGTTCACCAAGCAAGCACGTACACTTGCCTGGATCCCTCAATCCCCTCACATTCAAAGTAGCAAGGTTTAGAGTCATCAATCCCACTTACCTTACTCATCGTCGACTACGGGCCGGAAATCCTTGGGAGTAAGGATGCCGACGGCCTGACGCAGGGATCCGGTGCCAAGCTCAGTGCTGACTCGGTCATCCCTGGTAATTCCCCCGACATCCACGGGATACCGCAATTTTAGGGACCTATAGAATGATGGGTGAACTAAAATCGGGACCCTGCCCGAACAAAAGGGAAGCATTTTTCTTAACATGGAATTTTTTGTGTCCGCCAACATTACATCTGTCCGACTGGCATCGTCGATAAATTGCCAGAGCTCTTTAGTCCGATTGCCAGCCGTACGGACGAATGTGGTTAACATTGGTGCGTCCTTGAATAAGTAAGGGTTTGTGATGTCCAGCTTGTCCACAGTCCTTAATGACAGCAGTGGTTTCAAGGACTTTTTGACCATGTGGTCTAAATTCTGTGGCTGAAGTATATCTTCACAAAAATGATATGCTGTCAGTGCACAGCGAACTTCGTTTGAAGTCGACCGTGACCGCTGCTTTTGTACACTGGATGATGATAATGATGATGCTGGTGGCGTTGATTCTCTTGTCGCCGACTGGGAACGAAGGAGTAAGTTGGGGGTTGTGATAGGTGAGAGTGAGGGAGTTTTAGGGGAAAGTGGGAAGTCTGAGAGGTGTGCTGGGGTACTTTGTTGGGGAGGGATGATTTGAGCTTGTCGAATGTTTTTCTCTCCCTTTGGTTGGGGCGAAGAGGGCGTTTGGGATTGTTTTGCTTTTACTTGGGGTGGCTTTTTTCTATGTTTTTTTCCCCCTTCCTCAGTTATTGAGTCCCCACTATCCCTACGTCTTTTTAAATTTATGGAGTATTCCATCGCTTCAATTTCTTTAGTTTTTTCTTTAGTTTTTTCTTTGATTTTCTTTGTTATAGTAGACGGTGATGCTGCTGCTGCTGCTTTTTTCGTTGTTGTAGTAGTAACAGTAGTTACAGTATCAGCACTAGTGGCTGCTATTGGTGCCTCACTATCCGATGTTTTGACTGGGCTCTTCTTTTTTTTTCCGCCCCTTTGTACTTGGGTCCACCCCTCTTCTTTGTCGGGGTGGTCCCCAGTGTCTTGTTTGGGGCTTTCGCCGGTTGGCTTCGTCATTGTATTCATTGTTGCTGCCGCTGCTTTTGCAGTTACGGCCGTAGCATTTGTTTTTGTCGTCGTGTTGGTTTTTTGAGGGCAGGATTTAGAGAAGTGCCCCAGTTGTTTACAGTTCCAACACTGGGGCTTCCTACCCTCCATGACTACCGTCATTGTCTGGCTCTCATATTCCATGGTGTGGGGTATAGCCATAAACCCCACTCTGTCCATGCAAATGGTGAACAAATAATCCCCGTGCGCAGTCCCGCTTGGTGATTTTGCTTTAGCTGCATCTTCGATGTCCCCATAGTTACTCAGAAATGCAGCCAACACCCTCATTTAATTCAATCGGGACATTACACACGGTGATCTTTATTCGCCTTCTTCCCTGATATTCGGGCTGAAGCCGGAAGTACTTGGATGTAATATTATCCCCGGCCAGTTTCTTTGCTAGTTCTTCCATAGGTAACAGCACATCCCATGTTGCGAAACTTTGCCTGCAATAATATTTTGCAGGGATGCCTGCTCCTTTCAGTAACTCTTCAAAACATTCTTTCTTTATACCAGCCAGCCTTCTGGTTTTTAAGTCTGTAATAACAAAAGATATTTTCTTGGGCTGGACCTCTTGGACTAATTCGGGAATAGGGAGTATTCTATTCCCTTGAAAATATTTTTCATATTTTTCCCTAATTTGGACATAGTTTTTAGGGCATTTCTTTTGGGTTATTTTTTCTGTCCAAGAGGCTTGTATGGATGGTACTTTTTGAGCCGGTTGTATTGTACTGGCCGGGGTAGATGACTGTGAGGGTACTGGCCCTCTGTCTTCCGGCTTTGAGGGGGGGCTTAGGCCGTCAAATATGTCCGATGTCGAATCGGATGATTCTGACATAGTTGCTTTTTAAGGCAACTTGGCGAGAAAAAATAACGAATGTTCTTGAGAAAATGAGACGATGTTGGAGATGAAAAAGATGAGTCGTGTTTTGGGGTTGTTTTTTTTTCCCCACAAAAGTTAACAGGAGTTGACCCCCCTCAACAAACAAAATAACAATTGTTTGGGGGAGGGGCAGTCAACAATAACAGTTCAAAACAATAACAAACGGGTTTCAAAAAGTCCAACAAATAACAATATTTTTTTAAAAACAAGAACAACTTTAACAATCAAAAAATAACACTTACTCGTCAATTGTAATTTTAGCAACACAAGAATATGAAGCTTCTAGTCTGCCCTGGTATTAGTAGCTACTGCTATATATGGCAGATGGACTAGTTCATTGTGTGGAAAAAGGTGAGTGATACCCAACAAGTACTTTTCTACTTGTTAACCACTCTGAGGTAAAGGTTTGGATTTTAGCCCTGCTGTATAAGTTAACCCCTAGTTTTGTAGAGATTTTTTCAGGCTTAAACAGTCGATATATACTATATAGAGCAATTTACAGAATGTTAGCTATCTTCCATATGATATAACATTGATTATTTTCAAGTAATAAAAAAAACCTTCATTTCATCTCTATCAACCTCCACAGGTTTACCCACCCTGTCAGTAGGCCTTGGAATATGACTCTCCTCAACCCTGCCCAAAAGGTGTCTGGGGTATGACACTAAACTGTATCTAGTAGTGAGACTCTAGTTTTGGAGATCTGGTAAGTGTGGCATACCCCTTCATTGCTATTACTCCCAGGTCAACTTTGACCCCTAAATGGTAGTATGTTTTTATCCAACCTCTCAGCCACACGCAGGATATTTCACAAGGGCTGAGTACAGCTGGTTTGAATCTAGAAGTTTTACTTCTCCTAGATTGCTAGAAAAGAGATAGATTCATGCCTTTTCCAAAGTAATTAGCATAAAGTAAAATGCCAACAGCTTCTTCAAAGATTTTAACTCAAGTCACCAATTCCATTTCCTATGACAATGACCATTACACTAAGGAAGTTGTTGTTGTCGAAGGCGACCAGAAGGCTCCCTTTTCAATAGCTACTACACCGAGATGTAGGAGAGGGCGCTACTCCTTTCCCAGGATTGCTACACTTTACTCTTGATACATACCTTATATTGCTGAGTGTTAAGCAAGGAGGTATCAAGTACCATTTTTAAAGTCTTTGATATGACGCAACCTGGGATTGAACCCAGGTCTCCCAGACCATTGGCAAATACTCTACCCACTAGGCCAATGAGGTAAGTGGTTGTACTAGTTAGGTTCCCATCTTTGGGTCAAATCTGTTTAGAAATTATTCATAATTGATTAAAATACTTGATACCATATAACTGTAAATTGTTTCTATTAAGAAGAGTTACTATAAGCTACAATTGTTTACTAAGGATTATTATTAGTTGCTTGAAACCATATAACTGTGTGCAAACAAATGACTATGAATAATTACTTAAAATCATATGATTATTCATGGGTGAGTCTCCATGGTATAGTGATTAATGAACTGGAATGCAATATTGTAATAAGTGAGTTCAAACTCCAGTCATGCTATTATATTCACTTTCAAATTAACATCCTTTGGAGAGGTATGAACACTCTTATCCTCTCAGCTATGGATTAAATAGTATGATTACTGTACATCTACATGGTTGGCTTTGGCATTAAATAATCAATAAAGGGTGATATATCATTAAAACTAAAAAACAAGCCACTAATTAATAGCTAAGAATACCTGAAACCATACCACTGTATACAAATTATTTGCATTAGATAGGAATACTTGATATCATATAACTGTATGCAAAAAGACTTAAGAAACAACTGAAGAAAAATGTAAATATAAATCTACAACAGATGCAATAAAATAACCACAGATGTGTTGACATACCGTTAAACTCAATAAATCTAGACTAGTGGTCCTATCAAGGCTAGAGAGCCCTGACTACCCTAGTATTTATGAATAACTGGAAAGAGATGAATTCCTACCTTTCCCATGGGCAGGAACTACAGGACAATGCAGACAGCCTCATTCAGAAAAGAAAAAAAAATCTCATTTCACAATCTCTTACATAAAAGGTTTTCGTTTTGGTGCTGAGACCCTTTTCTATTTCAGAGTTTGTTTCATGCCATCCACCAACCATATCAATAAAAATGAAATCTCTTGGCCCCTCCTCTATATGAATAAAAAAAGAAATTTTGTGCCTTGCCTTCCATATAAAAAAGAATAAGATCTTGTAGCCCTCCCCATATAAAAAAAATAAAATATTGTAGGCCTCCCCTTATTGATAAAGATAAAATCCCGTGAACCTCTCCGTAAGAATAAAAATGAAATCTCATGAACTTCTCCATTTGAATAAAAATGAAATCTCATGGCCCTCCCCATAGAAATAAAAAATAAATCTTATAGCCCTCCCTATATGAATAAAAATGATATATTTTGGCCCTCCCCATAGAAATAAAAATTAATTCTGGCCCAACTCATTTGAATGAAAATGAAATCTTGCAATTCTCTCCATATGAATAAAAATGAAATCTCATGACCCTGTCCCTATAAATAAAAATGAAATCTCTTAGTCCTCCCTATATGAATAAAAATAAAATCTCACTAACTCTCTACATGAATGAAAATGAAATTTTGCAGCCCTCCCTAAATCAATAGGAATTGAATCTTTCTGACCTCCCCATATGAATTAAAATGAAATCTCATAGCCCATCATGAATAAAAATGAAATCTTGTTGCTCTCCCCATACGAATACAAATGAAATCTCAAACTCTCCCTCTATAAATAAAAATGAAAATTTGTGTCCTTCCCCATATGAATAAAATAAAATCTCATGGCCCTTGCCATATGGATGAAAATGAAATCTTGTGGCTCTCCCCATATGAATAAAAAAGAATTCATGCAATCCTCCTCATAGGAATCAAAAAGAAATTTATCAAAAATATTTATTGAAAATCATGTCCAATATTCGTACTGAATAATGACATTTAGTAAGAGGAGTCTGTTTGTTTCAGCACATATTTTCAATTCCTGGTGATATTTTTGACAAAGATACAAATAATTTACTTTGCACAAATCTAAATCTATATTTGGTCATTTTGACCACCTTTTGAGAGAATTGATATTCAGAAACCATTCTCAGCTGAAATTTTGGGAATGGTTGGTTTGAGTGTTTATGATAGAGAGAAAGAAGAGTCAAGCTCCTCACAGCACAGAGGAATATTTTCCACATATAGTCCCAATTACCACTCTCCTATGGTGCTACACATATAAAAGAAAGAATAATGATGTCAAAAGATATTTCTATCTTCTGAGTTTATTAATCAATGAACATCTTTTTACTTGAGTAATGAGAAGGCACTATGACTATAAACTCAACCCTCTTCACTCCAAACACATATTTCTAATCAATGCACAGCTCATATCGAACCCCATGTGAAATCCCACTCTCTACACAGCTGTTGGAATGGTGGAGGCATTTACAATTTCAAACTGTCTTGAAGGCACAGTTTCATTCATTGATTATTTAGCTTGATATTCAAAAAGTGTTGTGATTCTTTTAAGCCAAGGGAATGTGTGTTTCCCAAACTGATAAGCTGTAGCAACCTCCTTTGGTGACAAATGTTCTGAACAGAATCAGTTAACCCCTTCCCTGGAACTTGATTAAGTATAAGCTGTTTAATAACAGTATATTAAGTGAAATGCAAGCAACTATCATATGGCATCTAGAGTTATACAAAACAAAATACATTTGGACCCACAATATGTGTCAAGGGTCATTTCCTCTACACTTACTAACTCCAACCAATATTCATACCTGGCTGTTACCTCTAGCCAGCTTTGAAATCCATAACACAGTTTGACCTCTCACCTAGTCTTCTCAACAATCAAAGAAAACTACATAAATCTAATTTTTCACATTAACCCAATCCGGGCAGCTGTGAAGAAAATTATAACTACAATATTCTCAAAAGCAAGTTAACCCTGTTACATTACAATCAACTTTACAAACAATGAAATGACAAGGTAGATTTTAAAGGAATAGACCTTTTATTCAGTAGCAAACAAAACAAAAGAAAGAAAAAAACAATATACACAGCTATTTACACAGAATCAAATAAGAAAGGTGACTCGCAATATATTGATGTCATGGTGAATGCACAAAAAAAAAAATGTGTGTTGTGAGCTGAGTAAACGAGTTGAGAAATTAGTTGAAATGACTTGTTAAAATTCCAGTTCTAAAAAATAAAGAGATAATAAAAACAAAGTGTTTCTTTCCAAAAATTCTTGCTCTTTTTTTTTTCTTTTTCCATTTTCTCTGTTTTTCTCCACATTTCAACTTTCATTGACATCTCTTATATCTTATCTTTTTTCTTTTTTTTTTTTATATGTAAACATGTATCTTCATGTTAAACTGTTCAATATTGGTCATATATTTTATTCACAACGTGATTAGTTTCCCACTCAAAGTTCCACTATGCCAGGGATGATGTTTCTGTTATGGCTTTCTTTCACAGACTGTTGTGCAGATCAGATATTTAATTATGGGATTTCTTCAAACTCATCTTGGTTTTAGCCCAGTCAGCAAGGGGCTGTAGAATACATCAATTGGATCTCTGGATATGACAATAAACAATCTGATGGTGAGGCTCCAGTAAAGCTGGAGTTTTTCAGAATGTGAAGTACCCCTTCATTGCCATCACTCCCAGGTCTACTCTGGTCCGAATGCGAGCGAGATCCAGCTCACCCATAGATGCGGCGCATATTGGCTCCATGGGTTCCGCTTCTTTCCGAAGTGCATCCAGCCACCGTTGGGGCACTCTAGTGAGTGGATCGGCTTGGTTCGCCTGGGATTTGACGAGTGCCACGTCAATTGTCAGTCTATACTCCACCGCTAATTCTTGGAGCGTACTCAGTCGCCGTCTTATTAACATCTCCAACGCCGCCTTAGTCCGCACCCTTGCTTTCCCGGACAGGGTGTCAGAAATCCACCGGTGCACGCAGGCCGAGTCTGTCCGCAGGTGAATCACACTCGCCTTCCAGTGCAGCGCCAGAGTAACGCCCTTCAACACTGCGTCAAGCTCCGCCAGGTTGATGTGCTTATCTGCGTGCGCCGGTCGTAGCCAACTTGCGTCTTCAATGATGGCTCCGTCATATTCAATAGCCACCCCGGTAGCCAGGGAGCTGGCATCCACCCATACAGTGACTTCCTGACCATCCGCGCACCAGTTACTGTGTGCTGGATCAGTTTTTGACAATCTCATCATAATTTCGTCAAGCATCCGACGCAACATGGGGTCTCGTGTTTCGTCATCCCATCCGGTTGTCACAGCGTTAGCTCTTCGTTTCACAAACGCAGCTGCAACACGGAGCCAGCCGCACACTGGAAAATGCCCGGTCAGCCGCCCACACACAGAAAAGACGGCACGACGCGTGAGTACATTGGGGACCTTTGGACGCTCGCCGTCGCATCGCCATCTAAGCTTGTCGCCATTCCCGCATGGTTCGAGCACATACGTCTGCATTCGCCGTATACACGTTCACGTGCTCATTCAACTCGCGATAGTCCATATTACAGGAAAGTAAGCAGAAGGTCCGGCCAGTTATGGACTATCGCGAGTTGAATGAGCACGTGAACGCGTATACGGCGAATGCACGACGCGTGAGTACATTGGGGACCTTTGGACGCTCGCCGTTGCGTCGCCATCTAAGCTTGCCGCGCTCCTCCCAGACGTATACGCCCAACACTCGAGCGCCACTACTTAGTTGTTCCGGACTCTTACACGTCAGCCCAAATCGTTCAAGATGCGTCTTCACTTGCGCCGCCGAACACACACTTTCGTTAACAAATATGTCATCGACATACGAAGAGGTAGCGCGACTGACGGTGTCATCTTGCCCGATCACAGCTTTTACAATGGCCCGCATAATCTGGGGAGCTACATTGAGCCCGAACCCCAAGCAATACCTCTGCCCTTTAATTTTCACCGTTTGGAACGGCCACAATGACTTGTCAACGTGGATCTGCAGATATGCCCGGCGTAGGTCCACTATGGCGGCTTTTGGCCCCTGCCGTCGCCATTCCCGCATGGTTTGAGCACATACGTCTGCATTCGCCGTATACGCGTTCACGTGCTCATTCAACTCGCGATAGTCCATAACTGGCCGGACCTTCTGCTTACTTTCCTGTAATATGGCCATTAATGGTATCAGGCCTTTAGGAGGGCCAAGTTCGCTCTCCGGGTACGGAATCAGCCAACCGTTTTGAATCCAAGCCAGCAACTCCCGCTCATATTCACCTCGGAGTCGCTTAGGGGCAGGGTATTCCGAAAGCCTGTTTTTCAAAGACACAGGTGGCTGGTCACCGGCCCATTTCCAAGATGCGGTCCATACGCGCTTGGTCTCGTATTTAGCGTGAAAATCAGGCTCATCGAGGGTAATAGCAGCACACATCAATCTTTCACGCTGAGGAAATTTCACTTCGCCGGTGGCAGACATAGTCATTCCACCAAGTTGCCTGATCGCATTTAGCCCGAGTAGCAGATCATATCCAAACAGCGCCTCATCTACAACCAGGGCTCGTACGGCGACTGAAGGTCCATTGCCGATGCCAATTTGAACCACGCTCTCTCCACAACACATTGACGAGTTCCCTCCTACAACCATCAAGGGGACTTGCTTTTTCTTCCACATCTGACAGCATGGCTTGCGAACTAGGGTTTGCGTACAGCCTGTATCCACCAGGGCAGTTCGTCGTATTCCGTCAATCTGCACACTGACTGCAGGCAGAGCGCCATTCATACGAGGTCTGGGGGAGAGACTGGCGCTGAAGACTCGTCCCCTCGCTCGTTTCCCAGACAATTTCGTGCAACGTGGCCCTGTCGATTGCACCGATAACAAATGAGACTCTTTGGGGACCTGGGACTTCCGCGCCGCCTAGGACAATCTCGAGCCATGTGGTCAGGCTCTTGACACACATAGCATCTCCTTAAAGCTGTGACTCCCTTCTCCTGACGTCTCGGTAGTTGAGCTGCTGCGGCCGCCAATCCTGTGCCCGCGGGCCTGTCCTTCAATATTGCTCGGGCACGGGCTAATATGTCGGATATCGGCAAATCGTCTACTCGGGTAGTGGCCTGGAGAAGATTCTCCGCATGCTCCGGCAACCCAGCTATGAATGCGCAGACCAGGCCTCTCTCCGTCATACCTCCGAACTGAGTCGCAAGCTTGCGTAGCTCCGCCAAATAGACGTCCACCGTTTCTCCCGGACGCAAACGGCGCGCCGCGAACTGCTTATACGCCGTTACAGGACTGAGAGCAAATGCTGTGTACAGAACATCTTTTATACAGGCAAAGTCAGCCCTCTTCTCCTCGCTCAGCTGCTGATACACTGCGTATGCGCCCCCCGAGAGGCGCATCGGCACCACACATTCGATATGTTTTACCCCGCTCAACCAGCACACCAACTCTGCCTTCTCCACCCATTCAACCACCGATTGCCCAGCATCGGTCCCGTCAAAAAGGGGAATTAGTTTTGGATCAAAGGCCATGATTGCCGAAATAGCTTGTTGTCCAGAGCGGGCGTAAAATGCAATATGAAACTGATTGTCGTATCAATTCAACAGAGACCACTATTGTTGGTTTCAGGGCGTATTGAGTTGAGCGCTCTCTCCCTCTCTCGGTAGCTGTTCCTTCTCTCTCGCTTTCTCCCTAGTTCTCCTTCCTTCCTTCCTTCCTTCCTGCGTTCGTTCGTTCGTTGAGTTGTAACGCGTTCGTCGGGCAAATGCACTTAGAACACTCCTCCCTTTTAGCCGTTACCGTGCGTATTTATATGCTCGTAAGCTCTCGCACTAATTTGCATACGTGTACATTACCTCTCGCTGGTTCGAGATCTCCCCTCGTCAAATATGCTCGCGGCAGCCATATCGGTTTCTCTTCGACAAGCCAGACACGTTCGTGCGCGCTTTGAATGCCCAGGTACGTTACCTTCACAGAGGTAGCATCTGTCAGGGTCCTATCTATGGGTCAAATAGAACTGTTTGACAGTTAAACTGAGTGCAAATTAATGACTTATGCTAAATTGAAATGTTAGAAATAGAACTGTTTGATCATTTTACTGTGTATAAATAAATGACTGATGTTTAATTGAATTGTTAGTGATACATAACAATACTTAGAACCATTTAATTGAATTGTTGGAAATAGAACTGTTTGATCATCTAACTGTGTGCATCTACAAAATATGTTTACAAATCATATATATTTAATATATATTTATAAAAGCAGGATTTGGTATTAAATAACCAACAATGGTTGATATGACATAAAACCCAACTAACCAAATCCTATATATTTAATATATATGAAAAAGCAGGATTTGGCATTAAATAACCAACAATGGGTGATATGCCATAAAACCCAACTAAACCAAATCCTATATATTTAATATATATGAAAAAGCAGGATTTGGTATTAAATAACCAACAATGGTTGATATGACATAAAACCCAACTAAACCAAATCCTATATATTTAATATATATGAAAAAGCAGGATTTGGTATTAAATAACCAACAATGGGTGATATGCCATAAAACCCAACTAAACCAAATCCTATATATTTAATATATATGAAAAAGCAGGATTTGGTATTAAATAACCAACAATGGTTGATATGACATAAAACCCAACTAAACCAAATCCTATATATTTAATATATATGAAAAAGCAGGATTTGGCATTAAATAACCAACAATGGGTGATATGCCATAAAACCCAACTAAACCAAATCCTATATATTTAATATATATGAAAAAGCAGGATTTGGCATTAAATAACCAACAATGGGTGATATGCCATAAAACCCAACTAAACCAAATCCTATATATTTAATATATATGAAAAAGCAGGATTTGGCATTAAATAACCAACAATGGGTGATATGCCATAAAACCCAACTAAACCAAATCCTATATATTTAATATATATTTATAAAAACAGGATTTGGTATTAAATAACCAACAATGGTTGATATGACATAAAACCCAACTAA
Organism: Sepioteuthis lessoniana; assembly: GCA_963585895.1. Lineage (NCBI taxonomy): Eukaryota > Metazoa > Mollusca > Cephalopoda > Myopsida > Loliginidae > Sepioteuthis > Sepioteuthis lessoniana. The sequence continues at coordinate 15,767,455 of OY757935.1, forward strand.
ACCAAATCCTATATATTTAATATATATGAAAAAGCAGGATTTGGTATTAAATAACCAACAATGGTTGATATGACATAAAACCCAACTAAACCAAATCCTATATATTTAATATATATGAAAAAGCAGGATTTGGTATTAAATAACCAACAATGGTTGATATGACATAAAACCCAACTAAACCAAATCCTATATATTTAATATATATGAAAAAGCAGGATTTGGCATTAAATAACCAACAATGGTTGATATGCCATAAAACCAAACCAAACCAAATCATCTTGGTCTGATAGACTTAAGGATTTGAAATTTGCTCTTCATAGATTCCCATGATTTCTTGTTACTCTTCACATTTGATGATCTGGTATCCTTAGCAGTAGAAATATGAATATTCATTTTTTCCTTCACTCTGATGGGGATGGAAACTGAGATTTATCAATAATCTTATATAAAGATTATTCACCAGACAACACCTTTGCTGTATGTCACAAATTTAGAGTGAGAATATATACTGTGATAAATCCTTTTTTTATCACCAGAGGAACAAAATATCTCCTTCGGGTAGGAGATGATTTTGTCTAGACCGGCCATCTTGAGTTCATCTCAGCAACTGCCTTGAATCTCAATGTTCTCACCTATCATCAATTTTAGTCTTGTCTTCCATTCAACTGTTAAGTGACAGTTCAGACAGTCTTGCTCATGTGTTTGGCATATACCATTCAAATCATTACTACCCTGCTATAAAACTACAAAGAGTGGAGGAGGGACTTTGCATGAATGGAAATACATACATATGTTCATTGTATGTTTTTTTCATATTCTTTAGTTATTCTCAATAAGGGTAATATATACATATCATCATTTTATATTTACTTGACGGCCATGTGACACTGTTTAAACTGAATTTTTATAGGTGAGCAAAAGGAGTAGCGCCCTTCCCTACATCTCAGTGTAGTAGCTATTGAAAAGGGAGCCTTCTGGTCACCCTCGACTACGGTCGCCAACTTTACTTTTTATACTAGTAACTGGAAGTACAAATTTGCAGTTTTATTGCTACAAATAAATGTTTGAAGCATCTGTGGACCACTGCTGTTGATATTGCAGACCACAATTTAAAAACTACTGTTCCACATCTGATAACATTGATTTCGTCAAGTAATGTACCTTGATTTCATCATTATAAACCTCAACTAGTCTATGCATATAGAGCATTATTCTGCAAAACAACTTCAACACAAAACCTTGCAAATCCCACATTTAATCATCCACTGTATCTTTTCTATAAGATACGCAAATCTTTTTTTCTTTTTTTCTTTTTTTCATTTTGTCATTGATATTATAATAGTACTAGGAGTCAAATCTTTTGCAATATTTTGGTGATATTAAGCAGTTGAGGTCATGAAGGTAATGAACCACAGAACTGTGAGATAGAAAGATTTGGCTCTATGGCTTGGAGAATGACTTTGAAATCAATAGTTTTAAGCTTACTTGACCTTACCTAATCATCAAGGGTCTTGCAACCAGAATGAAACTTCATGAATCATCTAGTTATTTAACTGCACCTTCACCTTTTGTACAAAAACTGTTTTTGGTTGGTTTCACGAAGTGATCACCCAGTTTGAACATGTAAAGCATAAGTTTCTTAATTACACTACATTGCATGTTCATCTGTGCCTCAGTGTGAAGCAATGCACAACATGTCAGCACACCAACTTCCATGATACTACAAACTACAGCAGCTACCTTCCATGGCTTGAAATTTTTCAGTCATGTGATATACATGCCGAAAAAATGCATGTATACAAATATTGCTAAACTTTTAACTCATTCTTATATTATGAGTATATTGTTTCTATTATTGTTTATATATGTTATAATTATCTATGAATATATAATTATTTTATTTTTAGAGAAATTGGGATGATTCCAGATCAGAAAGAGGAGGTTTCTATCAGGTAAGACAACAAATCTGTGTTCTATTAGGATTCTTTGTATTTTATATTTTCTTTTCATGTATATAAATACACATTTAGAATGTGTGAATGTTTGTATGCATTTATCTATATATGAAAATATATAGTCTTTTTAGTCTAATACTATATATACATATATATATATATATATATAGATTTAGACTAAAAAACTGAAAAACTGAACCATTTTATATATATATATATAGTATTAGACTTTAAAAAAACTGAAAAACTGAAGCATTTTTTCTTAATGTCACAAATTTTAATGAAATTTCAATGGTTTAGACACACATAGGAAGTGATTATTTTCCTAAAGTTTCCTTACTTGTAGCAAAATGTCATAATTTTCTAAAAAAAATGTTTTTTCACAAATACCAAAAAATAGGGAATTTCTTAGAATTTTCTTTTCCTTGATTTAATATCTTACTTTGTAATTAGTCTTTGCTAATGACTAGTAAGCAGTTATCTGAGTTTGAAAAAGATCAAATTGTGGTATACAATGATTGTGGTCTGTCACTTTGCGATATTGCATAGAAATTGAATCACTATCATTCATTATGATCTTTGTCAATATCGAAAACATTAGCTGACTCTGTCAGGCAGTTATTGATGTTAATGTATACCTTACTTAATATTAAGTGGTCATAAATTTGGCATTAAATAACCCACAAGAGTTGATATGCCTTAAAGCCCAAGCAAGCAAGCAACCATGAATATAACAGATATTTTTGTACACTTCTTAAGACATTGTGATTCTATCAGATTTGAATAATTCATTTAACAGTCATGGTAATTTTCTCTCCTTTTGTTGTTTTTCTTTGTTCACCTATGTCTGAAAAGTATTCATTAAAAAAAGAAAAAACTCAGTTGTATCAACTGAGTTTTTTCTTTTTTTAATGAATACTTTATTTCATGATAAAGAAATATATATATATAAAGAAATATATTAATACCATCTGAGTTTGAAAAAGGTCAAAATAATAATGTCTTATGTGAGTCTAAGCCATTGAAGTTTCATTAAAATTTGTAGAAATGATAAAAAATGATTCAGTTTTATCACTGCCTGTTTTTACCAGCCCAGTGGCATAATGGTTAGAGTGTTCTCCAATGGTCTAGGAGACTGTGGTTCAATCCCAGGTCAAGTCATACCAAAGACTCAAAAAATGGTACTTGATACCTCCTTGCTTAACACTTAACATTATAAGGTATGGATCAAAGGTAAGCGGAGCATCTCAGTGTTGTAGCTATTGAAAAGAGCATTTGGGTCTCCCTCAATTACCGTCAGCAACTTACTTATATATATATATATATATATATACATATGAAAAAAGTTAAAAGAATATTTACATTCTCTATCAACCGTGCAAACCCTTTTTTTCCCCTCATTTCAATTTCATTTTTATATTTCTTAGCATAAAAATTTCTTTCATCTTCAATATTGTAGAAGTCACTGCTCTAACATGCAGAATAAACAAGAATAACAACACTTACTGATTCAGTGGCCCCAGCTAGCATCCAGCTAACAGATAAAAGTAGAATAGCTGGTAACTCAATACTGAACCCTTAACACTTAGAACATGACAGAAGCAAGCCAGTGTATATATACACTGATATGCTCACTCACTAGGCCAGCAGCTAATCACTGTGCAGGGAATGGACTTGGCCACCTTTGAATAGTAGAACGTCCCAATGTCCATATACCTCAGTTCAACTCTTACTTCCTTACACATGTGAGCACTGACTCATTGCTACTGAGCCTTATGATAAAATTCCAACATGGCGCTGTGGGCAGGATTGAACCTGCGTGGGCATTGCCCATTGGATTTCACCACTTGCGAGACTTACACACTGCACCCAAAGTCCGTGAGTATTGAGAGGGGAGGCGTCACCCCAGTACTGACCACAGTCTGGTGTTGTTGGATCGAAGGATTGTCATCTCATAATGCAACAGAGAAAACTCCTGCACTGCCTACACTCTGCACACCAAGGAGTAATCGGCATGAAAGCACATGTCAATGAATCAGTGTACTGGCCTGGGATGGACACTTCAATCCGCAGTATTAGGGCAAATTGCATGGTATGCTCAAACATCGCCCCTAGTCAACTACAGGAGCCTATCATCTTGACACGATCTCCTGATTGGCCATTCCAACAGATTGTCATGGATCTCTTCCATACTGGGGACTATACATACCTTGCCTGCACAGATAGGCTAACTGGCTGGTTCATATCATACTGCCTAGAACCAGTTCATGCCACTACAACCAAATTGATGTGCATCTGTCGACAACTGTTCCAGACATATGGTGCCCCAGAGGAACTCAGTACTGACAGCGGCCCACCTTTCACCTCCAGTGTATTCCAAGAATTCCTTAGGACATGGTGTGTTAAGCACAGACTATCTCCGTCGCATATCTCCAATCCAATGGCTGGGCAGAGCTCGCAGTGAAAACCGCAAAGAGAATAGTAAATTGGAACACAGGCCCCCCAGGGTTCCTTGGACAATGACAATGTTGCCCGAGCTATCTTGCAGTACCGAAACACCCCAATCCAAAATATTGGCCTATCACTGGTGCTACTCCTACTCCACTGCCGACTCCGGGATTCTATGCCTGTACAGCCAATCCTCTACAAGCCACATCCTGAATGGGTAGTGGCAGCACAACGCCACAAGGAAATCCTCCACCACCACAATGCAAAAATAATAGAAAGGTATAACAAATATACCCACAACCTTCCCCCATTACAAGCTGGTGACACCATAACTATCCAAAGCCCACTCAATCACAGATGGAACACAACCGGAAAAGTTGTCACTGCCCTACCAGATCGACAATACTGAATCAGGGTTGATGGATCAGGATGGATCACACTTAGGAACCGCCATTTCCTCAGAAAATGCAAACTCAAGCCTGCACCAACCCCAATACCAAGTGCAACACCAGGACCAATAACTTCCTCAAGCAATGCTCCACTCTTGCACCCCTATCTCCCAACATCTTCCAGTAATGACACACACAGCAATTGAACCCCACAAACAAACCACATTTATATCCCCACGCCTTCAATTGTCGAGAATTCCTCGAGCTCTATCCCGGTTATTACCACACAACAGACCAGGCCTAAAAGAAGGATACAGCCCTCATACAACTCGGCCTACTCATTGGGTAGGGGGGATGTAGAAGTCACTGCTCTAACGTGCAGAATAAACAAGAATAACAACACTTACCGACTTGGTGGCCCCAGCTAACATCCGGCTGGCAGACAAAAGTTGAACAGCCGGTAACTCAATACCAAACCCATAACACCTGAAACATGACTGAAGCAAGCCAGTGTATATATACACTAATATGCCTACTCTCTGGGCTAGCAACTAATCACTGTGCTGAGAATGGACTTAGCCACCTTCGAATAGTGGAATGTCCCAATGTCCATATAATCTCACTTTAACTCATAGCTCATTATGAATGTGAACACTGACTCATTGCTACTGAGCCTTATGATAAAATACAAATATTAAATGTGACACCCTCAGTGAGACTCAAACTCACTAACAATAGTCTTCTAACCTAGGTCATATATGATTGCACCCTGTCAGTAGCGTCTAGAATATGCCAACTGAATTTGACAAGAGGTAAGAGCCCACTCCATCTCCTCCAAATGGCATAATGGAAATTATATTAAATTCCATATGGTGCTGAGGTTAGAGTCACCTTTTCATTGCCATTACTCCTAGGTCCACTTAACTAATAGTGGTAATATCTGTTAGGGACCTAAGGTTAGATAGATCTATTTGAAGGTTATTAATTTTAGCAGGAATACCTTACAACTGGGAAAAATAGGAATAGTTACATGAAGCCATATAATTGTGTATAGATTATTATTATTATATAGGAATACTTGAAACTCTATAAACTATGTATTAATAGTAGGTAATGAAGGTGCCTAATGGGTAAAGTGTTGGCCAATGTCCCAAGAGACTGGGGTTCAATCCAAGGTCAAGTCATATCAAGGGCTCAAAAGATGGTACTTGATCCCTTCTTGCTTAACACTCTGCATTATAAGGTATGTCTCAAGGGTAAAGTAGAAGAATCCAGGGAAAGCAGTAGCACCCTTTCTTACTTCGGTGTAGTAGGTATTGAAAAAGGAGCCTCTGGGTTGCCCTACTCTACGGTCACCTACTTTACTTACTTACTTGAAGGTATAATTGTTTATAAATGATTATCATTTGTGACTTGAAGCCATATAATTGTGTATAAATTATTATTATTACATAGGAATACTTGAAACTCAATAAACATCTGTATTAATAGTAGGTACATGAAGGTATAATAGTTTATAAATGATTATCATCATTTCTTACTTGAAATCATATAATTGCTTGCTTGAAAAAAAACTCGCTTAGGTATTATATGACCGATTAACTGTTGATATACAATAAAACCAACCAGCAAAATCATACTATACATGCATTGCAGTTTGGCCACAAGATAGTTACTATCTATGAATACTCTCATTTTGTAAATACCTTCTGACTCCAAATTAGAACTACAATGTCACGTGGGGCTGTAGAATAGGCAGACTGCCTATGTGCAGAAAGGGAAGATACACACATCCAAGGAGTATCCTGGCATGACTATACCATCTAATGGTAAGGATTAAGTTTTGGAGCTTTGGGGAATGTGGAGTAAAATTTCATTGCCAGTACTTCCAGGTCCACTCTAACCCATGTGTGGGAGTATCTATTACATTTACATATGAAATAAAACTGTTCAATAACTTATAAGGATTATTTTTATTAGTTACTTAAAGCCAATTAACTGAGGGCCAGCAAATAATTAATATTGAATAGAATTACTTATTAGATAGGAATACTTGAAACTGTTTTGTTGTGTGTAAACAAATGACATATAAAAACTATTTTAAAATTAAAGTTACCTACAAGCTATTCACTTACAAACCATAGATCTATAAGAAAAAAAAAAAAAAAAAGACTTGGCATTAAATAACCCCTAAGGGTTGATGTACCATGAAACACCAACCAACCAATCAACCATATCCAAATGTTGCATGTTGAATAATTGTCAAGGTTACCATTAATGGTAATTGGTTTATGCTATATGGTCTGAGTCTCATTGGTATTATGATTGTATTAAAAGTATATTGTTTCTCTTATTACTTATACGTTATAGCTATCTATACATGTATGTTTTTTTTTAATTTTTAGCAATCATATCCGTCAAATGGTAGAGGTTACTCAAGCTACAATCAGGTAAGACCACAACTCTGAGTTCTACTGACATTGATTTTATGTTGGTTTTTTTTTTTTTTTTGTTTTGTTTTTTTTGTTGTTTTTTTTCAAATATATAAATACACATTTAAAATGTATGAACGGATTCATGGATTTATTTATATGTGAATATACCATAAGTATTTTCCATTTAATCTGAATTTTCATAGGTATATATTAGTAACTAGAAGTACGAATTTGCAGTTTTATAAATAATTGGATAAATTTTCAAGACACACTTGAAGCATCTGTCGATTTCTGTTAGTGACATTGCAGACCCAAATTTGAAAACAACTGTCCCACATCTTATAAAATTGATTTTGTCAAGTAATATACCTTGATTTCATCACTATTGACCTCAACTTATCTATGCATATCGAGTATTATTCTGCAAAATATCTTCAACACAAAACCTTGCAAATCCTGCATTCAATTAACCACTATATCTTTTTTATAAAATATGCAAATCGTTTTTCTTTTTCCATTTTGTCATTGGTATGTTATTGTATATGGGTTAGCTCTAACAATTAATTTTAAAATAAAGTTACCTAAAAACTATTCACTTACAAACTATATATCTATAAAAACAAGATTTGACATAAAATAACCCCTAAGGGTTGATGTGCCATGAAACACCAACCAACCAATCAACCATATCCAAATGTTGCATGTTGAAATCTTGTCAAGGTTACCATTAATGGTAATTGGTTTATGCTATATGGTCTGAGTCACATTGGTATTATGATTGTATTAAAAGTATATTGTTTCTCTTATTACTTATACGTTATAGCTATCTATACATGTATGTTGTTTTTTTTTAATTTTTAGCAATCATATCCGTCAAGTGGTAGAGGTTACTCAAGCTACTATCAGGTAAGACCACAACTCTGAGTTCTACTGACATTGATTTTATAATGTTGTTTTTTTGGGGGGGTTCTGTTTGTTTGGGTTTTTTTTTTCAAGTATATAAATACACATTTAAAATGTATGAATGTATTTATTCATATGTGAATATACCATAAGTATTTGTGTATAACTTGTACCCTTAACTTGTACCTACAATATTCTAAAAAAAAATTTCTCATGCTCTAGTCATATACCCTCTCTTTCTTTTCCTTTCTGTTCTTCTCACTATACTGTTTGCATATCTTCTCTGACTCTGTTCCTACCCCATCTCTTCTGTATCTCTCTTTGTTCCTTACTAGTAGCAGACATCTTCTTTCAACTGTCCTCTGGTTGACTCTTTGCATACAAGCAAAGACAAATATTCCCACTCCCGGACACCAGGCCACCCAAAAGGCTAGACATAAACACCCTGGCAGATGACTAGACTCCAGGAGACCCTTAAAGGTGTGATAATGAAAAAAATTTTAAATCATTGACCCCTTTTTTTCTGGTATCTGCATTTTATACTAACAGGTTTGATTCAGTGATTCATATGCAAATGTCTTGGCCCTATATGAACACACGTATACAAACATATGCATATACATACTCATGGTCAACTCACAACCATACACATGTATACACCTGCATGCATGTACATAGAAACATACATAGAGCTAAGTCTGTCTACTAGCATTAATTGTGTTACAATATTGATAAGTGCTGAGAATGCTGTTTTGCATATATATGTTCGTCGCAAAAGGTTGCAGCATTTTGACCACCTTTTGAGACAACAATAGATACCCAGAAGCTACTCAAAGCCAATATTTTGAGACTGTTTGCCATTTAATCTGAATTTTCATAGGTATATACTAGTAACTAGAAGTACAAATTTGCAGTTTTATAAATAATTGGATAAATTTTCAAGACACACTTGAAGCATCTTTCGATCTCTGTTATTGACATTGCAGACCCAAATTTGAAAACAACTGTCCCACATCTTATAACATTGATTTTGTCAAGTAATATACCTTGATTTCATCACTATTGACCTCAACTTATCTATGCATATCGAGTATTATTCTGCAAAATATCTTCAACACAAAACCTTGCAAATCCTGCATTCAATTAACCACTATATCTTTTTTATAAAATATGCAAATCGTTTTTCTTTTTTCATTTTGTCATTGGTATGTTATTGTATATGGGTTAGCTCTAACAATTAATTTTAAAATAAAGTTACCTAAAAACTATTCACTTACAAACTATATGTCTATAAAAACAAGATTTGACATTAAATAACCCCTAAGGGTTGATGTGCCATGAAACACCAACCAACCAATCAATCAACCATATCCAAATGTTGCATGTTGAATAATTGTCAAGGTTACCATTAATGGTAATTGGTTTATGCTATATGGTCTGAGTCTCATTGGTATTATGATTGTATTAAAAGTATATTGTTTCTCTTATTACTTATACGTTATAGCTATCTATACATGTATGTTTTTTTTTAATTTTTAGCAATCATATCCGTCAAATGGTAGAGGTTACTCAAGCTACAATCAGGTAAGACCACAACTTTGAGTTCTACTGACATTGATTTTATGTTGTTTTGTTGTTTTTTTTTTGTTTTTTTTTAAGTATATAAATACGCATTTAAAATATATGAATGTATTTACATGTGAATATACCATAAGTATTTGCCATTTAATCTGAATTTTCATAGGTATATACTAGTAACTAGAAGTACAAATTTGCAGTTTTATAACTAAGTGAATAAATTTTCAAGACACTCTTGAAGCATCTGTCCGCACATGCTAAGTACTCATAGTTCTCAACAAGGAGGAGGTCCATGATGATTTGCTGAAATGGCCAATCAGGAGATGGTGTAAATTTGATTGGCTCCTTTGGTTGACTAGGGGCAATCATTGAGCAGTACGTACAACACGCTCTAGTGTTACGGATTGAGGCGTTCATCCCTGGCCAATAAACAGATTCGTTGGCACGGGCCTTCATACCAACTTCTCCTTGGTGTGCAGAATGCAAGCTCCATAAGGCTTTTGCGCATTGAGAAGTGGGGATGCCAATTCTTTGATCTTGGAGCTCTAATCCATTGTCAACACTGAGGTGCTGCCTCTCTTCCCAGTATTCATGGATCTTGGGTGCAGTGAGGCTGTGTGTTTTTTGAAATCCATTTTGTATTGTGTCTATTAATTTATTGTATTGTGGGTCGTTGCGTCCAGCTGCATGAATAATGTCTGGTGAGATGAGCACTATGTTGTTGCTCACCTCGAATATTGATTTGACCCAGTTGTCCAGGTTGTCAGACTCTATGATGTCTTACCAAAAGGGTTCAGCAGGGAATACGTTTAGGAGTGCTTGCAAGATGGTTGCTGGGTTGCAAGAGATGGCATCAGAGGCTCTGGGCCACTTACCAGGGCAATGCTGAATGGTGAATCTGATGCCTTTTCGGACTAGGTTAACTATGACTTTTTTAGAATGTTTGAATGCATCTTTGAAGCTTTTATTCCATATAAAGTGCGATTCTCGTTTGATGACATTGCGAAAGGGGAGCATGACGGGGCCTAGTGAGTATGCCCAAGCGACTTGATTGACCAGTCCAAACCATGATCTGGCATCAGTGAGTGTTTTTGGAATAGGAAAGCTTAATATCACCCCGAGTATGGATTTAGAAGGGATTACACCAGAGGGTATTATTTGGAGACCTCCAAACTGCACTATGTCTTGGCAAAATTGAAACTTTTCTCTATTGAGTGCGATCCCATTTTTTGCGCAATGGAGGAGGAAATCGAAGGTATGATAGAAGGCTTCTTCGATGCTGGAGTCATAGAGTAGGGTGTCATCTACTATTTCTACTTTGCAGGGGATGTCTTTTGTTATTTCATCATACCTACGGGTGTAGGTATCACCAAATGCAAGGTATCCTTGTGTCATCCTTAGGTACATGAATCTTTCCCATTCTGTGATGAAGGTGGTTAGTGGTTGAGAGTCTTTATCTAGGAGGATGGAGTGGTATCCATCAACGGCATCTAACACTGTTTTCTTTTGCTTAGGTGGCACTTGTAGTGCTAGCTGGAATGGTGACCCTGTGTAGTGTGTCTCCTGTTTGCACTGTGAATTTAAATGTTTGTATTCTATCGTTCTTCGTGGTTTTCCATTTTTCTTGGCAGTTATTACCATAGTGCTGCACCAATCAATGGGCATGCTGACGGGTACTGGGGTTACGATACCCTTTTTCACATTTTCCCAAAGGGCTTGTCTTACTGGCTCTTTGAGAGGAATAGGCACAGGAATTGGGCTATGTCTGGCTTTGGAGACTGCTCCTTCTTTGAGGTGGATATGGGCAGACATTGGTGGGAATTCCCCATTGTTTTTTAATGCTGTTTCAGCGAAGTGTTTCAAGAGCCAATTCTTGAGCCTGTGGATGTTTTGTTCTGTTGGGGAGAAAGGGAGTTTTTGGGAGCGTGTTGGTAGTTGCTCCTCGACCCTGTTGTGTTTGGGGCTAGCATCTGATGTTTTATGTGTGCTTGTTAAGGGTATGCATTGCATTGCCATATCTTCTATGGGTGGAATTGTAGCTGTAGAGTTCGGGAAGTCTTTGGGTAGTATCCTAACGTCAATGCATGCTGCTTTGCTGAAGTATAGATGCTGAATCTTTTGGCATGTGTTCAGGGCTTGTTTAGTTGTTTTTTCATGGACAATGAATTCCACAGGGAGCCAAACTAGACATATGAGAGTAAAGCCTCCTACAGCTTGAGCGACTTTCCTTGATGGGATGAGGTTGTTCATAGTAAGCCCCATATTCAGAAGGTGCTTAAGTCCCCCAATGCATATGGTGACCCCACTGTCGGGAAAGATCATCATTCTAGTGCTGTGGCCACTGGGGATATCTATAGCCTGTCTGGGATCCGGTTTTGGCGAGAATGGGACAATATATGTGTCAATCTCCCTTATCTAGCCTGTGTCTTTAAATGTATATGTGTCCATTTCTTGATTGAATGTAATATGGGCAATGTGTGTCCATAGCAGCTTCATTAGCCCCAGGGCTTTTTCTGACTGCTTGAGGCATTTTCTTAGCCCGGCATACCCTCAATAGGTAATTGGGCTCCCCACAATAACTACATGTTTGTCCCAATGCTGGGCATTTTAGCTGGTGGGATCTGGTTCCTGAGGTGCCATGCTGGGGGATGCCAAAACCTACACAAGCCTGGCGGCTTGGTTTAGCATCACTATTGTAGTGGTTGAGATGTGTTGGTACAGACATTCCCCTTGTTGGCTTGTGGCATATTCTTCTGTCTGTGGTATGTTGATAGCCGAGCAGAAGCCACATCTAAAGTGCCAGCTATTGAGTTTTGGTCTCATAGTGCTGATTCAAATGCTTCAGCATGACAGACGTTCTGCTCGAGAGATTTAAGCATTCCAGCTTTGGCTAGTAAGTCAGCCTAGAGTGTGTCGTTCACTATTCCCCGGATGATCTGGTCTTTGTATATATGTATATATCAGACAGATCATACTCACACGAGGGGCATGTGAAGTTGCAGTCAACTGCTATGGCTCTGAGGCAGAAAAGGTAGTTCTGTATTGGCTCATCTTCATCCTGAGACATGGAAGCAAAAGCAAGGCGATAGACGATAGGATTTGACTTCTGGGTGACCAATACTTCTACCATGTCAAGTAGCTTATCTGGATCAGTGGTGAAGAAGTTAGGGTGAATGTTAATTATGCGTTTTGCACAGTCTCATCAGCACAATTGTATAAGTGAATATTGGCCCGAGAGCTTGGCATATTTGTCATCTTAGTAAAGACATCCCAGTCAATTTTAGAACTTCCTGAATTGTTGTGTGGTCATATCAAGATTGAGGTAGGGTGGCTTGGCTGCCAGTGCCTGAATGCAGGTTGCCTGGGTGGTGGCTTCCTTAGCCTGCTTAATGATGCACTGGGCTTCTCCCATTGATATGACTCCTAGCCCCTTCAGCATAGATCAATCCAGCATATAAAGGCTCTCAATCATCTGCTTCTTGTCCGCAAACTTTGTTGCATGAGTTTTTGCCGAGTCAGTGGATATGCCTGCCTCAATGAAGAAGCATTCCCAATCCTCGGGTGTTATGTATCCTGTTCACAGTGCCATGTCAAATTTGTGAAGATTGTTCACACAAGTATTAAGTTATGTAGCAAACAGAGTTGCCCAGAGAAGACTACTACTACTTGAGGAGAAGGAGGACTATTTATTGAGCATCTGACTGTCCACATACGGGCATGTCATTGTATGGAGATTATGGTAGAAAGTGCTATTATTATTCTACAAGAGGAGGGTTCAGCTTGTAACTGAGTTCTAGTCACGGATTGCCTCTCTCTTTGGTGTTTCTCTGTTGGTTTTTGGTGTTTTTTTTCCCCTCTCTCTTCATTCTTCAAGCTATTTTGGCATATATACGATGGATGGCAAGGCAAGGCTAATCCCAGAGCAATGACTGTTATGCCCATTGTTGAATGGATCAAGAATGTAGAGTTGGTCTGTGAACTCTGCACCATGGATAAAGTCGAGCGCATTCTCCCATTGTATCTATGAGGTGGTGCTCTTGCTGTGTACAGAAGGCTTAGTAAAGAGCAGAAGGCAGAAGCAGCACAAATTAAACAGGCCCTCATAACTGCATACACAACAGACAAGTTCAACGCATTTAATCAGTTAGTGTCACAACGTCTTCATCCTGGAGAAACTGTTGAAGAATTTTTGGCTGATTTGCATCAGTTGGCTCGGTTGATTGGAGAACTGCTACCTGATCAATGGATGACATGTGCATTCATGTTAGGGTTGCCACAACATGTTAGGCAGCGTCTCAGGGCCTCGTCCCAGATGGACGCAATGAACCTAGACCTGGGCGAGGGCTATCATGATGGAGGGTGTGAGGTGTCAGTTGCCACATCCGTGGAACAACTGCACTCAAATGCAGGCAGAAGTTTCTTCTTCTATATAGCACAGCAGTACAGTTATCTGTTACAAGTGCTCTGGGTCTAACCATATGGCAAGAAACTGTACGGCTGAAGAGGTCAGATGCCCGGAGGGGTCAGACAGAGCACAGAGATTCGGCTGCAAATAACAGTATTTTTAATGCAATAAAATTGGGCACATTTCATCAGAGTGACAGAGAAACACTGAAGGGAGAAGGCATTAATGCCACCCTTCTTGCCAAGCTAGGGAAAAACTGGCAATTGTCTGTTGTAAAAGTGCTCGTTGATGGAAAAGAGTGCATGGCTCTGGTGAATTATGGATGCTCACAGATGCTGGTGAGCAAAGCCGTGTGTCAACAGTGGAGATAAGGAGGTAGGAGTGCTAACCGCCAATAGGAGAACCTAGAAGTGCCATGGGTACAGCAAGATTAAGATGGGCCTTGAGCAGGTTCAATCCATGATTGTTGAAGTCCTAGTCATAGATGGACGGTTGCTGGGATTTGATCTACTCCTGAGGATTGACACGATCAAGGAGCTCAAAGGCATGCACTAGACTGAATTGGGTGAAACACGCTTCAGAAACCCAAACGGGTATGCCGCCATTTCGATCAACAAGCTCGACTTCAGTGCGACATTCAATCGGAGTACCAAAGCATGGACTGTGTCCTGGAAATAGGTGAGAATTCACCTTCTGAGCTGGCAAATAGAGTACAGGAGTACACAGGGCCTGACCATGTCCGGGATGTGTACAAGGAGGAACTTTCCATGTGGCAGTGCAACAGATGAGTGTTACCATATCCCGAGGAAGAACTTGGTCTGCTCAAGGGGTTAATCCAATACTGGAAAGTTGTGTTGCTGTAATAAGTCAATTAAGCAAAAGTCCAGTGGCTGACACACCAAAAGAGTGGTCACCCGGGCATTAAGAGGAAGCTGTACTTTGCAAGGATCATCAACCTGACAGTGTCCAAAGAATTTGTTAAATCAGTTGTCAGAACCTGTGAAGCCTGCCAATTGATTGATCCAGCACCAGTTTGTTGGGGAAAAGGGGATCTGAGCATGAAGAAAAAGGTTGACAATGGTGGACACTTTCTGATGCTTATTGATTGTTGTCCTTCTCATTTTGCAATATGGCAGCCACTCCATCAGCGTCATTCGTCAGTTGGAGGCAATTTTTATGAATGTGGGCCACCTGCCAAGATATTGACTGACAATGACACTACATTCACTTGCAGACAATTTAAGGAATTTATGAGCAGCTGGGGCATGCATTTGAGGTTCCGGTGTGCTCATGTCCCAGCTGGGAATGGCATCATAGAACGCTGTCACAGAGATATCAAAACCATTGCAGCCAGGAAGAATTGTCCTGCATTGGAAGCAGTCTACTGGTACAACATGACACTCAAGGACAAACTCTAATCTTTGACGTCGCCATAGGTACCACATCCAAGTGAGAGACATTGATGCCACGTCCCAGCCTGAACCACAAATAACTGGAAGGAGATACGAAAAGGGGGATATTGTATATGTTAAGACCCCTCATGGTAGGTGCATGACCAAGTTCAGAGCCGGATGTATAACTGAGGTGATCAGTGAGCAGTCAGTACAGGTCAATGGAACACCTGGTCATGTTAAAGATCTACGCCTTTTTCGACGATCACATCCCTCGGATGATGAAGGTGACACAGAAGACAGTGAGTAACCAATCTACTTGGGGTTGTGTTCAGCAAGCTATCCCTCCAATATTGGTGGCTCACCAACAAATCTCAACATGCCCAGTGAGAGTTCCCTTGAGAAGAAGGAAATCCAAAAAATCCCTTTTCGGAGGAGGACCCAAAATAAAAGACCACACTCACACTTTCATTTGTGTGATCCGGAGATCAGGGAAGAGTGTCACAGATGTGACAGTCAGGAACTTGAATCTGATAATGAAGGCAGTAATGACTTACCTTATCACAGCAGCCATAAAAGAGCTCATCTTTGTTTGGTGTGTGAAACTTTAATGTTAGGAGAAAACAAGTACATGCTGGAACCACAATATTTATGCATATTGATCATGTGTGACTAGCGTGCTTTGCCAACTATAAAAGAAGCGCATAGTAAGGGTTGGCAGAAGACTCTTTGCACTCGAGGGATATAGGGTACTATAGAAGACAGTGTTGTCAGTGAATAATACGAAAGACTATTGGATACAGTATTGCCCAGAAGAGGGTTCAACAAGTAACTGAGTTCCAGTCATGGATTGCCTCTCTCTTTGGTATTGCTCTGTTGGTTTTTGATGTTTTTTTTTTTTTCTTTCTCTCTTCATTCTTTACATATTGAGTATTATTCTGCAAAATATCAACACAAAACCTTGCAAATCCTGAATTCAATTAACCACTATATCTTTTTTATAAAATATGCAAATCTTTTTCTTTTTTCATTTTGTCATTGGTATGTTATTGTATATGGGTGAGCTCTAACAATTAATTTTAAAATAAAGTTACCTAAAAACTATTCACTTACAAACTATATATCTATAAAAACAAGATTTGACATTAAATTGCCCAGTCGGCTGGGGCTGTAGAATACACCGACTGTTTCTCTGCAGAGGGGTAAGACCCCCCCCCCAACGAGTGTCCTGGATATGACACTAAACAGTCTGATGGTGAGGTTCCAGCAATGCTGGAGCTTTGGGGAATGCGGAGTACCCCTTCATTGCCATCGCTCCCAGGTCCACTCTGGCCCGGAGTGGTAGCACCTGATAGGGCCCTATCTATGGGTTAAATAGAACTAACAGCATAATTATGCTAAAATGAATTGAGTAAGCTGAATGGCTCGAAATAGAAACGTTTTTGACAATTAAACCGTACTTACACTTGAACTGCATGCTTATGCTTGTCTGAATTGTTTCAAATAGAACTGTTTTTCAACGTTAAAACTGTATTTACACTTAACTGAATTATTACATATAACTGCTTGAATAGTTTGAAATGGAAATGTTTTAGACAATTAAACTGTGTACTTATGCTAAACTGAACTGTTTTCAATAGAACAGATTATTTACATAAAAATGGATTTGGCGTTAAATAACCTACAAAGGTTGATATGCCATAAAACCAACCAAACCAAACCAAACTTGACATTAAATAACCCCTAAGGGTTGATGTGCCATGAAACACCAACCACCAAATCAACCATATCCAAATGTTGCATGTTGAATAATTGTCAAGGTTACCATTAATGGTAATTGGTTTATGCTATATGGTCTGAGTCTCATTGGTATTATGATTGTATTAAAAGTATATTGTTTCTCTTATTACTTATACGTTATATCTATCTATACATGTATGTTTTTTTTTATTTTTAGCAATCATATCCGTCAGATGGTAGAGGTTACTCAAGCTACAATCAGGTAAGACCACAACTTTGAGTTCTACTGACATTGATTTTATGTTGGGTTTTTTTTTTGTTTTTGTTTTTTTTTTCAAGTATATAAATACATATCTAAAATGTATGAGTGTATTTATGCATTTATTCATATGTGAATATACCATAAGTATTTGTGTATAACTTGTACTCATGTACAACACACATTCCTAACTTAGGACTTTAATATTCTAAAGCAGAAAGAATATTATAAACAACCTCACATTCCAGTGGTTGATTGAGTTTTATGGCATATCAACCTTTTTAGGTTATTTAATACCATATCCATTTTTACGCAAATAGTCAGCTCTATTTCAAACAATTCAGTTTAGCATTAGTACACAGTTTAACTGTCAAAATCATTTCTACTTCAATCTATTCAGTTTATTCAAACAAGTGTAATTCAGCTAATTCATTTTAGTTTAAGTATAGATTTTGTTTGCACACAGTTAAATGTCAAAACAGTTCTATATTAACAATT
Organism: Sepioteuthis lessoniana; assembly: GCA_963585895.1. NCBI lineage: Eukaryota > Metazoa > Mollusca > Cephalopoda > Myopsida > Loliginidae > Sepioteuthis > Sepioteuthis lessoniana. The sequence continues at coordinate 15,785,456 of OY757935.1, forward strand.
CAGTTTAGCGTAAGTACAGTTTCAATGTCAAAAACAGTTCCATTTCAAACAATTCAGTTTAGCATAAGTACGCAGTTTAATTGTCAAAAATGTTTTTATTTCAAGCTATTCAGTTTAGTCAAACCGTTCTTATACAAACAATTCAGTTTAGCATAAGTATGCAGTTAGTTCTATTTAACCCATAGATAGGGCCCTATCAGGTGCTACCATTCAGGGCCAGAGTTGAGCAGAGAGCAATGGCAATGAAGGGGTGCTCTGCATTCCCTAAAGCTCCAGCATCACTGGAACCTCACCATCAGATTGTTTAGTGTCATATCTAGGACACTCATTGGGTGGGTGGTGGGGTCTTACTCCTCAGCAAAGGTGCAGTCGGTGTATTCTACTGCCCCAGCCGACTGGGCAATACAGAATTAAATGTCAAAACAGTTTTATTTCAGATAATTCAATTTAGAATAAGTACACAGTTTAGATGTCAAAACAATTCTATTTTAAACAATTCAGTTTAGCATAAATACACAGTTTAAATGCAAAAAACAGTAAAATCAAGAAACCACTAAGTTAAGTTCTATTTAACCCTTAGATAGGACCCTTATCAGTTGCTACCACTCCCGGCCAGAGTGGACCTGGGAGTGATGGCAATAAAGGAATACTCCACATTCCCCAAAGCTCCAACATTACTGGAACCTCACCATCAGATTGTTTAGTGTCAAATGCAGGACACTCGTTGGGGGAGGGGTCTTACTCCTCTGTAGAGAAGCAGTCTGTGTATTCTACAGCCCTAGCCGATTTGGCAAACATTCCAGTGGATATTTCTCTGTAATGGTATAAAGCACATTAGTTTGGATTTTCATCATCAAGCTGTCTTGATAGCATGGATTCCCTTGATTCTTTCTCGTCCTCAGTCTCTATCATCAGTCATTCTCGGTAGGTCCTCCAAACAGCATGAAGTGTCCACATGAGCCAACAATCATTTATATGTGGAAACTCACTGGAGAACTTTGCTCATAAGTTTGTCCTTGTTTCTCCAGAAGTGCTAAGTTTGTATTGTTTGTCTTAGTTGGATGGTTTGTTAGATGGGAAGCAAGTGGCCATACAGTGGCTGTTTTGTTGAGTGCTGCTTCCAGGATTTGTTTGAAACAGCACCCAGTATCCTTGCATAGTTCTTATCTAGGTTTTTCTCTTTATAGTACTAAAGCAGTTCAAGCTTAGAAGAATTCCCATTTTATTTTATCAGAGATAAGATTTCCATGTGGGTGATAATCTGCCAGCCAATAATAGTTCATGCTTTTCCTATGCATATGACATTGCTTTCAGTAGATGAGATAGTGCTACCAAAGTATGTGAAATGATCTACTAATTTTAGAGGATTGTTGTTTAATGTGGAGATAGATTCAGCGTTTAAAACATATAAATTCTATTTTATTTCTGTTCACATAGAGGCCAATGCCTCTTGCTGCCTGTTACAGGTTAAGCAGCAGACATTCAGCATGTTCTGGTGTATTTGCGAAAAGCACTAGGTTTTCTGCATAATCTACAATAGTGAGAGTTTCTGCAAGATATCATCTGCTTCCTACCTATTTTAGTGTGAGCCCATTTTCTTTCATTAGACCTATTGATGTTCATAGTATGTAACATTGGCAAATTATAAATTGATATGTAGGACTCCAATAAAAATGTCAAAGAGTTCAGTGTCACCATTTGTTGAGAGAGATGTACTTGGCTCCTCGGCCTTATTGTTAATTCTTGGTGATATTTTTTACTAAGATACACACAATCTACTTTGCACAACATGTCTACATCTATATTTGGTCATCATATTGATAAGTGCTGAAAATACGGTTTTGTATAAATATGTTCTTGCAAAAGGTTGCAGCATTTTAACCACCTTTTGAGACAGCAATGGATACTCAGAAGCCACTCTAAGCCAAAATGTTGGGTGTGTTTGCCATTTAAACAGAATTTCAATAGGTATATACTAGTAACTAGAAGTAACAATTTGCAGTTTTATAACTAATTGGATAAAGCATCTGTGGATCCCTATTGTTGAAATTGCAGACCCCAATTTAAAAACCACTGTCCCACATCTTATAACATTGATTTTGTCAAGTAATATACCTTGATTTCATCACTATTGACCTCAACTTATTTATGGATATAAATATATATATATATATATATATATATATATATATATATATATATATATATTCTGCAAAACAACTTCAACACAAAACTTTGCAAATCCTGCATTCAATCATCCACTATACTTTTTCAATAAAATATGCAAATCTTTTTTTTTCTTTTTTCATTTTGTCATTGGTATATGACATTTAGGTGAGCTCTAACAACTGATTTAAAAATAAAGTTACCTAAAACTATCCACTTACAAATCATATATCTATAAAAACAAGATTTGGCATTAAATAGCCCACAAGAGTTGTTATGGCATAAAACACCAACCAACCAACCATATTTGAATCTTGTCATGGTCACCATTAGTGGTGATTGGTTTATGCTCAATGGTCTGAGTCTCATTGGTATTGTAATTGTATTAAAAGTACGAGGTTCATACGATAAGTTTCCTGAGTTTTTTCGTATGAGCATTTAAAATTGTCGTAGACTCTTGAAAATTCAGTATGTTATTGCTATACATCTTATGAGATGACTGACCAATTTTTATGATTTCAGGTTTAAATGAACAACTACAGCAGGAATTGGAATACACCCTACTAAAGCCTGATTGTCACAGTTGGTGGATTTCAAAAATGCAATCTGGATATGAGGACACTTTAGAAGAACGATATGCAACCAAATTCTGTTTTAAACTTGGAAAAAATGCCACAGAAACGTATGGAATGCTTCAGACTGCTTTTGAAGAATCTTGCATGAATTGAGCATCAGTTTTTGAGTGGCATAAGAGATTCAAGGAAAGCAGGGAGTCTGTGAGGGATGATGAGAGTTGTGGGAGGATTAAGGAAGTCAGAACACCAGAGTTGATTGGCCAAATAAAGAAGTTCGTTGATAAGGACCGTTGCGTATCTATAGAGACACTAAGTGCACAGTTTGATGTCAGTGTGGGAACTGTACACACAATTATTTGCTAGGAACTGAAGATGTGTAAGATTTGCGCGAAGTTTGTTCCAAGGGGGCTCATCCTTGTCACAGTATTTGACCAAGATGCACATCAAGGCAGTTCCTCACCCTCCCTATAGTCCAGACCTTGCTCCCTATGACTTTTGGTTATTCCCTAAGCTCAGAGGCTGTCTTTATGAGACAATTGAGGAGATGAAAAAGGCTGTGGCGATGGTCATTGACACACTCACACAAAAGGACTTCTATGGGGCATTCCAGAAGTTGTTGGAATAGTACAAGTGGATTGCAGTTGAAGGAGATTACTTCGAAGGGGAATATTGTTTCATGTGTGTACTATCAATAAAAGTGCCCATACAAAAAAAGTCTGGAAACTTATCATATGCACCTCATATATTGTTTCTCTTATTACTTATGTATGTTATAGCTATCTATCTATATACATGATTATTTCATTTTTAGAGACCATATCGGACAAATAGTCGCGATTACTCATACTACAATGAGGTAAGACAACAACCCTGAGTTCTACTGACATTGTTTTTTTTTGTTTTTATTTCAAGTATATAAATACACATTTAAAATGCATTATTCTGCAAAACATCTTCAACACAAAACCTTGCAAATCCTGCATTCAATCATCTGTTTTAGTTATATGATATGCACAACAAACTAACATATATACTATTATTACAAAACTTTTGACTCACTATTGCTATAATTCTCATTATATCTGTATGCTTCTTGGCCTTTTGGTTGGGCCATCTGGCATTCGTGCCGGATGGGCGATCGAAATCAAGAGCAGACTCGGGGCTGAATAGGCCCCCAGCTTTGGCTGGGCAACCTTCGGGTGGGCGAGCTGCTTTTCAGACCCATTGTATAGCACTAGACCTCACGGTCTAGTTCAAGCTATATGCTGGCATACGTGCCCGGACCTAGATTTAGGTTCGTGATACTGCTTGATTCATTAGACCCACATTGTACTTAGTGGGTCAATGATTAGCAGGGTTCGAGTCTCGGCTCGTTCCCGACCTTCCCCTCCCCTTTATCCCCACTTTAATCGGCCTTCGGGCTTTTGACCTTGTGTCAAGTCCTGTCTGGTGGGAGGCAGTAACAAATATTATCTGTATGTAATGATAATCCAGCAAAAACAACACCTCATAGCAAGATTTTTTTATTAATGAAAACACAATTGTTTCACATGTTGTCTAGTATCATTCAAAATATTGTGATATAAACAACAAATACAAGGATACTTATACAAATAATCTATTAAATAAGAAATATACCAATTTCACTTCAGTAAATATAAATTGATTTAGATACAGTATTGGACAAAAAATAAACATATAGTAAAAACTCTTAACCATTTTTTATTATTACCATAAATTTAAAGAAACTTCAATGGCTTAAGAACACATAAGAAATAATTTTTATCTTTGATTATTGTTGTCAAAGTTTCTTTAGTTGTAGTGAAAAGATATTCACAAATTAGGATATAATCAAGGAAAAGAAAATTCTCAGAAATTTCCTATTCTTTTGGTATTTATGAGAGTTTTCCTTTTAGAAAATTCTGACCTTTTACTAGAATTAAGGGAACTTTGCCAACAATAATCAAAGAAAATAATCACTTTCTATGTGTGTCTAAGCCATTGAAATTTCTTTGAAGTTTGTGTTAATAATAAAAGATAGTTCAGTTTTTCAGTTGCTTTTTTTTTAAAATCCAATTGTTGGATGTTTCTCTTTGGATGGTGGTAAGTTCTTATTATTGCTCCCTCTTAACTGGCTACTCTACCCTTTCCCTGAGATGAATAACAATGAAGACATTGTGTTTTGTGTACCCTCATGACTTCATTCATTTTAGACAACTGGGAATTAGCTATTCAATACATTGATGGAAATTACTGCACAGCACAGGTTTTTAATCGTCTGTGCCTTTCAGTGGCTCTGAGCTAACTAATTTAAAGTTAAAATCTAATTTCTAATTTCTATAATTGTAGTCACCTGACCTGACAATCTTCCAACAAGGAGTTAGCTTTCACCTGTCCTTAAAGTTTACTACTTGCGAATTATATTGAGTTACTGCTATATGGATGCACTACATGGACGCTAACTAAACGGCTGGAGAAGAAACTTGACGGCAACGACACAAGAATGTTGAGAGCAATATTGAACAAGTCCTGGCGACAACACCCCACGATACACCAACAATACGGCCACTTGCCTCCTATCACAAAAACTATGCAAGTTAGACGAACCAGACACTCAGGACACTGCTGGAGAAGCAAGGACGAGCTCGTAAGCGATGTACTTCTATGGACCCCCACATATGGCCAAGCAAAAGCAGGACGACCACCCCGAACATACATACAGCAGCTATGTAAGAACACAGAATGTAACACAGAAGACCTGCCGGAGGCGTTGAATAGGGAGAAGTGGCGAGAGATGGTCTGGGATATCTGTGCTGGCGGCACGACATGATGATGATGATCTTTCACCTGTCCTTAAAGTTTACTACTTGACAATTATATTGAGTTATCTTTCACCTGTCCTTAAAGTTTACTACTTGCCAATTATATTGAGTTAGCTTTTACCTGTCCTTAAAGTTTACTACTTTCCAATTATATTGAGTTAGCTTTCACCTGTCCCTAAAGTTTACTACTTGCCAATTATATTGAGTTATCTTTCACCTGTCCTTAAAGTTTACTACTTGCGAATTATATTGATTTAGCTTTCACCTGTCCTTAAAGTTTACTACTTGCCAATTATATTGAGTTATCTTTCACCTGTCCTTAAAGTTTACTACTTGTGAATTATATTGATTTAGCTTTCACCTGTCCTTAAAGTTTACTACTTTCCAATTATATTGAGTTATCTTTCACCTGTCCTTAAAGTTTACTACTTGCGAATTATATTGATTTAGCTTTCACCTGTCCTTAAAGTTTACTACTTTCCAATTATACTGAGTTATCTTTCACCTGTCCTTAAAGTTTACTACTTGCGAATTATATTGATTTAGCTTTCACCTGTCCTTAAAGTTTACTACTTTCCAATTATATTGAGTTATCTTTCACCTGTCCTTAAAGTTTACTACTTGCGAATTATATTGATTTAGATTTCACCTGTCCTTAAGGTTTACTACTTGCCAATTATATTGAGTTATCTTTCACCTGTCCTTAAAGTTTACTACTTTCCAATTATATTGAGTTATCTTTCACCTGTCCTTAAAGTTTACTACTTGCGAATTATATTGATTTAGATTTCACCTGTCCTTAAGGTTTACTACTTGCCAATTATATTGAGTTATCTTTCACCTGTCCTTAAAGTTTTCTACTTTCCAATTATATTGAGTTATCTTTCACCTGTCCTTAAAGTTTACTACTTGCGAATTATATTGATTTAGCTTTCACCTGTCCTTAAAGTTTACTACTTTCCAATTATATTGAGTTATCTTTCACCTGTCCTTAAAGTTTACTACTTGCCAATTATATTGAGTTATCTTTCACCTGTCCTTAAAGTTTACTACTTGCCAATTATATTGAGTTATCTTTCACCTGTCCTTAAAGTTTACTACTTGCCAATTATATTGAGTTATCTTTCACCTGTCCTTAAAGTTTTCTACTTTCCAATTATATTGAGTTATCTTTCACCTGTCCTTAAAGTTTACTACTTGCGAATTATATTGATTTAGCTTTCACCTGTCCTTAAAGTTTACTACTTTCCAATTATATTGAGTTATCTTTCACCTGTCCTTAAAGTTTACTACTTGCCAATTATATTGAGTTATCTTTCTCCTGTCCTTAAAGTTTACTACTTGCCAATTATATTGAGTTATCTTTCACCTGTCCTTAAAGTTTACTACTTGCCAATTATATTGATTTAGCTTTCACCTGTCCTTAAAGTTTACTACTTTCCAATTATATTGAGTTATCTTTCACCTGTCCTTAAAGTTTACTACTTGCCAATTATATTGATTTAGCTTTCACCTGTCCTTAAAGTTTACTACTTTCCAATTATATTGAGTTATCTTTCACCTGTCCTTAAAGTTTACTACTTTCCAATTATATTGAGTTATCTTTCACCTGTCCTTAAAGTTTACTACTTGCGAATTATATTGATTTAGATTTCACCTGTCCTTAAAGTTTACTACTTGCCAATTATATTGAGTTATCTTTCACCTGTCCTTAAAGTTTTCTACTTTCCAATTATATTGAGTTATCTTTCACCTGTCCTTAAAGTTTACTACTTGCGAATTATATTGATTTAGCTTTCACCTGTCCTTAAAGTTTACTACTTTCCAATTATATTGAGTTATCTTTCACCTGTCCTTAAAGTTTACTACTTTCCAATTATATTGAGTTATCTTTCACCTGTCCTTAAAGTTTACTACTTGCCAATTATATTGATTTAGCTTTCACCTGTCCTTAAAGTTTACTACTTTCCAATTATATTGAGTTATCTTTCACCTGTCCTTAAAGTTTACTACTTGCGAATTATATTGATTTAGCTTTCACCTGTCCTTAAAGTTTACTACTTTCCAATTATATTGAGTTATCTTTCACCTGTCCTTAAAGTTTACTACTTTCCAATTATATTGAGTTATCTTTCACCTGTCCTTAAAGTTTACTACTTGCGAATTATATTGATTTAGATTTCACCTGTCCTTAAGGTTTACTACTTGCCAATTATATTGAGTTATCTTTCACCTGTCCTTAAAGTTTACTACTTTCCAATTATATTGAGTTATCTTTCACCTGTCCTTAAAGTTTACTACTTGCGAATTATATTGATTTAGCTTTCACCTGTCCTTAAAGTTTACTACTTTCCAATTATATTGAGTTATCTTTCACCTGTCCTTAAAGTTTACTACTTGCCAATTATATTGAGTTATCTTTCACCTGTCCTTAAAGTTTACTACTTGCCAATTATATTGAGTTATCTTTCACCTGTCCTTAAAGTTTACTACTTGCCAATTATATTAAGTTATCTTTCACCTGTCCTTAAAGTTTACTACTTGCCAATTATATTGAGTTATCTTTCACCTGTCCTTAAAGTTTACTACTTGCCAATTATATTGAGTTATCTTTCACCTGTCCTTAAAGTTTACTACTTTCCAATTATATTGAGTTATCTTTCACCTGTCCTTAAAGTTTTCTACTTTCCAATTATATTGAGTTATCTTTCACCTGTCCTTAAAGTTTACTACTTGCGAATTATATTGATTTAGCTTTCACCTGTCCTTAAAGTTTACTACTTTCCAATTATATTGAGTTATCTTTCACCTGTCCTTAAAGTTTACTACTTGCCAATTATATTGAGTTATCTTTCACCTGTCCTTAAAGTTTACTACTTGCCAATTATATTGAGTTATCTTTCACCTGTCCTTAAAGTTTACTACTTGCCAATTATATTGAGTTATCTTTCACCTGTCCTTAAAGTTTACTACTTGCCAATTATATTGAGTTATCTTTCACCTGTCCTTAAAGTTTACTACTTGCCAATTATATTGAGTTATCTTTCACCTGTCCTTAAAGTTTTCTACTTTCCAATTATATTGAGTTATCTTTCACCTGTCCTTAAAGTTTACTACTTGCGAATTATATTGATTTAGCTTTCACCTGTCCTTAAAGTTTACTACTTTCCAATTATATTGAGTTATCTTTCACCTGTCCTTAAAGTTTACTACTTGCCAATTATATTGAGTTATCTTTCACCTGTCCTTAAAGTTTACTACTTGCCAATTATATTGAGTTATCTTTCACCTGTCCTTAAAGTTTACTACTTGCCAATTATATTGAGTTATCTTTCACCTGTCCTTAAAGTTTACTACTTGCCAATTATATTGAGTTATCTTTCACCTGTCCTTAAAGTTTTCTACTTTCCAATTATATTGAGTTATCTTTCACCTGTCCTTAAAGTTTACTACTTGCCAATTATATTGATTTAGCTTTCACCTGTCCTTAAAGTTTACTACTTTCCAATTATATTGAGTTATCTTTCACCTGTCCTTAAAGTTTACTACTTGCCAATTATATTGAGTTATCTTTCACCTGTCCTTAAAGTTTACTACTTGCCAATTATATTGAGTTATCTTTCACCTGTCCTTAAAGTTTACTACTTGCCAATTATATTGAGTTATCTTTCACCTGTCCTTAAAGTTTACTACTTGCCAATTATATTGATTTAGCTTTCACCTGTCCTTAAAGTTTACTACTTGCGAATTATATTGATTTAGCTTTCACCTGTCCTTAAAGTTTACTACTTTCCAATTATATTGAGTTATCTTTCACCTGTCCTTAAAGTTTACTACTTGCCAATTATATTGATTTAGCTTTCACCTGTCCTTAAAGTTTACTACTTGCGAATTATATTGATTTAGATTTCACCTGTCCTTAAAGTTTACTACTTGCCAATTATATTGAGTTATCTTTCACCTGTCCTTAAAGTTTACTACTTGCCAATTATATTGAGTTATCTTTCACCTGTCCTTAAAGTTTACTACTTGCCAATTATATTGAGTTATCTTTCACCTGTCCTTAAAGTTTACTACTTGCGAATTATATTGATTTAGATTTCACCTGTCCTTAAAGTTTACTACTTGCCAATTATATTGAGTTATCTTTCACCTGTCCTTAAAGTTTACTACTTGCCAATTATATTGATTTAGCTTTCACCTGTCCTTAAAGTTTACTACTTGCGAAATTATATTGATTTAGATTTCACCTGTCCTTAAAGTTTACTACTTGCCAATTATATTGAGTTATCTTTCACCTGTCCTTAAAGTTTACTACTTGCCAATTATATTGATTTAGCTTTCACCTGTCCTTAAAGTTTACTACTTGCCAAGTATATTGAGTTATCTTTCACCTGTCCTTAAAGTTTACTACTTGCCAATTATATTGATTTAGCTTTCACCTGTCCTTAAAGTTTACTACTTGCCAATTATATTGAGTTATCTTTCACCTGTCCTTAAAGTTTACTACTTGCCAATTATATTGAGTTATCTTTCACCTGTCCTTAAAGTTTACTACTTGCCAATTATATTGAGTTATCTTTCACCTGTCCTTAAAGTTTACTACTTGCCAATTATATTGAGTTATCTTTCACCTGTCCTTAAAGTTTACTACTTTCCAATTATATTGATTTAGCTTTCACCTGTCCTTAAAGTTTACTACTTGCCAATTATATTGAGTTATCTTTCACCTGTCCTTAAAGTTTACTACTTGCCAATTATATTGAGTTATCTTTCACCTGTCCTTAAAGTTTACTACTTGCCAATTATATTGAGTTATCTTTCACCTGTCCTTAAAGTTTACTACTTGCCAATTATATTGAGTTATCTTTCACCTGTCCTTAAAGTTTACTACTTGCCAATTATATTGAGTTATCTTTCACCTGTCCTTAAAGTTTACTACTTGCCAATTATATTGAGTTATCTTTCACCTGTCCTTAAAGTTTACTACTTGCCAATTATATTGAGTTATCTTTCACCTGTCCTTAAAGTTTACTACTTGCCAAGTATATTGAGTTATCTTTCACCTGTCCTTAAAGTTTACTACTTTCCAATTATATTGAGTTATCTTTCACCTGTCCTTAAAGTTTTCTACTTTCCAATTATATTGAGTTATCTTTCACCTGTCCTTAAAGTTTACTACTTGCGAATTATATTGATTTAGCTTTCACCTGTCCTTAAAGTTTACTACTTTCCAATTATATTGAGTTATCTTTCACCTGTCCTTAAAGTTTAATACTTGCCAATTATATTGAGTTATCTTTCACCTGTCCTTAAAGTTTACTACTTGCCAATTATATTGAGTTATCTTTCACCTGTCCTTAAAGTTTTCTACTTTCCAATTATATTGAGTTATCTTTCACCTGTCCTTAAAGTTTACTACTTTCCAATTATATTGAGTTATCTTTCACCTGTCCTTAAAGTTTACTACTTGCCAATTATATTGAGTTATCTTTCACCTGTCCTTAAAGTTTACTACTTGCCAATTATATTGAGTTATCTTTCACCTGTCCTTAAAGTTTACTACTTGCCAATTATATTGAGTTATCTTTCACCTGTCCTTAAAGTTTACTACTTGCCAATTATATTGAGTTATCTTTCACCTGTCCTTAAAGTTTACTACTTTCCAATTATATTGAGTTATCTTTCACCTGTCCTTAAAGTTTACTACTTGCGAATTATATTGATTTAGCTTTCACCTGTCCTTAAAGTTTACTACTTGCCAATTATATTGAGTTATCTTTCAACTGTCCTTAAAGTTTACTACTTTCCAATTATATTGAGTTATCTTTCACCTGTCCTTAAAGTTTACTACTTGCCAATTATATTGAGTTATCTTTCAACTGTCCTTAAAGTTTACTACTTTCCAATTATATTGAGTTATCTTTCACCTGTCCTTAAAGTTTACTACTTTCCAATTATATTGAGTTATCTTTCACCTGTCCTTAAAGTTTACTACTTTCCAATTATATTGAGTTATCTTTCACCTGTCCTTAAAGTTTACTACTTGCCAATTATATTGAGTTATCTTTCACCTGTCCTTAAAGTTTACTACTTTCCAATTATATTGATTTAGCTTTCACCTGTCCTTAAAGTTTACTACTTGCCAATTATATTGAGTTAACTTTCACCTGTCCTTAAAGTTAACTACTTGCCAATTATATTGAGTTATCTTTCACCTGTCCTTAAAGTTTACTACTTGCCAATTATATTGAGTTAGCTTTCACCTGTCCTTAAAGTTTACTACTTTCCAATTATATTGATTTAGCTTTCACCTGTCCTTAAAGTTTACTACTTGTGAATTATATTGATTTAGCTTTCACCTGTCCTTAAAGTTTACTACTTGTGAATTATATTGATTTAGCTTTCACCTGTCCTTAAAGTTTACTACTTGCCAATTATATTGAGTTAACTTTCACCTGTCCTTAAAGTTAACTACTTGCCAATTATATTGAGTTATCTTTCACCTGTCCTTAAAGTTTACTACTTTCCAATTATATTGAGTTATCTTTCACCTGTCCTTAAAGTTTACTACTTGTGAATTATATTGATTTAGCTTTCACCTGTCCTTAAAGTTTACTACTTGCCAATTATATTGAGTTATCTTTCACCTGTCCTTAAAGTTTACTACTTTCCAATTATATTGAGTTATCTTTCACCTGTCCTTAAAGTTTACTACTTGCCAATTATATTGAGTTATCTTTCACCTGTCCTTAAAGTTTACTACTTGCCAATTATATTGAGTTATCTTTCACCTGTCCTTAAAGTTTACTACTTTCCAATTATATTGAGTTATCTTTCACCTGTCCTTAAAGTTTACTACTTGCCAATTATATTGAGTTATCTTTCACCTGTCCTTAAAGTTTACTACTTGCGAATTATATTGATTTAGCTTTCACCTGTCCTTAAAGTTTACTACTTTCCAATTATATTGAGTTAACTTTCACCTGTCCTTAAAGTTTACTACTTTCCAATTATATTGATTTAGCTTTCACCTGTCCTTAAAGTTTACTACTTGCCAATTATATTGAGTTAACTTTCACCTGTCCTTAAAGTTAACTACTTGACAATTATATTGAGTTATCTTTCACCTGTCCTTAAAGTTTACTACTTGCCAATTATATTGAGTTATCTTTCACCTGTCCTTAAAGTTTACTACTTGCCAATTATATTGAGTTATCTTTCACCTGTCCTTAAAGTTTACTACTTGCCAATTATATTGATTTATCTTTCACCTGTCCTTAAAGTTTACTACTTGCGAATTATATTGATTTAGCTTTCACCTGTCCTTAAAGTTTACTACTTGCCAATTATATTGAGTTATCTTTCACCTGTCCTTAAGGTTTACTACTTGTGAATTATATTGATTTAGCTTTCACCTGTCCTTAAAGTTTACTACTTTCCAATTATATTGAGTTATCTTTCACCTGTCCTTATAGTTTTCTACTTTCCAATTATATTGAGTTATCTTTCACCTGTCCTTAAAGTTTACTACTTTCCCATTATATTGAGTTATCTTTCACCTGTCCTTAAAGTTTACTACTTTCCAATTATATTGAGTTATCTTTCACCTGTCCTTAAAGTTTACTACTTGCGAATTATATTGATTTAGCTTTCACCTGTCCTTAAAGTTTACTACTTGCCAATTATATTGAGTTATCTTTCACCTGTCCTTAAAGTTTACTACTTTCCAATTATATTGAGTTATCTTTCACCTGTCCTTAAAGTTTACTACTTGCCAATTATATTGAGTTAACTTTAGCTGTAGTATAGGACCAAAAAAATTAAAGCGTTGTGTCTAATAAAAAGAAATGAATTCACAGAAAAGAAACACTTGAAACTTGAATCTCAGGGAAGAAAATAGTAGTTGTTTTATTTTCAGGAATTACAGCGGACTTTTGTTAAAAAATTCATTCAATAGCGTTCTTCCTCGCCTTCCTTTTTTTTTGTTGCTATCAAACATCTTTCTTTATCAATCTTTCCCTCCATGCACTTTAGCTAGCGTTCATAGAAAATGTTCACCTTCCTCTTCTTGGCAATGGTGGCAGCATTTTTATCGTCGGCCTGTTGATATTTATCATAACAGTCGGATTGCTATGACAGTCTGGGCTCTATATGACATGCATCGTGCAGCATGCGCCCTTGTTGAAACCTGTTCAAAAACCTGTCTTGAACTGCTAAAATCTCGCTACTTGATTTTCTTATATAGCGATTTGATGGAATCAATTCGAAGGTTCCCGAAGTTTCGATGCTCACCAGTGGAACAGTAGTGCAACACATGAAAGTTCACGTGCGATTATATTAAAATCACGCCTTTTCTCTACAAGTCACTCTGCCTGTACGAGGGAGGTTCGTGACATTTTTTGATCATCAGACCTTTGTACCCAATGACTGATGACAGCTGATGTGCTCGAATGTTCTTTAACCTTCAGAACGCCGCAATTTAATGACGGTGCCCGTCCGTAATATTACACAGCTTAAACACAAAAGTCCTACTTTTGGATACAACAGTTTAACTCTTTTCAAAAGGATACACTTCATATTAGTTGTCTGAATTTCTGAGACGAAGCTTGATGATTTTTATCATTAAGGTTTTTCAGACTATTGTCTTCATCTTTATAGTTATTTCCATCATGTTTCGGCCGATATGTCCTCTGGCCGTCTTCAGGTGTTTGTCAAACTTGGGAACCTACACAGAACTTTGAACTACGTCCTTTATTAAATCCACAGGGGTCGCCTGTTCTAATTCTGTTAGCCCTAACCGTGTAAAAGTGTTAAATATTCCTGTATTGTTACTCGCCAATAGGACACATAGCATAACAGTTATAGGCATTGGTTCCCTAAGCTTCTAAGGAAACAATCATCTGGAGGTTGCAGGTTCAATTCTGATTGCAGGTGAGTAACAATACAGGTATACTTAACATTTGTACTCAATTATGGCTAATGGAATCAGAACAGGTGACCCCTGTGGATTCAATAAAGGACATAGTTCAAAGTTCCGTATAAATTCCCGAGTTTGACAAACACATGAAGAAGGCCGGAGGACATATCAGCTGAAACATTGTGGAAATAACAATAAAGATGGAGACAATAGCCCAAAAACACTTAATGATAAAAATAATACACTTCATGCCAAATAAAAGATTAAGCCAATCTATTATTCAACACAATACTGTATGTCTTTCTTCACAATTGATTTGTGGAACATTAATTTCCGTAACAAAATGTATTTTCATTATTCATTTATTGTCATTATTAAACGTATTTATTTATATATTATTATTGAATGTATCTTTATTATTCATTTATTACCGGGGGGGTGTCCTCGTGGTGTAATGGTTAAAGCGATGGCCTGCGGAATCGTAGTACGCAAGTTCATACTCCAGTCGCGCTATTACGTTCACTTTCGGGCAAGTACCCTTGGGAAAGGTATGAACCCCCTTACCCTCCCAGCTATGGGTTAGATAGTACCACTACTGTTCTTCTAGGAGAATAGATTTGGCATTAAATAACCTAAAAAAAATTGATATGCCATTAAACAAAGAAACCAAACCAAACCAATCATTTATTATTATCAAATTTATTTTCATTATTCATTTATCTGTTTATCTTATTAAACATATTGTTTAATTATTCAATGTATTTTTATCATTTACTTATTTATTATTAAATGTATTTTTTATCTTTTATGTATTCATTTTAATCAAATGTATAATTTTTATAGGATGATACAGCCATTTCGAGGAAGCTCTCCAACATTCTGAGGCACACTGCTGAAAAACTTGAACTTAAAATGGATTTAAGTAAGTTATTCACTATTCACTTATGAACTCGGATAAATGTCTTAAGTGCCCCATATTTCTAGCCTTACGCCACATCTAAGTTTTGGCCAGTCAACTTGGGCGGTAGAATACACTGACTGCTTCTCTGCAGAGGGGTAAGACCCCCTCCTCTAACAAGTGTCCTTGGTATGACACTAAACAATCCGATGGTGAGGTTCCAGTGATGATGGAGCTTTGGGGAATGCGGAGCACCCCTTTATTGCCATTGCTCCCAGCTCAACTCTGGCCAAGAATGGTAGTACCTGATTGGGCCCTATCTATGGGTTAAATAGAACTAACTGCATACTTATGCTAAACTGAATTGTTTGTATTAGAACTGTTTGACTAAACTGAATAGTTTAAATAGAAATGTTTTTTGACAATTAAACTGTGTAC
Organism: Sepioteuthis lessoniana; assembly: GCA_963585895.1. NCBI lineage: Eukaryota > Metazoa > Mollusca > Cephalopoda > Myopsida > Loliginidae > Sepioteuthis > Sepioteuthis lessoniana. Next base: position 15,801,275 of record OY757935.1, read on the forward strand.
TTACGCTAAACTGAATTGTTTGAAATGGAACTGTTTTTGACCTTGAAACTGTACTTACACTAAATTGAATTGTTTAATATAGAACTGTTTTGACATTTAACTGTGTGTAAACAAAATCTATACTTATACTAAACTGAATGAGCGGAATTAGAATTGTTTTGACAATTAAACTGTGTACTCATGATAAAGTGAATTGTTTGAAATAGAGCTGACTATTTGCATAAATATGGATTTGGCATTAAATAATCTACAAAGGTTCATATGCCATAAAACCCATCCAACCAACCAACCACATCTAAGCTAAGCCTAGTAAAAAAAACTACTGAATTTAATTATCATGGTTTGGTTTTTTAGTTTTTATGGTATTATTTAACCCATAGTTGATTGGGGGAGGGGCAAATAAAGGAGTTCATAAAAAAATGTAATAAAAAAACATATACAAGTATGTGTGTGTGTGTGTGTGTGTGTGTGTGTGTGTGTGTGTGTGTATATATATATATATATGCATTTAAGTATTATCTAGTTTCAAATACCGTGTGACCCCTCAAATTTGATCTCCAAAAGATGATTTCATTATATATCCTGTTTATCATTCAGGTTCCGTTTTTGGTTGGCTAAGCTAAAGCTCATATATTTTTGTGTAAATACATTCTCACTTCGACTTGGTTTTCAGAATTTTTTGAATGATTTTAATGAAACCTTCTGCTATTGTCAAAAAAGTAAACTACTGATAGGCCAAGCTAAATAGTGTCTATGGTAATAAATGGTAATTTGCTAATACTATCATAATTACAATACTTACAGTTATTATTATCCTAATTAGAAACAATGTTTTGAAAGTTTTAAAAGGAATTCATTTTTAAAAGAAAAAAACAAGAGCTTACCCAGGTTTGTAGCTGTCAACTTAATCCTTCATCATAAACCCAATATTTCAAGCATTGTTGGTAAAAAATGTTGCCTTTCTCCTATTCAGGCAGAGAACAACCATAACTCTCTGACATTTCATAGTATTTCTGTATTGTGACCTTTTACTAGTAACTCTTTTTACCACATGTTAACCTTGTTAGTTAACTTGGCTCTTACTTAAATGTAATTTCAGCCCAGTCAGCTGGGAGGCTGTAGAATACACCAACTGCATCTCCACAGAGGGGTAAGACTTCCCCCGCTAACAAGTGTCCTGGATATGACATTAAACAATCTGATTATGAAGCTCCAGCCCTGAAGTTTTGGGGAATATGGAATACCCTTTCATTGCTATTACTCCCAGGTCCACTCTAACCCCAAGTGGTAGCATCTGATAGGGTCTTATCTATGAGTCAAATAGAGCTGTTTGATATTTAAACTGTGTGTAAGCAAATAACATGTTAAATCGAGTTGTTTGGAATAGAACTGTTTGACCATTCAACTGTGCATGAATAAAGGATTGATGTTTAATTGAATTATTAATGATACATCACAATACGTGGAACCATTTAACTATGTGCAAGTGAATGAATAGTGTTCAGTAGAATAATTAATATTAAATAGCAATACTTATCAACACTTCACTGTGAGCAAACAAATGAATAATATTTATTAGAATTATTAGTATTAGATAGCAATAAATAAAACCATTTAACTGTGTAAAAACAATAGCACTACTAGACTGTGAACAAATTAGTTTAAACTCAGTTAAAAAATTGCCTACAAATCATTCACTTACAAATCATATATATAATCATTTAGATGTGTCCAAACAAATGATTGATGTTACTGTTATATAGCAATACTTAAAATCATGTAACTGTGCGCAAAAAAATGATTAATAGTAAATAGAAATATTTGAAACCATTTAACTGTGAACAAAAAAATGAACTCAGGAAAATGTGTTTACGAATCCTATATATTTAATATATATATAAAAGCAGGATTTGGCATAAAATAACCAACAATGGTTGATATGTCATAAAACCCAACGAAATCAATTAAATGTAATTTCTACTCTTCACTTCCTAAATCTATTTCTACCTTTAAATAGCGTTTTTATTGAAGAACTATTTGCTACTCTGAATTTACATGACTCTCTAAGTCATATTAGACTTCCAACCCAGCCAGTATTTCTGTACATTGTTCTATACACGTGTTTGTCAATATGTGTTTTATTCCTTTTCAGTTTTACCCTTTCCCTGAGGTTAAAAAACTTGCTTGACAAACCCTAACTTTGCTTCAGAGTTTTAATTGCTGAAACAGACGTGTCACCAGAGACACTATTCTCGCCATCCTTTTCTATCAGCCACCACTCTTGTTAAATTCTCTGGATGGTACCCAGTGTTTGCACAGAGCTGATGAATGTGAATTTTTGCTGGTTGGCTAACACTGGTGTGTCTATGTGTAGGAGTCCATTGGAGAACATCATTTATGAGTTTTTCCTTAGTGTCCAACATCAATTGTGATTTGTCATAACCAGAACACCTCTTTTTTGGGTTTGTGGGGGGTATCTTACTCCTCTGCAGATGATACAGTCAGCATATTCTAAGCTTGCCAATTTGATATAGAATTTTTTTGACCCCAAGCAGACCTATTGTTGACTTTGTTCAGAATGATTTCTCCCATATTTATGAGATTTTGGTAGACTCCTGACAGGTTTGTCAAATTTTCCATCCTAAATTTTAAGAGGGATTTGACCCTTTTAAAATGAACAAATTTTCAATCATAATTTGTGGTTACTAATAATTAATCTTAGAGTAATGATTGTTACCAAAGTAAACGAAATCAGCAGTCTGAGTTCAAATCTTGGCCAAAGCTGTTTGTATTTCACTTTGCACTAATGTCTTTAGAAAACTCCAGCTCTGAGTAAATAACAGGGCAGACTAGGTTCTTTAGCCTTGTTAAGGTAACCAGTCTAGGGAAAGGAAAACTCTAAATTCAAATTCCCTATATACGGCTTAAAAATTGATCTTCTGTTACATCCTGCACATGGCAAGTTAAATATATACTGGTTCCTTCCGTTGTGTTTTATGGCATATCAATCCTTGTTGGTTATTTAAGTCCAAATCCTGTTTATATATGTATACATACATTAAATATATGATTTGTAAACAAATAGTTGATAGGTAACCTTTTAAAACGAATCAGAGATTATTTGTTTGCACACAGCTAAATGGTTTCAAGTATTGCTATCTAACAATAATTCTATTAATATTAATCATTTGTTAGTACATAGCTAAATGATTTCAAGTATTGCTATTCAACATTAGTAATTCTATTCATCAAATAATCCTATCTAATACGAATAATTTGCCCCCTGCTGTATGGTTTCAAATAGCCAACAACAATAATCCTAAGTAAATGATTGAACAGTTCTAATTGATTCACAGATAGGACCCTAACAGGTACTACCACTCCAGGTCAGAGTGGACCTGAGTGTAATAGTAATTAAGGAGTACTCCACATTCCCCCAAAGCTCCAAGACTAGAACCTCGACATCAGATGCAGTTTAGTGTTATACCCAGGACATACAATATATCTAATTGCTACACAGGAATGTAGACCAAACATAAAAATAAGAGTTCAATAGCAGTTTTTATTTCCTGTTTGGTTTTCACTTTGTTGCTGTTGCTGAATTTTGTTGGAGAGGCTGAAGACTCTTACTGTGTTAAGATGTTCGTTATTTTGGCTTCATATAAAGCTTATATACCTTTTTTTTTCTGCTTCAACAAAGAAAAGTAAAACTCTCCATCCACCAAAAAATGGTGTGTCCAGGTTAGGACACTAAACTGCATCCCATGGTGAGGCTCCAGATTTGGTATCTATGGAGTGTGGAATACCCATTCATTGTTATTACTCCCAGATCTACTCTTACCTGGAGCGATTCCAGTTAGGATAATATCTATAGGTTAAATAGATGTTTAAAAATCATTCATATTCAATAGGAATATTTGATGCCATAACTATAAATTATTTGTATTTAGAATAGTTACTTGAAGTTATAATTGTTTATTAAGGATTATTAGTTGTTACTTGAAACCATATAACTAAATTATTTTTATTAAGAATAGTTACTTGAAGCTATAACTATTTACTAAGTATTATTGCTAGCTACCAGAGACCATGTAACTGTGTACGAAAGGCTATTATTAAATATAAATATTTACTTAAAACCATATAATTATTAGTATTAGCTAGGAATACTTGAAACTCACACCTGTGTGCAATAATTCTTGCAAATGAATGTAAATATTGTAACAATACATCCGCCCTCACCAAACATAGGGTTTATTCTGCTTCCAATCTGCTGACCATATATATCTTTGAATGATATGATTAATTCGTTATATGCCCACATTGTGTTCTTTTTTTTAGATCCAGACAACAGATCAATCACTAATCAGAGTTGCTGGTTGATAATTAAACAGATGAGACCACACAATTAAGAGAGTTTTAAAAAAAGTCAACGTCAATAAACAGAGAAAAAACACAACTTTGCAATAATAATAATATTTAGTTTTAAAAAAAAATGTCTTCAATAATGGTACAAGTATTCACCCATCCCAGAGGTGGTGGGGTTTAAATCAGAAACCTGGTTCACAAAGTAACAGTCAAGTCTTTGTATAAGTTTAGACGTTTCTATTCTCACTGTGTACAGCCTGGTGTAAGGCAATCACAATGGCTATTATGTTTACTTTCTCTCAATCCTTGGTATTATTTTATAATGTTGCAATTCAATGGACTTTCTTCACTCTTTGTATCTAGGGTAGTCTGGCAAAAGTCATGACTCAGACTAACAGGAAATTCTAGTTGTAACTTTCTGCTATTGACATGTTATTTCGGGCTTCCTCTGTCCCTCTCCAATGTCATGTTTTGTTAATTCACTTCGCTTTTTCTATACCCAGATCAGTCTGGTAAAAGGTCAGGACTCAGAGCGATGTGGAATTCTTGTAGTCAACTCATGTTCTCTCCCTGGAACTTAGTCGAGAGTGAAATCCCTTGTATTTTATGTATATCTCTTATCTGAGGGGTGGTGGTGGACAAAGCAAAAAAAAAAAAGATAAATTTCCTAATTTCAATTCCAACAATCAATTCTGCCTCTCACTGTTGCACTCTCCACATCAGCTTTACTCTTACTTTTACCCAAAAGGGGCAGTCCTCCCCAAATTTGGAACTATTACAATTTTATGTTCATGTGACATGACATCAGTAACTGTTCAATCATAACAGTAAGAAAATTAAATTAGAATTTTCCATACTTGAATTTAAAAACATGTTCCTGAATATTTTTTCTCCAGCCACTGATTGATAGCCCTGACCTTGGCAAGCCTAATTTCCATTTGATTTTGCTCGCTCTGACTTGTAGACAAAATAATTCCTGTTTAAGTTTCTGATTCATTGAGACAATTGAACTAACAATTCTATCATTTTTCAATATATATATTTTTTTGTGTCATTTTCTTTCTCATCAAAACAATATATTCCCAATTTATTCCTTATAAATCCATTTCTATTCATTTCCACTTTTTATAATGTACTAAGTTCATTCTTCTAAAATCCACCTCACTCATTTTTTACTTTTATGATCAATAAATTTCCTCAATGGACTCATCTGGTCACAATATTAATGTAAAATGAATGCATTTCCTTAACCTCTTAACATAAAATAACCCTAGACAGGTTGACATGACATTAAAATCAATCAATCAGTCAATCTGCATCAACCCGCAAATGGACAAATTTAATGAAGTCTTTAGAAAGAAAGGAAAGAATACTAAATATAAAATCTTTTTCAGACGTTTGTTAGCAAGAGTTAATGCTACTGAAATTCTTGTAGATGGATACCAACTCTATTCAAAATACCCTCAGAAATATTCCAAAATTACAAATCATATATCCATTTAAATGTGTGCAAACAAATGACTGATGTTACATTGTTACCGTAACAATTTAACTGTGTGCAAACAAATGATTAATAGTAAATAGAAATATTCATGTTAGAAATACTTGAAATCATTTAACTGTGTACAAAAGAATGAGCTCAGGTTCATATATCTACAAAATGAGTTTACAAATGATATATATATTTGATATATATGTAAAAACAGGATTTAGCATTAAATAACCAATAATGGTTGATGTGCCATAAAACCCAACCAAGCATTGCTAACTGAAGGTGACTGTTTTAAGTAGCTCATTTTAACATTTCTTTGCGTGTCAATTGAAAATATCAAGGCCTTTGTATTTGATAGTCCACAGATATGACTGCTCATCAAAAATGAACATTTCATCAGGACAATGTTAGGATTCAAAAAGAATGCTTGGTTATCATTCAAAGACCTTTGCCAAAGACTTGGAAATACAGGAACAAAGAATTATACCAAAATTGTCCAGAAACTATTGAAGAATTACAAAATGCTCAGTTGCAACATGAGTATACAGTTATAACCATCTTGCTAAGTTCCTGGAACATCTTAATGAGGTCAGTGATGAGCAAGGTGAACAATTCCCACAAGATTTGAAGATGATTGGGGAATGATGTCCAGTAGATGGGATGTAAATATGATGGCTGACTATTGTTGGACTATAAAGCAAAATTGTCCACATATTGAATACTTTAGGAAAAGCTATAAGTATAAATTCTTACCTCAACTACTTGCATACAATTTGACATACAGTAACAATATCCTTTGCATGAACAAAATAAATTTGTACAAACATTATTCAAGTGATGTTTTATTATTTTGCATTGTATGTAAATGTTCAAAATATTCTATAAAATAAGAACAAATTTGTTAGATGTAGAATTTTTTAGACAAAGCAAAGTTATCATGTTACTCAAAATGTTGATGTGATACAGAAAATCATTCTAGGATTCAGAGGCCAAAAGTTAGTTAAAAAAAAGTGTCAGATCTAACTCAACAAAAATTGTTTTGCCCATTGTAATTTAGATACAATATCCTGAGGTCATATACCGGAGTTTAGATTACTCTCTCACATAGATAATCTTCCTTTGGGGTTAGGATAGGTCTGTAAAAAATGTAACCTTTGACCATAAAAATGCATGGTAAATTTTAAAAACTTATATCAGAGGAAAAAAAAAATGGTGTCTGTGATGACAAAAATATAACTGTGGTGTATGACTTACCAATTCTAATTATCTGTATATATATATATATATATATATATATATATATATATAGTAATGTATATATATATATATATATTGTTACAAGGAATATTTCATGTGAAAATTATATTCACATGTTTGGACTTCTAAACATACGAATATAATTTTCACATAAAATATTCCTTCATCTCCTACAAAATCTGCTCAAACACATTAAAAATAAAAGAATGAGGCAGAAATTCCTGAAGTGACAAAATGGCAACAACACAGTGGAACAATACAACAAAATTTATTCACCAACAGCAAATAAGTATAAAATAGTACAAGAGGATGAGTTAACACAAAAACAAATCCTTCAACTGTTTGGGTAGTGAAATGATATATGTGAATCCAGTGATTTGGTTGTATGTGAATAAAATAGAGAAGATTTGTGGAAAAAGGAATGAGATTTAACTGTCTTTACTTATCTCAGTTAATTCATTTCTTTTATATCTCTTTCTCAGAGAAAAAAGAGAGTTCTCACCCAAAAGTCTATCTTTTCTTTCTTTTTCCTTTCTGTGATTTAACAGAAAAGCAGGCAATGTTTCTTACTTTCAGCTTTCACAATGTGTCTTGCTGTTTTCTTTTATGATCAATGTTCCGATAATATGTGGCTCCCATAATAAATCTTCATGGCTCTTTTCTTTCCATAAAACATCTTCTTATGTTGCGTAGCCACTGTGCAATATTCAAATCGGCTAACTGCTGCATGGTCCCTCTTTGGAGATTTTCACCAACTAACTTTCTGTCTTTTATCATTAAGGGTTTTCGGACTATTGTCTTCATCTTTATTGTTATTTCCACAATGTTTCAGCCAATATGTCCTCCAGCCTTCTTCTGGTGTTTGTCAAACTCAGGAACCTTCATGGAAATTCGAACTACGTTTTTTATTGACCTCCGTCTCAAAAATTTAGACAGACTTTCTGTCTGATTTATATTCTTGGCATACAAAAGGCCATCTTTGTCACATGCTTTCTTTCAGCCAATCAATGACTTCTCTATTCAAACAGTAATACCTGCTGATTTTAGCATGCAGCAGACATGGGAAAGAGTTTGGCGAGGTAGCACTCGCTCCCACTTCCTTCTGATATGGGGCATGTCTACTGGTTGACCCTTTAAGCTGTCTGTTGCTATGACTGGGGACAAGAGCAGTCTGTCTTTCTCTCTATATATATGTATGTACCTGTGTGTGTGTGTGTATATATATATATATATGGATCTCTGTGTGTGTATGGGTCTATGTGTGTATGCATTTATATATATATATGAATTCATGTATGTATATATATATGTGTGTGTATGTATTAATGTGTATATAGCCATGTATATATATATATATATATATATATAAAAATCTATTCACATGTATATGTGTGGCAGTATATTAGTTTGTCATCTGGTCTCTTATTTATGGGTGGTACTGTTTATTCATGCTTAAGATATTGTATACAATTGTTTAAGATCACAAAACCATTATTTTATAGGATTCTTTTTTAAAGCCAGGGGTTTCTCTTAGTTCTTTCTATTATATTTGAATTTCAATCTTACAAAATTATTATACCTTGATGAGTTGACACCATTTTTAAGCCTTTTCAAGTTGATGTATTTGAAAGTATATATGATATATTTATTTCTTTTAACATTTTTTTTTTCAGATGGATATGTTTTTGTGAAGGATATCCTTAAGTTGAAGAACTTCACTCATGTAACTACAGATGATATCATGAGGATTGTAAAAGAAAATGATAAGCAAAGGTTTTCATTGAAAACTGATGAAGAAACCCAAGATCTTAAGGTTCGAGCCAATCAAGGTCATTCTCTGAAGGTTAGTCATTTTCATTCATTGAAATATATATCTTGTAGCATAATGATTATCATTGTAGGAAATGGACACGATTGTTGCATAAGATATTGGTGTGATTTATTATTGACTTGTAGTGTAGCATTCAAATTAAGTCCTGATCCATTAAACCAGTGTAAAAACACAGGAGATTCAATTAGTATGATTGACAGCTTTTGAACTCAAAGTAAATCTGAAACCGCAGCTCAGATTGGATGATTTCAATCAAGGAACCAAAATGGTTCTAAAAGTTTGGAATAAGTTAGTGTTATGCCGCCATATGCCCAGCGGGCTTGCAGGGTCCCCTCCAAGTCCACAAGTTAAAGCTTGACATACAGGTAGGCTATAGATTGCCAATGCTATTTATTAATATGACAGATATCACCAACCCCTAGTTGATCCACGTTTTAAAGCCACTAGTTGAGTTGTAGGTGAGATATTGAAATCAAACACAACTAACTGGCTAGCTTTCCCTCCTCAAATATGAGGCCTTTGACAAATACAGCATTTCAACAGTAAAAGAATGAATCCAAATTGCTATGTTGGTTTAATAAAATCAAAATAGAAATATTCTTTTATTAAGCAAAACAATTCAGGCAAAAGATAGAAATGAGAAAATTGTCCTTTAACAGATGGAAAGAAAATACATTTTATCAATACAGTAGATACAGTCCAACTTTTCGGACTTCAGGTCCGGTAACAGAATATGAATTCTCAGGTTTTATCATTTTAGGAGTATTCCTTATTCTTCTCCTTTTTTTAAGAGATCAACAAGTTATCAATTATGCAGTTCAATGCAAAAGTATAAGGAAGGAGGAAATTACTATTGAATAGGATGACAATAAAAGTTCTTCAATGTGATGAATAGTTTAATTCTCGACCTTCTGATTCCTTCACACCAGATTAACTCAAAAGGTTTTTCAATCAGAGATATTCTTCTCCTCTCTGCCTTCTTTTATTCACATCAAAATGAATATAACAACAAGAGAAACTTAAACGTATTTCAATTATACTTTCATTTACTTGGGATTCCGAAGAGTTAGCGTGCTTGACTTCTAGTCATTTCTTTTCTCTTATTTCTTTCATAATGGGCTCTCATAGCCGCATTAATAGAAAGACACACATCTTATTTAATATAAGACCAAAATTTACCAAATTTATTTTATTTCTTTTTTCGTGGACAGATCTTCGACTTTGGGTGTTTTAGCTGACGAGGTCCCCAAACCCAGGAGTGTGAATTTATTCAAGGAGAAGTCTTTTCTTTCATTTTTCTCTGCTTCGCAGGATTCCCATTCCAGGACCTTAGATATGAATTTTTTCCATATCCAAATTATAGCATCTTCTCTCTCTCAAGAATAAACCGCAACTGGTTCTTTTCCATTGATTTAAAAATGATCATGTGTTAGCTTTTTGGCGGTTTATTTCTTTGCCCCAATCACAGTCCCTATCTGTGTTTCTCCACTGACTCATACATAATTCAGTAGCGACTGAGGTTCTCGCATGACCACCTCTCCTAGTGTTAACAGAGAGAGTTGAAGAGAGACAGTGCTCCCATCGCCCACACCTTCTGCCCTGGTGAATGCTGACTCTCTTGCGTCAAAGTTGCTTGTGTTTCCTCCTCTCTAACACTTATAGATGGTGAAAGATACAGAATATCGCATTTCCTCTACACATCAATAGTGAATGTATGAGGATGTTGTATTTCCTTGTCACATTAGTCAGTAAGAAATGCTTGACTTGAGTGATTGGATTTTCCATTTCTGCTTGCTAATTCCTCATTGGCCAAGAGGAATGTAAAGAAGAAATAGAACAACAGATGATGGTAGAAGACTCTGAACAAGATCTAAGATAGTGACACAAAAAGAGCTACATGAAGCAACAAAACAAAGAGATGTGTGTTGGTCAGTCATCTGAGTAAGGACTATATAACATAGACCCTGAATAGGTACATAATTGCATGACCTAATTTCAAATCGTAAACAAGGCTGTTTGCATTTCACATTGTGTTAATATTCTTGGGAATGTATGCATCCAACTATTCTACCGTCAGCTATGTTTAAATAGTAGGTCAGATTGACTCTTTAACCTTTGTATGCCAACCAGTCTAGGAGAAAGAAAACTTAAATCAAACCTGTTAAAGTCCACTTAAAAAAATGATTTTATGTCACATCTTTTGATAAAATTTTTTTTGAGGAATATCTTATCAAAAAAAAATTTTTTTAGAATAGTCACTATTTGATTTTTTTTTCTTCTCAAAATTGAAAGAATCATATTTATTTCTAAAAACGTAAGAAGGGAGAAAATTTCTGCTCAAAGATAAAATCTAATAACCTGCTTTTAATAATTTGTTCACAGCAATTAAAAATTTATAACAAAGAAAAACAGAGTTTCTTTTTATATTAAGGTTTCATTTATTATATATTTCTTATACAAATGGAATTTTGTTTAAATGCTACAGCAAGTCAAAAGTTTTACTATATTTTGGTAACATAAAACACTCGCCTGATACTCTCCAAGTGCTACTTGCTAGATTTGCCTTGGAGCACGGCCTCTGAATCTACAATTTTAGGGCTACTTGATCATGAGTGATTGTCAAAGAAACTGTTACAACGATAATGATGCTTTACAAAAACACAAAATTGATGGTTTGCTCACTTGATTAAAACACAGATTTTTTCAGCATTGTCACTGGAATTTTGTAAAGCGATAAATTAGTGTCATATTTGTTTTATCATATTTCCATATTCATCCAACCCCTCCGCTCGGGCAGGATATGACGCAAGGTCAATTTTTTTTAAGCGGAGTTTAACAGGTTTTATAGTCTTCCTAGATTACATACTTCAAACATCGATCAATCTAAAAGAAAACAGGAAGCAGACAATATCCTGCTGAAACTATAACAGATGCAGACTATGCAGATGATCTAGTCCTTCTTGCAAATATACCTGCCCAAACTGAATCTCTACTGCATAGTCTAAAGCAAGCAACAGGAGGCATTGGCCTCTATATAGGAACACGAATAAAATAGCATTCATATGTTTTAAACAAGAAGGAGCCATCTCCCCTTGAAGTGGCAGGCCTCTAAAATTAGTAGACTAGTTCACATACTTCAGCAACAATCTCTCATCTACTGAAACTGATGTCAACATACCACTAGCAAAGGAATGGACTGCTATTGACAGTTTATTGATCACATGGAAGTCTAATTAATCTGATGAAATGAAATAGGATCTTTTTCAAGCTATGACTATATCAATACTACTTCATGGATGCTAACAAAATGCCTGGAGAAAAAGCTTGTAGGAACTACACAAGAATGCTACATGCTATTTTGAACAAACCCCGGAAGCAACACTCCACAAAACAGCAGGTGTATGGCCACTTATCTCCCATCTCAAGAACCATCCAAGTAAGACAAACAAGACATGTGGGACACTGCTGGAGAAGCAAGGATAAACTCATAAGTGATGTTCTTCTATGGACTCCTGCATGTGGATGCCCAATGTTGGCTAACCAGCAAGAACCAATTTACATCAGCTCTATGTGGATACTGGATGTAGTTTGGAGGACCTGCCAGGAACAATGGTTGATAGTGATGGATGAAGAGAGAGTCAGGGAAATCTGTGCTATCAGTGCAACTTGATAATGATGATTATTGGAAATATTAGTTTACATCTCTGTAAAGGAGAGGCGTTCCACTTATCAAAGTAAATGGACTTGGCAACCCAAGTTTAAATCCTAGGCAAGGCTGTATTTCACTTTGCACTTATACTCTTGGAAAAGGCATGAATCCACTTGTTCAAACCCAGCTATAGATAAATAGCAAGGTAGACTTGGTTCTTTTACTCTTGGTATAGCAACCAGTCTAGAAGGAAAAAATTGATAAATTCCTGGGTCTTGCTAGAAAGCTGAAGAATCTGTGGAACATGAAGATGACAGTGATACTGATTGTAGTTGAAGCTCTTGGAATGGTCCCCAAAGGCATGGAAAAGAGATTAGGGTAACTGGAGATCAGAAGAATCAAGACCATCAAGGCCAGAGCACTGTTAAGATCAGCTAGAATACTTAGAAGAGTCCTGGAGAGTTACTGTCACTCACTTTAATAAAAAACTTACCGAGAGTAAAAATAATGATAAATGAAAACACTACCAAATATTAAACATAATAGAGTAAATAAATTAACAAATTATAAACCTGACATAATATTATAGATAACCACCTAGTATAAACTAAACCATCCTTCCCCACTCAACAGTATATAAAGGGATACCCATTACATGAGAACCATTTGGTCTGATGATCAAATAGGTGAATAGTGCTGCTTTAAAATTAGATGGGCAGACTTGGGGGTGACAGATAAACACCTAAATAAACAAACCAAGCAGTCAAGGTGAAACATACTCCTCCCATGCTTAACATATACCTCCCAAATGAAGAGATCATTTGCCAGGTGTCCTGACACCAAATATATAAAGATCTTTAAAGACACTTGGATATCAAAAAATAATTTTCATTCTAATTTCCATAGGCTACATTACTTGTTCATTTTTCATCACTTCTCTTATAGTGTCAGCTCCTTTAAAATCTTTAAAAAAAAACTTTTCCCAAAAGTTTTTCTCCTGACAATGACCTAAAGTCAAAACTAACTGACAACAATAAAATAAAGAATAATACGAAGGCAATATACCTTTTTTTTCTTATCATTTTTCTTCATCTTTTATTGAAGGTTTTTCAATAAGGGGACTTGAAAAAATAAAAAATGTATATTTTTTTCACAACTTTTTTTTGATAAATGTAAACTCTGCATTCTTTGGAATTGGTTTATAACAAAAATTATTTTAATCTTGCAAAAATATTTCTTTTGAGGCTATTCAAATGAAATATTTTTGCAAGATTAAAATATTTTTTGCTATAAACCAAATAATGGTGGCAAATCAAACAGAGTGCTCCAAAGCTTAAACAGAGGTCTGTCATTGAATTTTTGGTGGCTGAGAAGTGCAAACCATATGAACTTTACAGAAGAATGTGTGATGTGTACATAGAACCATGTTAAAGTCAAAAAATGTTTACAAATGGACTAAATATAGGCTTGTCACTACAAGCTTGAGTCTGAAAGACAGTCCATGAAATGGAAACACACTCTCCAATAAAGAAAAGTTCTGGGCACAGTGGTCAGTCGGATAGCATAGACAAAGTTAACAGCACTTGGTAACTATTTTTTCCTTTTTCATTTCAAATGATACTGGTATATTTGTTTGTGTATATATATATATATATATATATATATATATATATATAAGGATAGCATAGACACAAAGTTAACAGCACTTAGTAACTTTTTTCTTTTTCATTTTAAATGATACTGGTATATTTGTGTGTGTGTGTGTATATATATATATATATATATTTGTTTTTGTTTTGTTTTCATTTTCTATTTAACAGTTTCAAAGTTTGGATCTTGGATTAACCCCAATTGATGATGCAACAAAATATTCAAACGTTTTGCATGGGACTTACTATACAAACTGGAATTCCATTAAAAGACAGGTGTGTAATAAAATTATGTGTTAAGTTTTTTTGTTTTTTTTTATTGCTTATGGTTTTTAATTATTTATTTATTGTTTGCGGTTTGTTATAAGATTAATTCTTTTTTAATTCATGTTTCAGCAGCAAAAAGGACACTAAAAACAACTATTATAAAAGCTTTAAGTGTTTCTCAACCTTTTCTTCCTTGTGACCCATTTTTGGTGTCAAGAAAATATTAGGTCTTCATAAGCACAATTAGAAATTCCATGTAAAAAGAAATACAATTTTATTTACAAAAGCAATATGTAGTAGAAAATATAAATCCTAAGTTATGATTACTCTGCTCCTGGTGTCTATCAGTTGTCCAGTTGAAATTCCAACCTCTCTTCGATCTGTAATAAATCATTTCTTTGTGAATACATCATTTACTGCATAAAATTCTGACTCAATCAACCAAGTGGTGAGAAAACCAAGTAAAAATGGAACAACCTTTTCATAGATCAAGGAATGGGAGAATTTTCACTTATAACCATCCTATCAATCATTCTCTTTCAACTTTCTCTGAGCCAATGTTAAATAATAGATTAACTGTATCTATAATTTGAAAAAATGAATTAGAATCATACTCAGAGACATTAGGTTAAATGGGTGTGAGTGACACATGATGAACCTAAGATCAGTCTGAGAACTTGGCTCTAATTGGATGATATCAGCTGGACCTGATATGTACGGCTGTATACTATTTTTAAGGCCTCATAGAATACCTGCACACAGCTGTTTTCTTTCAGCGAGGTTGGTCTACTACTCATTCTTAATCTCTCAAAATCTGCTCACAGCATATGATACAGAACACAGTTTTCTTTTCAGGACAAGACAACTGAGCTAAGTAGGCCTGATGGGTTGATCTTTTCTTCACCAGCAGTTCTTGAATTTCTTCATTATTTTATCAAACCAATCTTTCTTTTTTTCTGAGATCTTGAGGACTTCCATAAATGT
The DNA here is from genome assembly GCA_963585895.1 of Sepioteuthis lessoniana. Classification (NCBI taxonomy): domain Eukaryota; kingdom Metazoa; phylum Mollusca; class Cephalopoda; order Myopsida; family Loliginidae; genus Sepioteuthis; species Sepioteuthis lessoniana. The sequence goes on from OY757935.1 coordinate 15,816,772, forward strand.
CTGCAGGAATCAATCAATCATTTAAGCATGAAAAGTTTCCCCACCAATGGTTTATACTTTATTAAATTAGATTATTTTTTTGTGATACTGGTTGAAAACTTTTTTGTTTTGAATTTTAAAGGGGTTAAAGAGAATGAGTAGAGTGCATATCCATTTTGCACCTGGTCTACCTGGAGAAAATAAAGTCATCAGTGGTAAGTGTAATCATTTGATTAATTTGTTTGTATGTATGTTCATTAGTCTTGCAAGCAGGAACGGATTATAACAAAATATAATGATTGCTCAACCAACACCACAGTTTTGTCTATTGCTAAAATGTCCAACTTATTCTATTTTTTGTTTACTATCTCACCAGATTCTTTCTTTTTTATTTAATACCTCCCAACCCTTTCTTTCCAAATAACTACCCCCACTTTTATACTTAATATCTCTTCACTTTTTCTTTCTTTTCTTCTATCTCATCACTCTCTTCTTTTTTTTTTAAATCTCTTCACTCTTTCTTTCTTAATATATTATCACCCTTTCTATCTTAATATCTCTTCACTCTTTCATTGTTAGTATATCCCCACTCTTTCTTTCTTAATATCCCCCTACTCTTTCTTTTTTAGAATCTTCCTACACTTCACTCTTTCTTTCTTTATACTTTTACTTTCTTAATACCTCTTCAATATTTTTGGTTGGTTAGGTTTTATGGGATATCAACCTTTGTAGGTTATTTAACGCCAAATCCATTTTTATGTAAATAATCAGTTCTATTTCAAACAATTCACAGTTTAATTGTCGAAAACATTTCTATTTCAAACTATTCAGTTTATTTAAACAGTTCTAATTCAAACAATTCAATTTAGTATGAGTACATATTTTGTTTACACGCAGTTAAATATCAAATAAATATATAAAGCAATTCAGTTTAGTGTAAGTACAGTTTCAATGTCAACAACAGTTCCATTTCAAACAATTCAGTTTAACAGAAGCACACAGTTTAAATGTAAGTACAGTTTAATTGTCAAAAACATTTCTATTTCAAGTTATTCAGTTTAGTCAGACAGTACTAGTTGAAACAATTCAGTTTAGCATAAGTATGCAGTTCTATTTAGCCCATAGATAGAACCCTATCAGGTGCTACAACTCCGGGCCAAAGTGGACCTGGGAGCAATGGCAATGAAGGGATGCTCCACATTCCCCAAAGCTCCAGATTTACTGGAACCTCACCATCAGATTGTTTAGTGTCATAACAGGACACTCATTGGGAGTGGGGGATCTTACCCCTCTGCAGAGGTGCAGTCAGTGTATTCTACAGCCCCAGCCAACTGGGCAATACACAGAGTTAATGTCAAAACAGTTTTATTTCAGATAATTCAGTTTAGCATAAGTACACAGTTTAGGTGTCAAAGCAGTTCTATTTCAAGCAATTCAGTTTAGCATAAGTACACAGTTTTGATGTCAAAACAATTCTATTTAGCATAAATATGCAGTTTAAATCCAAAAAAAAGTAAAATCCATAAACCAATGATTAATTCTATTTAACCCATATCAGGTGCTACCATTCCGGGCTAGAGTGGACCTGAGATCAATAGCAATGAAGAGGTACTCTGCATTCCCCAAAGCTCCAGTATTACAGGAACCTCACCATCAGATTGTTTAGTGTCATATACAGGACACTTGTTGGGGAGGGGTTCTTACCCCTCTGCAGAGGTGCAGTCAGTATATTCTACTGCCCCAGCCAATTGGGCAATCAATATTTTTGATATCCCTCTATTCTTCATTCTTTCTTAATATCTGTCTCCCTACTCTTTCTATTTTGGTATCTCTTTAATCTTTCTTTCCTAATATCTCTTCATACTTTCTTAATACCTCCTTACTCGTTCTTTATTTTTTTTATTTGTTTCTTAATATCTCCTTACTCTTCTTTTCTTTATATCTCTTCACTCTTTTGCTTTTGCAGTATTCCTTTAATTTTTCTTTCTTGATATCTCTTCATTCTTTCTTTATTAATATTTCTTCACTCTTTCTTTCTTGATATCTCATAACTTTTTCTTTCTTTTAATCTTTTCTCTCTTCCTTCCTTTCTTTCATAATGTCTCTTAATTCTTTTTTTTCTTAATATCTCTTCACACTTTTTTAATATATCTTTATTCTTTCTTCTTGAATACCTTTTCATTCTCTCTTTCATGATATCTCTCTATTCTTTTTTTTTAATATCTCTTCATTTTATCTTTCTTGATATCTCTTTATTTCTTCTATTTTCTTATATATGTTTCTTAATATCTCTTCACTCTTTCTTCCTTTGTATCTCTCCACTCTTCTTTCTTAATACCTCTTCATTCTTTCTTTCATAATAACTCTTCACTCTGATTTTCTTCTTAATATCTTTAATAATTATGATAATAATCACAATAAGCAAATAGAATTAGTAGAATGGAAGATAAAACTAGTCAAAAGCAATAATAATTATAATCCAAAAAAAGAACCATCCCCATCAACTATAGACCAATAACGTTAACCTATAATGATGACAGTTCTGACCTCACAAATTAAAGAAATCTATTACTCATTTGAAAACCTATTTCTGGATGAACTAAAAGGATTCCGCAAGCAAACAACAGAAACTGATGACCTATTATAAATATATCAATACATTCTCAATGAGGCCAAAACAAAACAGAGAAATGTAGCATGGATTGACTACAAAAAGACCAATAATATGATCTCACAAACTTGGATAATATTGTCTAAAAATGTACAAAATATCCAACAAAGTCATAAACTTTGTCATAAAAACAATGAAAAACTGGAAAGTAGAATTAACAGCAGGAGGAAAAAGTTTAACTAAGGTGAAAATCCAAAGTGGCATCTTTCAGGGAGACTCACTCTTGCCACTATTATTTGTTATAGTTATAAAGTAAAGTTGACGACCTTAGTTGAAGGTGACCCAAAGGCTCCCTTTTTAATAGCTACTACACCGAGTTGTAAGGGAGGGCGCTACTCCATTCCCTGGATTGCTCCACTTTGGCCTTGATCCTTACCTTATAATGCTGTGTGTTAAGCAAGGCGAAATCAAGTACCATTTTTAAAGTCTTTGATATGACTCGACCTGGGACCTGGGACCATTGGCGAACACTGTACCCATTACGCCAATGGCCCGGTATTATAGCAATAATAGCACTCAATTATGTACTTAGAAAGTGCACAGGGGCTACAAATTTACAAAACCACAAGAAAAGATTAATCACCTTAGGTACATGGATGATATCTAGATATTTACAAACAACTGTATGAATATTTCAAGTGACAAACTGGCAAGATTGTATATGAGAAGACCAGGACATGGCTACAAAAAGGGAAACCTCAAAAAACTGAATCCTTTCTAATACCAACACAAAACAACACCAGAAGGATCAATTATATCAAAGCAAAAATTGATAATATGCAACAAAATAGCAAGTGTTGGCTATGTGATGACAGAGATGAAATGGTTAATCATAAAATAAGTGACTGCAGCTAACTAGTGAAAAAGGAATATAAGACTAAACACAACTGTGAAGGAAAGATGATCCACTGGGAATTGTGTAAGGAATTGAAATTTGACCATACTACCAAATGGTATATGCACAAACCATAATCCATCCTAGAGAACAAGGCTCATAAAGTTCCCTGAGACTTTGAGATACAATCGAATTACCTAATCCTGGCCAGAAGACCAGACCTAGAGTTAATTAACAAGAAAAAAGAACTTGCTATCTTGTGGGTTTTGCTATTCTGGTTGACCATGTAGTGAAAATGAAAGAAACCAAAAAGACGGACAAATACATGGACCTGGCCAGTAAGCTAGAAAAATTATGGAGCATGAGGCTGATGGTGATACCAATTATAGTTTGTGCACTTAGAACAGTCCCCAAAAGGTTGGAAAGGGAACTGGAAGAATCAGAAATCAGTGGAAGAATCAAAACCATCCAGATTACAGCATTATTGAAATTAGCCAGAATACTGAGAAAAGTCCTGGGGCCCTGAGAAGACTTGCTGTCACTGAGACTCCAGTGAAAGACCATCAGCTGATGTGAAAAACTTGCAAGGAGTATAATAGTAATGATACTTGCTATTAAGATGCAGACTGTTGCCTGACAAACTGAAAAGATGCCACAAGGAAACAAGAGGAACAGGATATCTACTATACATTGACCAACACATCCTCATGGACAGCAAAACAAGATAAAAAATGTTGTTATGGCATAGATTGACTACAAGAAAGCATACAATATGATCCCACAAAGCTGGATGATATATTGTCTCAAAATGTACAATATATATGATCATCATCATGTTGTGCCATCAACACGGATATCCCTGACCCTCTCCTGCCACCCTTCTCTATCTTCCGTTTGCTTCTGGTAGGTCTTCAAGGCTACATCTTGTATTGGCACTGAGCTGTTGTATGTAGATTCTAGCTGGTCATCCTGCCTATGCTCGTCCATGTTAAGGAGTCCAGAGGAGTATGTCACTTATGAGTTCATCTCTACTTTTCAAGCAGGGTCTCGCATGTCTGGTTCATCTAACTTGGATAGTTTTCATGATGGGTGGTAAGTGGCCGTACAGCTGCTGCTTTGTGGGGTGCTGCCTCCAAGACTTGTTCAATATTGCTTGCAGCATTCTTGTGTGGTTGCCATCAAGCTTTTACGGTATATATAAGTCTTAAAGTTTATCAAAGAAAACTCTGAAAAACTGGAGAATGAATTTTGCAGCAAGAGGAAAATGTTTAGCTGACGTGAAAATCCAGAAAGGTAAATTCCAGGGAGATGTGCTATCACTATTACTCTTTGTAATTGCGATGATGCCACTCACTTACATACTTAGGAAATAAACAGGCTGCCACAAACTTACTAAATCATAAGAAAAGATCAATTACCTAATATATATGGGCAACATCAAACTGTTTGCCAAAAATTTTTTTAAAATTCAAAACATTAATACTGGCAATGAGAATATATAGTCAGAATATAGGGATAGAATTTGGGATAGAAATATGTGTCATGCTAATGATGAGAAGTGGGAAATGACAAATGATGGAAGCAATAGAAGTACCAAATCAAGAAAAAATCAGAATGCTCAAAGAAAAGGAAACTTAAAGTACCTGGGAATATTAGAAGAAGACACCATTAAACAAGCAGAGATGAAAGAAAAAAATTTTAAAAATATCTTAGGAGAACAAGAAAACTACTTGAAACCAAACTATATAGCAGTAATCTTATCAAAGTGATAAATACCTGGGCTGTTCCTCTTATAAGATACTTGGGACCATTCTTGAGGTGGATGAAAGAAGGATTTCAACAAATGGAGCAGAGGACAAGAAAACTAATGATAATGCATAAGGCCTTACATCCAAGAGAGACTATATGTGTCAAGGAAAGGAGGAAGAGGACTCACCAGCATTCAAGATAGCATCAATGCATTGATACGATGATTCAAAGACTACATAAAAATCAACAAAAAAAGACTAACTACAGTAACCATAGACAGTGAACAGTGACCAAAAACAACGGAAACTATACAAGAATCAACAGAACAACAATAATTAGAAAATAAAAATGGGAAGAAAAACAACTGTATGGCAAGTGACAAACAGGTGAAATCTCACAAGAGAAGACTTGAATATGCTGAAAAAAAGGGAAACCTTAAGAGAAAAACTGAATCTCTTATAGCTGCACAAAATATCGCCATAAGGACCAACTATGTTAAAACAAAAATTGATAAGATGCAAGAAAATAGCAAATGTAGGTTATGTGGTCATAGAGATGAAACAATCAATTACATAACAAGCGAATTCAACAAATTAGCACAAAAAGAGTTTAAGACTAGATACAACTGGGAAGGTTATCCACTGAGAATCGTGCAAGAAATTTAAATTTGACCATATAAGTGGCATATGCACAACCCAGAATCCATCCTAGAGAATGAGATACACAAAGTTCTCTGGAACTTTGAGATACAAACAGATCTCCTAATCTTGGCCAGACACCCAGACCTAGTGATAGTCAACAAAAAAAGAGAACCTGCCAGCAGACCACAGAGTAAAATTCATCATCATCATCATGACGTGCAGCTAGCACGGATATGCCTGACCCTCTCTCTCCACATTTCCCTATCATTCATCGCCTTTGGCAAGTCTTCAGGGTTACATCCCGTATCATCACATAGCTGCTGTATGAATGTTCGAGTTGGTCGTCCTGCTTTTGATTGGCCATATGTGGGGGTCCACAAGAGCACATCACTTACAATCTCGTCTTTGCTTCTCCAGCAATGTCCGGCATGTCTGGTTCGTCTAGCTTGTATAGTTTTCGTGATAGGTGGTAGGTGGCCGTACAGTTGGCGCCGTGTGGGGTGTTGCTGCCAGGACCTGTTCAATATTGCTCACAACATTCTTGTATAATTGCCGTCAAGCTTCTTCTCCAACCGTTTAGTCAGCGTCCAAGTAGTGCATCCATACAGCAGTATCGACACGACCGCAGCCTGGAAGAAACTGCGTTTCATTTTATCGGTCAGGTTTGATTTCCATATGATTGAAAGCCAATCGATAGCTGTCCATGCCTTCCTTAGCCGTGTGTTGATGTCTTTTTCGGTTGATGAGACACTGCTTCCTAGGTAGGTTAATTTGTCAACCAGTTTCAGGGAGGTTCCGTCTAGTGTGGAGATGTCGCCTTTCTGATTAAAGCACATAAATTCAGTTTTGTGTGCATTGACATGGAGTCCAATACCTGCAGCAGCTCGTTCTAAACTATGCAGTAGTGTTTCGGCTTGGATGGGTGTATTGGCCAGTAGCGCTATGTCGTCGGCGTGAATTTTAATTGTAAACCCCCCCAAAAAAGATTAACGTCTAAGACTTCTCCCACCCCCAAAGTCAAAATTTAGAATAAGAATTCTAGAATATACACGTGCTGTTGAAGCGTTGGTATGTATATATTAATGACATAGTCGTCCATGGTCATTAGAAAATTTTAGAAGGAACATATCTGTTGCTATGAAGTCCTACTCAAAGGTAAATCTTTGGTAACTGTCTATTTAAATCATTGATTTTCATGTCTTGTAAAATCATATGCCTAACATTTGCATTTAAATGTAGACTTTCTAATTGGCCAAAGTTTATTCCAGGTGAATATTTTTGAGACGACGAAATAGATTTGTTTTAAATTTAGTGCCTTAGTTCTATGAGTAGTATAATTGTTTAATTACTGAAATACTGTAGCCCTCACCTCACCCCACCCCCCATCTCAGCAGCCTAACACGAAATATTTAAAAACTAAAAACCAAGTGAATTCTTATTGTAAAAAAAAAAAACGAAAAGGAAAAATTAAAAGAAAACAAAAAGAGAGATAAGTATTTAGACCTTGCTAGAGAACTGAAAAAATTATGAAACATGAAAGTGATGGTGATACCAATTGTAATTGATGTGCTTGGTACAGTCCCAAGGATGAGGAAATAAGAGGACAAGTGGAGACCATCCAAACTACAGAATTATTAAGATTTGCCAGAATACTTATAAGATTACTGGAGACTTGAGAAGACTTGCTGTCACTCATACTCCAGTGAAAAACCATCAGCTAACCCTGGTGTGAGAAACTCTCAAAAGAATAAAATAATAATAATAATAATAAGCAAATAGAATTAGAAAGATACAGGATAATACTAATCAAAATTATGAATGATAATGAATCATTGATTTTTTGTTATTTCTACTGATAAACCTTAGTGATATCATAATTATATCTATATTTTCATTTTTTTAGGCATGCGTTCAACTTGTGAGATACTTATCTATATTGACCTCGAAAAAGCAATAAACGGTAAGAACTTCCATATATAATTTTTTTTTTTTTCAAATTAAAAACGTTAGAAAAAAACCCTCCACCTTGTTATTTGTACTGTCTGAAACATCTCGGCATGAAACTTTTAATAAAGATATTTGGTTTACTTCAGTTGTTTAAAGACATATCAGCTCCTAATGGGTTATTTAATAATAAAAGTGCAAGGCTAATTTGGCACAAAATTCAATTCCTATATGATCTATAGTTGAGAAATAAATTATTATTACATAGTGCATATTTACCAAATGCATCCACCATAAGTTGGATGGGAGACGATGTCAATTTTTAAGCAAAGTAAAGCTAGTTTGAACTCATAGTTCTTTATGACACCAATGTTATCTAAGAAAAAGTCATGCTGCTATACAACTTAGGATAAGTGACACTGAATGAGTCGCCAAAAGAGAGTAACCCTAGCATCAGACGTCCTTATAGACTCCAGCTCCGGGTTTTTGCCACTCCAGCATGGCAATTAACACTTGGATACATCTGAGAACAGCTAGGGCTAGAACTTGAGATTAACTTAGGTTTTACTTTGTAAAATGGAGTAAAAACAGCAAGCTCCAGCTGATTATAACAAGATCAGAAGGTTTGCAGTTAGTTATATTTTTTCATAGAACTTATGTCACCAATACCAATTATTGTGTAATGTTTCAATAATAAAATTCTGATATCTTTGATTTTGTGGAAAATGAAGTTTTTTATAGTGTTATATAATTAAGGAATGATTTTTTTATATTAATCATTTTTCGTTAATTATATTTTATCATTCAGTTTGGTTGGGCTTTAACTATTCAGGTTAAGAGTTCAGGTGCATAGTCACTCACGCGCAAAGGATATGACAATCACAATTGTCATAATAAACCCCAGACAGGAAATGAAGCTGGAGTGTGGATGACGTCATGCCCGGAAGAGATGGTCCTGAGAATTTGAGGATTTTGAAAAAGAGTCAGTTGAGAAGTTAAGATTGAACCATGGAGGCATAGAGTTGAGTTTTCTACTGTTGCGGCAGCGGTTAAGTTTTTTGGGTCTCAACTGGCAGAGATGAATTGAGATCTTAAACATCACAAGATGCGCCGCGTGTTGGGGATGGTCAGATAGTATGGTCAGCATACTATGGTTAGTAAAGACCTTTAAGAATTGTGTCTCTCCCCTCGTGTCATAGAACCGAAGTCAGAAATTAATAAACCATTCGTATCTGAAACAACAGAGTCCACCTGTATTATATGTGCTTTGTATATGTAAAATATACAACAGTAGAAAGTATTGCTAAGCATTTACTTATTTATAGGTAATAGCCTTAAAGATTATAAAGATTTTTTTAATATTACTTATTTCATAAATAAGAAATTTTAATATTAAAAGATTTTTAAGAAATATTACTTTTTTCACCAATAAAATTTTTGAGATTTAAAAGATTTTTTAGAAATATTGCTTTATTTCACAAATAAGATTTTTTAAGATATAAAAGCTTTTTAAGGAATATATTTATTTCACAAATAAAATTTTCAAGAATTAAAAGATTTTCTTTTAAAATATTACTTAATTTAATAAATAGAATTTTTGAGATTCAAAAGATTTTTATAAAATGTTACTTTATTTGTCCTACATGTGTCAACATACTGGAAAAATCAATCAATCAAAAATTACATATCTAATTTTATGCTTTTCATTTCAGATGGTTTGAAATTTTTCCTGTCAGACAACAACGTCATCTTAAGTAGTGGTGATAAAGATGGCATCATTGCCCCAAAATATTTCTCCAAAGTAATCGATTATAGACTTGGTAAATTTTTTATTTCAATTCTAGTTTTTTACCTACTAAAATATAACTCCATCTAATTTTATTTTTTATGATCACATAAATCATTGAAAGTCACCTGTTGTGAATTAATGGTTAACTAGTTTCTCTAGACAATTTGCTTGTGTTGTCAATTTGATTCTTACAGAGCAGCCTGTTTCTGTAATTCTTTGCTTGATTAAGGTATGTATGGAAATATGTGGGGGACTCCACATGGCATAATGGCTTTAGTTCTAGACTGCAACCTCAAAGTAACGTATGGGTTATCTATTATTACTGCTGTTCTTCTACTAGGATAGCTTTGGCCTTAAACAATCCACAAAAGTTGATATGCCTTTAGAAACCATAAAAATATCTATCAGCATTCTCCCTGTAGAATTATGTTTAACAGATTATCCTTGCAAACAATTTAGTATATTCTACTCTGGATGCTCTGCTCTTATGAATTTTAAGCTAACCTTAGAAAATATCTGTAGATTAATGTTTAACAAGTTAGACTTTAAGATGGCTTAATAGTGTAGTGAGTTAGATCCTCGCAGGATAACCTGCTCTTGGGACCCAAGATTTGGAAATAACTATAACAAGGTAGTTTGATAGTGTTGTGAGTTTGATCCTCACAAGGTGAGCTGCTTTTGTGCTTCAAGATTAGGGAATATCTATAACAGGTTAGACTTTAACTTAGCTTGATGGTGTCATGAGTTTGATCCTCACAAGGTATGCTGCTCTTGTGATATAAGATCCTATTTACCAACCCCTCCGCTTGGGCAGGATATGACACAAGGTCAATTTTTAAGCGGAGTTTAGCAGGTTTTAATTCAGAGTTTTCCTTCTCCTAGACTAGTTGCCTCACCAAGGCTGAAGAACCCAGTCTGTCCTACTATTTACCCATAGCTGGAGGGAGAATAATTGGATTCATACCTTTCCCAAGGGTATTAGTGCTATGTGAAATGCAATCATTCTCGTCCAGGATTTGAACTCGAGTCGCCGTGTCCATTTCCTACGACGATAACCATTACACCACAGGCACCTCATCTTGTGATATAAGATGAGGCAATATCTATAACAGCTTAAATATTTTTCTTTTCTTTTTTAACTAGTAATTAACCCAAGCAAGGCCAAATTGTTTTCTACTCAGTAAAGGGTTATGATGATATGGCAATAAATACAAAGATTGATTGGAACAGAGATGATGATTGAAGATGGGTATATGAATGTATGAAGAGACAGGTAGTGACTATGTCATCTAAGGACCAATAGGATATTTATTGACCCTTGAATGAAAGAGTTTAAGGTCATTTGCAGTTGGAGAACATTTATGACGGAGTTTGTTCCACATTTTAGCTGTTCTTGAGAAGAAGCTGTTCGAGTGGATCAGCTACACTTTATGGATGAGCTGATAACAGAAGAATGGTGCACCAATGTGCCACAGATTCTCCCAAACAACAATCCTCTGTTCTCGATTTAAAAGTTTTTCCTTCTCCTTGACTGGTTGCCATACCAAAGCTTTAAGTCTTTCCTACTATTTTACCCATGACTGTGTGGTGGGAAGAGAAGGATTCATACCTTTCCCAAGGACATTAGCATGAAAGAAAAGGCAAACACCTTTGTCCAGGATTTGTACTTGTCTCTTCAAGTTCCTTACAACAATAACTGTTATGCTATAAATGCTTCATATATATATATATATATATATATATATATATATATATATATATATATACAATGGATTAGCTTAGTGAATAAAGTTTAAGAATAGAGTGGTCCATGTTGACTGCAACTGTGTTTGTGGCTGGTACAGTCATAGCTGCTGCAGCTCTGGTCAGGGTTTGATGGCATTGTGTTGTGTCCTTGAAAGTAGCTCTGCAGATATTTTCAAAGGAGACAACATGGCTGGTAGTGAAACACCAGGTGTCACAGTTCCCAGAGCTGCCATCAGCAAGTACAAAAAGACAACATAGGAGATTAAATTGACATTTTGCTGTAAGTGTAATGTCACCAGAAATTAAACTTTATTTTGCAAAAAAAAACAAAATCTACACATTAAAATTGTTTTCTCTCTCTCTCTCTCTCTCTCTCTCTCTCTATATATATATATATATATATATATATATATATATATATATATAGTCATCCACAGATAGACTGTTTTGTTGTTGTATAGTGTCTCGTACCACGTAACTCCCGGTATCTCGGAGGTATAAAAGATACTGTTTCTTAAACACGTAGGTTCTGCAAGATCTTGGTCAGTAGTAAGACCAACTTTGGATGTAACACCCAAAGCGTGAGACTTATAATATTTGTCACTTCAGTTAATAAATAATTAACTCTATTTCATTGTGTATCTCTTCCTTACCACGATACAACAGTTGTAACACAACTCTTCAGTGTGGCTAGATACACGAGAGTCCCGAAGCTGGGATCGAAACCTAGCTGATTTATATGCTAGCTGTAGATTCTACCACACAGCCATGGGGAAACTAGCATAAGCGGAGGGATTTTTAATGCCTATGTATCACTTTTTTGTTTTGTTTTGTTTACATATATCCACTTAACGGCTACCGAGAGCTCAGTTCGTTCAAAGAGCCTTGCCTTACATGATTGGCAACCATTAATTCCCTTGCTAGAGAGCTCAACCCCATGTGGGTGGGGGAGCATATATCATATATATTTTTATACCTATTCTATAATTCTGATGGTATGAAAAAAAAACTACAAATGATAAAATTTGTAAATAAGAAATATTACACAAACTGATATCAGGGAAAAAATTCAATTGAAAAAGGAAAGACTAAAAACATTTGTACTACTTGAAAATAATCAACCAGCATGGCAATGCCTAGACAAAAGAAAAAAAACACCTACAGAATCACCTAAATTGAAATTTAAGAGTGCTCAATACACTAAATAGAGCAAATTTAATATACCTACAGAACCAGAAGTAATCTACCAAGGTTACACCTACTGGGTTATTAGGCTAATTCTGACTCCATATATATATATATATATGTGTGTGTGTTTGTGTATTTTATTAAATAGGACAGACACTGTTTCTGTCTATTTTATCATTTTGAACAAATCCTGGAAGCAGCACCTTAAAAAACAGTAGTTGTATGGCCTCTTACCTCCCATCTCAGAAACCATCCAAGAAATACAAGCAAGACATGCTGGGCACTGCTGGAGAAATAAGGGCAAACTCATAAGTGACATTCTCATTTGGACTCCTACACATGGACACACCAGTGTTCGCCAACCAGCAAAACTTGTGCAGACATTGAGTGTCTTCTAGAGGACTTACTAAGTGCAGTGGTCAATGGGGACAAAGGAATCCTTACTGTTGGCACTCCTTGGTAAGGTAATATATAATATACACAAACAACAGCTGTGCAACCAATAAAGCCTTCATTAGATGGTGCCACTGGAATCAGGCATGATTTCGGGGCCAAAGCATCATTACCACTTAACCAGAGTTTCCCAGCAGTATTTTACAATACCACCAGACTTTGTTAGTTTGTCGGAATGATTGATTAAGACTCTTGATATCTTTATTATATTCACAATTTTCCAGTATCAAAATGTTAATTCAATAATGTAAGATTTTAATTATTTGATAAGATCACACATCAGTATACTGAATGTTATTGAGAATAGAATTTCCATGAAATTTTTATGCCAAGGCAATGTATAAGATCTCAATAATTAAATCAACATATATATGTATATATTTTAATGGATGAATGAATAAGTACAGATAGCATAGACACAGTCAGTTGCACTTAATGACTGGCAGTTTCTTGTGATTATCAGACCAAGTCTATGCTATCCTAACTTAGATATATATGCTTATCAGCAATGTTGAGCACTCTTTATCAAAAAATATACCAAACTACATTATCAATATATATATATATATATATATATATATATTGACTCCAAAAGAACTTATATATATATATATATAACTTTATATATATAACTTATATATATATATATATATATATATATATATATATATATAACTGACTCCAAAAGAACTTGACTATGAATTAAACTGCTCAAAAACATATTTTAATCCCCAAGCGCTTACATTCTCATTATTCATTAACTTTTACATTAGAAATATATGAAAATATTAAAATGTTTAGAATTTAAAAAAATATTTATTATTGTTCATTGACTAATTTTTCTATTTAGATGAAACATTATTATTATTATTATTATTATTATTATTATTATTAATTTTGTATTTTTTAAATTGGAGTTGCTTCTTTTTTTTATTACAACTCACTGGGATCATTATTTCTTTAGCAATGAGGAATGGCTCACATCAGAATGATGATAAACGATAAGCTTTCAGTGAAGCTTGAACTAAAGAAATTGATTTAAATACACAAGATAAAATGAATAACAACACACATAGGTTTTCAATAATTATTGTCCAATGTCTGTAATTTCTGATTTTTAGTTTACACCTCAATACCAATTAGAATTTTCTTTTCATTTTAAGGAAAACCATTTGATATAGAAGAATCGAGCGTAAGGAAATTGCCTGTTGGAATGGTAGATGATGATTCTTCCCGTAAAATCTCAGCAACAGTTATGAAATACAAGAACCAAAATGATAAAGGCAAATCCAAGAAATCACTATGTAAGTATAAACATTCTAAAATAAATGAATCAAATACTGAAACCATGATAGTAGTCATTTACTAAACTTAGACATATGATGCAGCACCCTCCCCTACATCTCGGTGTAGTAACTATTGAAAAGGGAGCCTTCGGGTCACCCTCTACTAAGGTCTCCAACTTTACTTACTTTTATTATTGTTAATAGCATTCTGTTTAAAAATGTAGTGGAATAAGTAATGTTTAGAGAATTTTTTTCAAAAAGGATAACATGGCCAATATAGCAAACCTCACATTTGCAATGAAATTTATAAGAAACTTCATTAAATCTACACTATTAAAAAATGGATATTCTGAGGACAAAATTACTAGTACCATCAGATATAAATGTATGCAGTTTTCTGCCAACACTAAATTTGGCCCTGAAAAATACCCTGTATATCTTAAATTACTATGGATAGGCAATCCTTCAACCCAATTGATAGAACAAGTTAAAAGATTTGTCAGTCGTAGTTTTAATGCTTGTTAACCTATGTTTTGTTCTTAAATCCATTGTGCTTTTTCTACCTAATCTCAAAGATAGTGTGTCTCTTCATTATAAAAGTTTCTTAATCTATAAACTTGACTCCTATTGGCCTATACATCCTGCACTAATGCTTATAATCCTAATATGTTTACTATTCTTGAATTCATAAATAGTGAATGATAATTGTCAGTAGTAGAGACACTCTATATCACTTAATACCAACCTACTCTCTGCAAGCAAAAAGAATTCTATGATCTTCTTTAGTTCAACCCTACTTATTATACTGCAACTAAACCTGACTTAATCAAAGAAAAAAACAAAAAAGAACTGTACCAATCCTTCCATGTAAATAATTTTTTTCTTTTTTCTCTTCTTTAGAGTTTGTTTCTCATTTAAATGTTTTTCTTTTTTCCTTTGTTGTCAACTACCTTGATTGTTATTGCTTACTTGTTACAGAGTTTCTCTAACAAGACATGACCTAAAAAAAAGTCCTCTTTTAGAACTTGCAATGTATGCTCTACTAAAAGCTACTCTGAAATTTTGCATGTACCATAGAATATATAAAAAAAAAAAAAAATTATATACAAAAACTGCTGCCAAAGAAGCAGTCTTGCTTCCAGTAAAGTCTTCATCAGATGATGACCCTGGGTTCAGGCATGGTTTCGGGGCCAAAGCATCATTACCGCTAACCCAGATACTACCAGACTTTATTGGATGGTGTTTAATCTGTACGAATGCCATATCCGTTCAGATGCAGTTACAGTCTTGTTTTGGATCTTTTTTATATATTCCCTCTTCTTTGCTGGTGTAAGTCCGATTTTGTTAAAAAATGTAGAATTTGCGTTTGAAATAAAACCTCGACATCCAATCTCAAGAGGAAATATGTCTGTTGACCAGTCATTCTTAGTACACTGTTCATGTAGGTCTTCGTACTTTTCCAATTTCCGCTGATGCACCCAGTCGATGTTGGTCTCGAAAGGGATTGTTAATTCTGCAATGATAACTTTTTTTGAATTAACTGACCAAATGACGAGATCTGGATGCTGCCGAGTTGATGTTATTTCCATTGGAAAAGCGAGTTGTCAGTCTACATCAGCAATAACACGCCAGGCCGTGCAACCATCAAGCAATGTTGGTTTGTGCCTATTATTTCTATGTGGAGTTTTCGAAACGTTTCCTTCTTTTACAAATTGCATATTTGTCTTTATAGATGGAATTTCATTAGCAGTTTCACAACACATTTTTGCAATCTCAGCAATAATCCCTAAGATTTCATTATGTCTCCACGTGTAGCTTCCTAGGGAATACTGAAATCCAGTTAGGACGTGTTTGAGGTTAGCAAGCTTCCCACATGCTTTGCAAAGGTTAGATGTACTTAACCCCCAGAGTTTAAAATTTACTGGTGTAGGTAATATGTTGTAAACTGCCTTAATGAGGAAACCTAATTGTTTAGGCTCCATTTGTTTGATGTCGCTCCATGTGATAGTCCTGTCCTTAGTGTTTTCTCACCTAGTCCATGCACCTTGTTTGGGCTGTGCCACAGCTATGGCAAGACGTTTGCTTTCCTCAAAATCATGAATCTCTTCCGAAATCATTCTTCGTTTATTCTTTGTGGTCTCTTTCGACCATCACTTTTGTGGGTGAAGACCAAATCCAGCTCTCCCAGTTGCCACAGAGCCGATTACTTCTTTCATTTTGAGGGAAGATTCTGCCGTCTCCACTGCATGTTTCGCATTCCATTTTCACCCTGTTATTATGGCAGGTTGTGCACTTTTCACCAGTGGGTCCACAGAGTCACGCAACATTTGGAACAGTCGTGCTTTACCTAATTTCAATTCCTCAACAAGTGACTTTGTTGGTAGTTTCAGTTTCATTGAGGAACTGTATAAAGCCATGTTTGTTAAGGATTTAGGAACTCTTAACCATTTCTTTAGGAACTTACTGATTAAACTCTCCATTTTTTTCAATTCTCGAAAACAATACCTCATATATCTGCATGGGCCATGCTAATCTTGGAATTAAACCAAAATAAACACACCATAGTTTATCTTTTACAATGAGGTCACATTTATCAATGGAGAGTAATCCATCTTTTAATTGTTTTAAAAGATCTTGCCACTGGTGATGATCAGTAAGTTGGAGGGAATAGCAGCGACTGAGGCTTTTTACGCTTTTATCGCGTATTGTGGGGATTACATTATTATTGATGGCAAATTTGATTTCTTGGCATTTTCCTTTGATTATGGATAGACTACGACTTTTAGAAGGTTTTACCTTCGTTACTGCCCACTTGAAACGCTCCTGTAGGCGTTTCAGCAGTTTTTCCATATGTGATTTCGACTCTGAAATCACCGTCACGTCATCCATAAAAGCCTTCATAGATGAGACAGTTTTCTTACTAGTGGTATCTTTAGTACTGTGTAGTAACATCTCCATTACCAAAACGAAAATTAATGGAGAGATAACACAGCCCATCATTATGCCAATATTTAATTTCTGCCAACTTGTGGAATATTTAGCATTAGAAAATCTCATATATGTACATTTATAGTATCCTGATATAAGTTTTCTAATATCTTCTGGGATCCAAAAGAAGTCCAATGCTTTCTCAATAAGTGGGTGTCTTACTGAGCCATATGCATTCTCAAAGTCTAACCAAATGATATGAAGTTTGGTTGATTTATTATCTCGGGCCGCTTTTATTCAGTCCCACAACATGGATGCATGTTCAATGCAACCTGGAAAATCAGGAATTCCAGCTTTCTGAATTGAGGTATTGACAAATTTGTTGTTCAATACGAACTTCATCATTCTCTTAGCAATGACTCCAAAAAAGATTTTCCCCTCTACATTGAGCAATGAGATTGGTCGAAATTGTTCCAGATTTTTAGAGTTCTTTTCTTTTGGTATATATATTCCGTCTGCTAATCCCCAATCTCCTGCGATGAATTTTTTAATATGCACGATTCGTAGAAGTTTCCAAAAAGATGTCAAAACTTTAGGGCATCTTTTATACAATTTATAAGAGATACCATTAATACCTGGTGTGCTTTTAGATCTAGCCTTTCGGACGAAATCTTTAGCGTCTCCCAGTTTTATAGGAGAGCTGTCAAATGTTTCTTCCGGAGGCTGCGGTCTATTGAGATCACCGAAATTACCCATAGGGGTATCAGTTATATATATATATATATATATATATATATATATATATATATATATATATATCTGTAATGCAAAGGAAGAAAACTCAACATCCATTTACTGTGCCATTATGAATTTATATTGACGAGTTTTTCAAACTTGTCAAAATAAATTTATACTTTTTATATAAGTCCTGATAGATCTATATACTGAGCGATACAACAAACACTCCTATTGAATTATATGAAATTTCTCATATATTCTATATATGAATATTCCAAACTCATTGTCTCTGGACACTAACCGGATATAACTAATATATAAGCACTAACCCCAAAAGAACTTGACTCTAAATTAAACCACAAAGATATATTTTGATACCCAAGTACTTAGATTCTTGTTTTTCATTAACTTTTAGATCAAACATATACAAAAATATTAAAGTTATTTAAAAAGGTTTCTTTAAAAATATTTCTCATTGGCCATTAACTTTTATTAACTGATTCTTCTACTTAGATGAAATATAATAATAACAATCATAATTGATATTATTATTACTATTATTATTATTAATCTTAACTATTATTTTCTTTGATTTTTTAAATTGGAGTTGCTTCTTTTTTTTTTTTTTATTGCAACTCACTGAGATCATTTTTTTCAGCAGTAAGTAATGGCACACAGTAGAAATGATAAAAGATAAGCCTTCAATGAAGCTTGAACTCATGTTCTCTTTTTGCCTTTAAATAATTATTAAAAAACACAATTTAAAATGAATAACAACACAAATGGGTTTTCAATAATTATTGTCCAATGTCCGTGATTTCTGATATTAGTTGACGTCTTAATACCGATTTTCTTTTCTTTTCATTTTAACGAAAATCATTAGATATGGCAGAATCAAGCCAAAGGAAATTGCCCGTTGGAATGGTAGAAGATGATTCTTGCAAGAACCAAAATAATAAAGGCAAATCCAAGAAATCACCATGTAAGTATAAACTTTATAAAAGAAATGAATCAAATAATAGCCATTTACTAAGCTTAGAAATATGATGTCCCAAATGAAAATCAAACTCACGATAGTGTGGCAGCCTATCTTACTAATCATTTCATCACCTGCCTAGTTGGCTGGGGCTGTAGAATACACTGACCACATCTTTGCACAGGGGTAAGACCACCACTCTCCAATGAGTGTCTTGGATATGACACTAAACTACATCTGATGGTGAGGCTCCAGTCCTTGAACTCTGGGGAATATGTAATACCTCTTCATTGCCATTATTCTCAGTCTTCTTTCAGTGGAAATACCTGTTCAGTTCCCATCTATTGGTTAAATAGAACTGTTTAACCAGTTAAATGTGAGTCAATAAATAACATGTTAAATTGAATTGTTAGTGTTAGATAGCAATACTTGAAACCATTTATCTGTGTGCAAAAAAAATGAGCTCTGGCTTGTTTAAAATGATACTTGCAAACAATTTGTTTTAAAATCATATATATATATATATATATATATATATATATATAGGATTTGGCATTAAATAACCTACAAGGGTTGATATGCCCTAAAACCTAATTAAATGTTTCAAAATGTATTGACATAACTAGTGTTTAAGAAAATTTTCAAAAAGAGTAACATCTTTGTTATAGATTGTTTTTTTAATTTTTAAACTTTTATAAGAATTTAAAATATATATATGAGGGTCAGCTGAAAAGTTTATAGGCTGACCAAGATATATTCATGCAATGAGACTAAATGAGATTTTTTTTTTCAACATTGTCACCTTTGTGGTCTACACACACTTCTTCCATTGGTCAAAAAGTCACTTTTCAACCCATATAAAGAAAGGAATAACACCACAGTGAAGGGATTTATCAGGCTTAGAATACTCTGATTTTATCCCCTTCAGTGGAATAACCCCCCCCCACACACACACACACACACAAAAAAAAGAAAATAAAAAGAAATAAAAAAGTTTACTGCATATGACTATAGTGTCTTGGGTATCATACTAAAGTGCATCTGATGGTGAGGTTCCAATTCTAGAGTTCTGGAGAGTGTGGAGTACCCCTTCATTTCCATTACTCCCCGGTTCACTCTGACCCAAAGTGGTAGTACCTGTTAGTCACATCTATGGGTCAAATGGATCTGTTTAAAAATCATTCCTATTCAATATGACCATTTGGAAAAAAACTCTTCATTAAAGAAACTACTCATAAAATGTAAATAGGAACATGATTCCCTAACCTCAAGGCAAGTTGACATGCCATTTATTGTAGTATAGTACACTGTGTCATTATTAACAATGAGGGACACGTATGTATATAAAAATATAAGATTATATTTTTATTTTCGGTGATGATACTTGTGTGGAGCAGAGAGCAATCGCAGAGAGTTCGCGCACACAGAGGGGCTGTCGGGAGACGGATGAGCCAGTGAACAACTGACTTTAGCCAAAATTCGGGAACTTACATAGTCTACAACTCTCACGTGACCTGCAGCAATTCCTCTTTTTCGTTAACCATGGTTATGCTCACATCTCACTTCTTTGCTTTTCATTGGTTATGTTGTCTGCTTCCCATTGGCTACTTGCACAAGCCCGGTTCTGTGGGCGTACACATCTGCCACTATCACCGAATTCAACGACGCCCACTGTTCGGTGATTTTCCGATATCTTTGACCGGATGCATCTGTTTTCAACATAACAACTCTGGGCATGGTGACATTTCGGCAATCACTTTGTTGATATTATCCTTGAGCGGATATGATCCTGTCAACATCCTCTAATACACAGCACCTGTGGACATGATGACATTTCAGTGATCACACCGGTCTTATCAATCTATCTGTCAACAATAACTGCCGTATTCACACCCGCAGGTCACGTTGATATATTAAATTATGATGCGTATATTTGCAAAATGTATATTTTTGTTTTTTCAGTTAACTATTAATTACTGTAAAAGAAAATTTATAAAATTCTATATGTCATAAATGCATATATGTTCCAAGTATATTTTGGGAAAACTTTATAAACGTACATGCAAATTTTTTCAAATAAAAATCATTTAAACATTTGTTGTTGTTCTGCTCCTTAACTTATGGCCGCTACTGTATTTATCAATTTTATAACGGTATAAATTAGGCATTTACTAAAAATTCCTGAGACAGAAACCAAAGGGTTGTAGAGAAGAGAAGATACCTCTCTGTATGGACTATTCATTTTGTATATGAGCATTGATGGTGTTGGCCAGGTAGCCTATGTCTTCCTAGCAAGATGAGTTAGTAAGTAAAAAGTAAGTAAAGTTGGCAATCGTAGACGAGGGTGACCCAAAAGCTCTCTTTTCGATAGCTACTACACCTAGGTGTAGAGGAGGGTGCTACTCCTTTCCCTGGATTGCTTCATTTTATCCTTGATCTGTACCTTATAATGCTGAGTGTTGAGCAAGGAGGCATCAGGTACCATTTTTTGAGTCTTTGGTATGACTCGACCAGGGATTGAACCCAGGTCTCCCGGGCCATTGGTGAACACTTTAACCATCATGCCAATTTCCGGTATAAATGAGTTAGTAATATACTTCTTTTAACACATCCTTGTACGTCTTGTAAAGTAAACTCATTTTATTTAAGGTTCAAGTTATTTATTTTACCCCAGTAAAGTTGTAATACGAAGTTATGGCTTTTTCTTTACTATAGATTTTTTGTTTTTTATCTATGATGTTTTATTTACTTTTGCAGGAAGAACAATAAAAACTAGGGGAACTTAAACATTGACCACTTAATTATGATTATTAAATTAAAATTGGGTGTTTTGCTTGGTTTTCTTGCTGCACTAAAAATTGGAACAGATAAACGTTTTGGTTAATTTAAATTAAAATTCTGGAAATAAGGTTGATTTTGATGGGCTGTTATAAATTTACACTCATTTTTATATAATTGCTGAAAAACTGATATACATTTTCTTTTTTAAGTAGAGGAATTGTAAATTGAATTACCATTTCCTGGTTATGGTAATTCAATTTACAATATAATTCCTCTACTTTAAAAAGAAAATGTACATATATTTCCTTGCTCTTGAGGTTATAATAATTATGTGAACACATATTTCCCATCCTCTTGGGAAGACGTGGCCCTGGAGATGACCGTGTCCTCTGTAAAGAGTACAGATGTAACTTACAAGACAGTTTCAGGTTAAAAAGTTGCACAGTGGCCATGAATAGTTAATTTGGCATCGCTTGTGTGCAATGTGAACCAGTGGTTCAGTGGTAGACTTCTGGCTCTGCATTCTGTGGTCGCTGGTTCGATATCCAGTGGGGGAGATCATGGCATACACTGCTGATGAGACCGAATAAGGTCAAAACAGCTGTCCAGTGGTTGTGTATGTCGCATGCAAGTGTTTACCGGATTTTCTGCAGAAAAATTATTTAACCTTTAGTATTCTATACATGTCTTCTTTTACTTAGGAAAAAGTTTGGCTTGCCATTACAAATAATCTCACTCCCAAATGATAACATACTTGAATTATTACCCACTGATCAAGCTGTGAACTTATTATTACAAATAACATTCAGACTATTGACCTCATCTTTACTGTTATAATTACAACATTTTGACTGATATGTCCTTCAGCCTTTAGGTGTTTCATGTCAAACTTAGTAGTCTAAACGGAATCTCACTGAACCCTATATTTGAACCACCAGAATAGACTATTTGAATTCCATTTATCATGAGCATGACTGGGTACAAGTGTTAAGTTATAGTAAATATACCTTCCTGTAGATAAGATTGACAT
Source organism: Sepioteuthis lessoniana (assembly GCA_963585895.1). Classification (NCBI taxonomy): domain Eukaryota; kingdom Metazoa; phylum Mollusca; class Cephalopoda; order Myopsida; family Loliginidae; genus Sepioteuthis; species Sepioteuthis lessoniana. Next base: position 15,839,506 of record OY757935.1, read on the forward strand.
ACCAATAATCAAAGTAACCAAACTATACTAATTCTATTAATCTAGTTTCCTGTAGAAATTGCATTGCTTTTATATCTCATCAAAATAGCATTGATACATCTTTTAACAAAATTAAATTTGATTGCACCTAATTTTTTAATTCTTCCTGTGTACATTGATATGATGTATTCTATAAATATCTCAGAATATATTTGATGAATTTTGAGTTTGAAATACTTTCATTTTATTTCAAGTAAACAAACAAAATCCAAAGAAGGAAGATTCTGTACAATCAGAAAAGGATGAAAGAGAAGAGGATATCGTCATGAATGAAGATGATCAGGATTCTACAAGTAAGAAAAAGAAACCCAAGCAAGCTGAAAAGAAAAATAAAGCAGAAAAGAATTCTCCTGGTAAGTATAAAGATTGTAGAAATAGGAATTCACTTTTATTGCTGTGTTAGCAAATTGAATTGCTTCAATTTTGATAATTTCTGGCTTAAAAAAAATAAATCAGAATTCAACTTACCATTTTTTTGCTCCAGAAAGTAAATCCTTAAAATCTCAATTAAAACAGCACTAAAAGAATTCAACACGGAAACATATAATCTTAGCTAAAATTCTACTTCAGATTGGAACATTAGAGAAATGAGAACCGAAAATTACATATCAACTTTTCCCACTCTTCCTTATTCTATAACATCTTCATTTAGTTTGTAAAGAATGAATAAAATTAAAAAAAGGAGCTTTTAAAAATTTGATTTGAGTACAATCCTATAAAAATAGGCAAAACTTTAAGTCTTTTTGACACAATTTTGATCTACACACCAACAAACTGACCTGAACATATATCTCTTTATGTACAAAGATGCATATTACTCTTAAAGAATGCATCAGTAAAAACATTGGGTGACCATCAAAACCAATAAGAATTTTAAGTGTCCAAAAAACTTTCTAACATCTAATGCCCTATCTCAAAACTGTTTAGCTACCCATGATTTACCACTATACTACTTAAAGCTTATATAAATGAAGATTATTCAAGTTGTGACGGATATGATTTATTTTTCCATGCAAATTCATTAATGTTTTTTACAAGGCTGGCTTTGGCATTAAATAATCCACAAACGTTAACATGCCATTAACCAAACAATACAAATTCTACTAATTTAGTTTCAAGTAGATATTGCATTACTTTTATATTTCATCAAAATAACATTAATGCATCTTTTAACAAAATTAAATGTGATTGCACCTAATTTTTTAATTCTTCCTATGTACATTGATATGATGTATTCTATAAATATCTCAGAATATATTTGATGAATTTTGAGTTTGAAATACTTTCATTTTATTTCAAGTAAACAAACAAAATCCAAAGAAGGAAGATTCTGTACAATCAGAAAAGGATGAAAGAGAAGAGGATATCGTCATGAATGAAGATGATCAGGATTCTACAAGTAAGAAAAAGAAATCCAAGCAAGCTGAAAAGAAAAATAAAGCAGAAAAGAATTCTCCTGGTAAGTATAAAGATTGTAGAAATAGGAATTCACTTTTATTGCTGTGTTAGCAAATTGAATTGCTTCAATTTTGATAATTTCTGGCTTAAAAAAAATAAATCAGAATTCAACTTACCATTTTTTTGCTCCAGAAAGTAAATCCTTAAAATCTCAATTAAAACAGCACTAAAAGAATTCAACACGGAAACATATAATCTTTGCTAAAATTCTACTTCAGATTGGAACATTAGAGGAATGAGAGCCGAAAATTACATATCAACTTCTCCCACTCTTCCTTATTCTATAACATCTTCATTTAGTTTGTAAAGAATGAATAAAACCCAAAGAAGGGAGCTTTGAAACAATTAAAAAATGTTGATGATGTCATGAACAAAGCTGATAAGGATTCTGCAAGTAAGGAAAGCATCTCCATAAAGAAAAAGATTATTGTTCCAGTCACCATTTTTGACAAATTTTTTTACTTTTTTCTTTTGTGCATCCCAGAAACATTTTTTTTATTTTTAATTTGATTTGAGTACAATCCTTTAAAAATAGGCAAAACTTTAAATCACTTTGACACGATTTTTGTGTGTGTGCCTCAAATGCACTTTTTTATAAAAATATGAAGTATTTAATGAATTTGGAGTAAAGAATTTTTTATTTAGTTTTAAAAAAAAATGATTAAAATCCAAAGAAGGAAACTTCTAACCAATTAAAAAAGGATGATGATAAGTTTGTTTGTTTGGGTGTATGGCATATCAAC
>OY757935.1:15844445-15846945 GCA_963585895.1 Sepioteuthis lessoniana
TGATTCCAAATGAAGTAATTAATTTTTATAGCATAGATATATATATATATATATATATATATATATATATATATATATATATATATGTGCATGTGTGTGTGTAAGATTGATTCAAAAAGGTTTCAATGATGAAATGTCAGATGTGAAAATTGTACCAAAGAATAAAAAAAATTGTACTCTTAAGTAACAAATTGTTACCTATACTGCTATGCTGAAATGTGTGTGTGTGTGTACGTGTAGGTGTGTGCTCACAAATCTTCACTTTTAGGCAATGAATAATCATAACTATTATCCTTAAGTGTGTGTGTGTGTGTGTGTGTGTGTGTCTTTGTATGTGTGTAAAGAAGTGTGTGTGTGAGTATGTATGTATATACAAGTGTGAGAGAGAGAGATTGAGTGAATATGTGTATATACAAATCTGTACTCTTAGGTAACAAAGAAATCATTATCTGTACCTCTATTATTAAGTTTCTATGTATGTATGTTTGAGTGTGCGTGCATGTATGTGGAGACCATGCGGTGTAGTGATTAATGTGCTGGACTGTAACATCATACATAGTGAGTAAACTCCAGCCATGCTATTACATTTGCTTTCATACAAATACCCTTGGGGAAATATATAAATCTCTTTATCCTCCACAACTACGGGCTATATAGTACAATTTGTGGTTCTACAAAAATGTCTTTGGTATTAAATAACCCACAAAAGTTGATATGCCATTAAACAATGTGTGTGTGTGTGTGTGTGTGTGTGTGTGTGTGTGTGTGTGTGTGTGTCTGTGTGTGTATCTTCAAATCTATACTCTTAGGCAACAAATAAATTATCTATACTACTATGCAGAAGCAAAGTGTGTGTGTGTGGATCAGAGTCAAATGTACCTGATATCTAACATCAATACCAACTAATACAAATAAACCACAAATGGTTTACTCCCAAGGTCATTTGAGATCACTGGACATCAGATGACAAAATATGCTATTTTCAGTAAAATGGAATTTGAAAGGAAATACCAAAATGTTTTTTTAATCATATAACCGGTAGGATGGATGAGATCAGATCTATATTTTTCATATGGCAAGTTATATGTTCATGAGCAAGTAACAAAAAACAAATAAAAAAAGAAGTCTACATATTTGTAAAAGAAATGAATATATGGATAAAATATTTGGCAGAATGGAAGAGAAATAAGCCATGAAAACAAATCTGGGAGTGTTTATATATCTATTGTTATGTTTTAGTTTGGTTTTATGGCATTTAAACCATTATAGGTTATTTAATGCCAAATCCAGTTTTGATATATATAAGATATATATGATTCTTAAACCTAAGTCAACAAAGTTAAATGGTTCCAAGTATTGCTATGTATAACAAACAATTCAATTAAATATCAGTCATTTGTTCACACACAGTTAAATGCTCAAACAGTTCTATTTCAAACAATTCAATTTACCATAAGTCATTTGTCTGCACACAGTTTAAATGTCAAACAATTCAATTTGACCCACAAATAAGACCCTTTCAGGTACTACCACTCCAGGTCAAGTAGACCTAAGAGCGTTGGCAATGAAGAGGTACTCTGTATTCTCCAAAGCTTCAGCATTACTGGAGCCTCATCATCAGATTGTTTGATGTCATATTCAGGACGCTCATTGGGACGGGGAGGTCTTGCTTCTTTGCAAAGATGCAGTTGGTATAATCTACAGTCCCGGTCAACTGGGCTGATTACATTTTCCTCTTTGTCAGATATTGATTTGGAAAAATTCTTGATTTTTTTTTTTTTAGCAGTGGGGTTATATATATATATATATATATATATGAAAAAAATTACAACTACTAATGAAGTTGTCATAGCTGCATGATTAAGAACACTGTTGTGAAACTTCAAAGATTGGGGGGAATAAAAAAACACTTGAAACTGAATTAAACTTGCAGTGCTCTGCTTAAAAGTTGACCTTATGTCGAATCTTGTCAGAGGTGAAGGTGTTGGGTATATCCATACAAGAGAGACAATTTGGTTGGTTGGTTTGACATCGTGTCAACCCTTGTTGGGTTATTTAATACTAAAGTCAGTATTTTTCTTTTCCAAGCAATAATATGGTTTCAAGTAACTAATGATGATCATTTGTAAACAATTATAGGTTCAAGTAACTATTCTTGATATTAATAATTTAGATGAGTCTCCGCAGCGTAACAGTTAAAGTACTAGATTGTTACTTCAAAGTAAGCAAGTTTCAACTCCAGCTGCAATAATACAGTCCCTTTTGAACTAATACCCTTGGGAAAGACATGAATCCCATTATACCCCAAGCTATGAGTTAAATAGTATGACTACTGTTCTACAAAGATGGCTTTGGCATTACATAATCCACAAAGGTTGATATGCCATTAAACAAAGAAATCAAACCTAATTAATACACCCTTATATGGCTTCAATTAACTATTCACAATAATAATAACAATAACAATTTGTTTGCACACAGTTAATGCCCTTAGGAAAGG
>OY757935.1:15851945-15884445 GCA_963585895.1 Sepioteuthis lessoniana
CATGAACATGATCTGGATAGTTGTGAATACAAGATCAAATATATAATGCTGCATTTTTATCTGGCATTCCTACAATGCGATTGAAAAACCAGCAAAGTCTGGTGGCATAACAAGCAACTGCTGGGGCATTCTGGGTTATTGGTAATGATGCTTTGACCCCAAAACCCGTCTTGACAGAGTCATCCTTTAATGAAGGCTTTGTTTACAGCAGTTTTTTTTTTTTTTGGCAAGCATGTGTATGAAATTATAATACAGTGTATTGACTTTGGTGTTCCAGCCATCAAAGGGTTAAACAGTTCTTATAGTCAATTATTATGCAGATAGATAAATCTATAATGGGTTTGTATAACCAAAGCTAGAATCAGACTAAGCCTCTTTAGATGATACTGCTCATCTCATCAGTAAATACATTGGCTCTTTAACAAATCATCTTTGTATAAACATGCTTACCTCTGGCTTTGATCCAGAGACAACCATACTGATCTTCCTTCTAAGTTTTATTATTTTCTGTCAATGTGTATTCAAAAAGTATGGAGACTGAAGCTTGATTTACCAAGACAGAAATAAGCACCAATTAAACACTAATTTTCTTCAAAATAGTCTCCTTTGCATTCAACACTTATTCCAGTGCTGAATAAAACTCAAAAGAAATCAAAGTCTCTCCTATTTTCATAATAGTCTCATTATCAATTATTTAACATTTCTTCTATCTAACAACTATTCTATCAAAACATATTTATGCCCCTCCTCTAAATACAGAAAAATTCTAACTGAAAAAACCTCCACATTGTACAAAAAACTAATTCTTGAAGCTCTCTATGCAGAGTTTAAACTTTCCTTAAACAAGATCAACTTGGAATATAGCAGCCACATTCTGAAATGACTTTAATGCTTTTCTCATCAAGTCTCCCTATTAACTCTGGTAAAATTCTTCCTCTTACCTCTAGTAAAAATACAAATAATTTTTAAACATATATATTTAACCCATAGATTATACTCTAACAGGTACTACTACCACTCTGGATCATAGTCAATCTGGGAGTAATGGCAATGAAGAGGTACTTCGCACTCCTTAGAACTGGAGTTTCACCATCAGATGCAGTTTAGTATAACACCAAAGACACCCTTTACTTCTAGTGGAAGATGGGTCTTACTCCTCTACAGGGGATACAGTTAGTATATCCTAAGCCCTGCCAACAGGGCTAGATTTTTTTAAGCAAAATAAAGCTGGGTTGAATTCAGGTTTCTCTTTTCTAACCAAGGTTTAAAAAACCAAAGCTAAAAAAAACTCAGAAAAAAATGACAAAATCAATTTTATATATTTTATTCTTTCATGGGTTGATTTTGACCTGGAACAGAGAATGACTTTCAATTTTCTTATAGGAGTGGTAATCGGTCACTACCCTCAAAGTTTGATGGTTCATAAATGAAAACTCTGCAAGCAATCCTCATGTTTCTTAATTGTCTGGTTTCAGCTCAACTTTTCTGTTCTCAAGTCTGAACTCCTCCATTTAGGGCTTTCCCCTTATATATCGTTCTCAATTTGCAAAATTATTCACAATTATCTTTTCAACAAAACAAAGATTTAACTTTTCTATTTTTAACCACCTCAAATAAATAAACATCCTGATATCAGCCAAAGATGAACTGTAGGTGGCCACCTCTGCTGATGCCAGCATGCCTCAAGGTCTCACCCTATTAGTAATTATTTTCTTAGCAAAACAATAATTCTCTTCTGTATCTTTTTAGACTAGTTTGGTTTGGTTAGGTTTTATAGCATATCAACCATTGTAGAGTATTTAATGCCAAATCTATTTTTTATACATATAAACAGTTCTATTTCAAGCAATTCTGTTTAGCATAAGTACACAGTTCTATTTGACCTGTAGATAGGACCCTATCAGGTGGACCTGGGAGTGATGGCAATAAAGGGGTAATCCGCATTCCCCAATGCTCCAGCATTACTGGAGCCTTGCCATCAGATTGTTTAGTGTCATATTCAGGACACTTGTTGAAGGGACTCTTATCTCTCTGCAACGAGGTAAGAGTCCCAGCCGACTGGGCCAATTTTTAAACCAGAGAAGATACCTCTTCTGATATCAATCCTACTTTAAGATCTCTCACAGACAATAATCTTTTCATCAAAATATCTCCTTTCTCAGTTTTTCCAATTTGAACATATTTTGGGGAAAGTGATAATGTTTTCCTGACATCAGGATAAAAAGTGTATACACAGTCCAGAACAAAACTAACACATGAATTAGGGAGAAGGATTTCTGTTATACCAACTTTTACTTGATCATACTTTTTTATTTTTGAGTTCAATACCACTCAGCCCATTTCACAATTTTAAATTGATTTCCATTTCACCAATTGATTCTTTCACAATACTCATTTGAACTAGCGGATTTCTTCCACCTAGAAATCTGACATCATCCACCATTCCAAATTGCTAATTGCATACACATGCAACAATATATAGTCAAGCACAAAGGTTACTCTGTTCCTTTTCTTAATGACATATCAAGCTTCATGGGTTATTTAATGCCAAAGCCATCCTTGTAGAAGAACACTAGTGATAATTTTTAACACATAACTGAGATTACACTTATACACAGTTATATGGTTTCAAGTATTCCAATCTAATACTTATAATTTATACACAATTATATTGCTTAAACTATTTCAATTTAATAATTGTCATTTATTGTACAGTTATATGGTTTTAAGTAACTAATAATAATAATTCTTAGTAAACAATTACACCATCAAGTAACTATTCTTAATACAATTAATTTGCACACAGTTATGAGGTATCAAGTATTTCTAGAATCATTTTCAAGTATATCATTTGCCCTATCAATCGGACCCCAACAGGTGCTACCACTCTGGGTCAGAATGAACCTAGAAGTATTGACAATGACCTGGAGTCTCACCACCAGATGCAGGTTAGTGTCATAGCTAGGAACCACACCTGAGGAAGCCTTACCTCTAAATAGAGGATGCAGATAAATACAAGGTTTAGAATATACTTTTTCTTGGTAGTGGCATATTACACAGTTACACAGTTATTTTGGATTATAGATATAAATTAGTTTCAATCTGGCTGTTGTGGATATGTGATGCAATTAGCTGGAAAAAATTAATATTCAGTTCTCACATTTAATATGCATCCTTAACTTTTGTGCTTAAAAATCCGGGGGGGGGGGAAAGGGTGTGTTAAGCATAATAACAGAAGCTAAAAAGAGGGCCTACCTTACAAAGATAGCTAGCATATTTGTTTTGTAGAACAATTTGTATCTGAAAGTTTTGTGAGGGTGGAGTCTGCACCCATGGTGAACATCATTTATTTTTTTCTTAAATCATCCAGTTTCTCAAAATAATGGAGATGATTATAGAATGCAAATTAGAATCTTCCCCTGCTTTCTAAAAAGAATCATCAATATGGATCACTGTTACTAAACAAAATCATCAATATGGATTGCTGTTACTAAATAGAAGTATCAAGATGATTTAGCTTCTTTGTTTAACAGCATATCCACATTTGTGGGTTATTGTTGTGGACCAGTAAAGGGTCAGGAAGAAAGACACGAACTCGGGTTTACGTGGAACAAAGTATATTAACGAAAGTATAATACAACATAGGTAAAAAGGTGTTGAATGTCAGCCTGACTGCCAAATTGTTAGGCTGGGGAGAACTCACCAGCGAGATGAATATTCTCCCGGTATTAATAGCAACAGGAAGAGTTCATTACAGTCCACAGGTTGGGTACCATAATAGTTATCTAATGTAAAAACCATCCTTGTCAAAAGATAGGGACAGTGCTATTTAACCCATAGCTAAGCAGATAAGAAATGAGTCATACCTTTTCCAAAGAGTATTAGTCTGAAAGTGAATGTAATAATGTAAAGTAAAGTAAGTAAAGTTAGCGACCATAGTCGAGGGTGACCCAAAGGCTCCCTTTTCGATAGCTACTACACCAAGGTGTAGGGGAGGGCGCTACTCCATTCCCTGGATTGCTCCACTTTACCCTTGAACCGTACCTTATAATGCTGAGTGTTAAGCAAGGTGGTATCAAGTTCCATTTTTAAAGTCTTTGGTATGACTCGACCTGGGATTGAACCTAGGTCTCCCGGGCCATTGGCGAACACTCTAACCGCTGGGCCAATGTCCCGGTTTATGTCACGTAATAATGTGACAGGGGTTCAAAACTCACTAACTACAATGTTACAATCCAGCACATTATACACTACAATATGGAGACTCTCCTGCATCAATAAAGACCGCTCTTATTAAATAGAGGAATCAATATGGACTGTTTTCACTAAAGAAACCCAGTAGGTTCAAGGGTCATCTTGTAAATTAAATTCTAGAAATCCATGTGCAAGGTATTACAAGATATGTTCCACTAGTGCCACCCATAAAAATATAAGCAGGTAAATACAAAATATCTTATCAAGTTATCAAAACTCATTTATAAATAGCAACTACTAAAATAGGTGGAAATAATACAAGTTTTTAAAAAATACTTTGAGCAGATTTAATTCCCATCTTAAACAGAACTGGGTAAGCACAAAATATTTTATGAAATTGCTGAATAGATCTGTTCTGACCTGTAAATCATGATATGTTAAATAGAATCACAAAAAACAAATGTGTCAGAGGTGGAGGAAGCAGAAAGCAAAAAGAAAAAAAGTCTCAACATCTTAGACAACAAATGTAATTCACAGCAAGCATTCAAATACACATAACTAAGGAAGGCCCAGTTGGCTAGAGCAGTAGAATATGCTGACTGCATCTTTGCAAAGGAGCAAGACGAGTGTCCTGTATTGGACACTAAACAATCTGATGATGAATCTCCAGTCATGGAGTATTGGGGAATGTGGAGTTACCTATTCATTGCCATTACTTCCAGATCCATTCTGACCCACATTGGTAGTACCTGTGAGGATACCATCTAGGGGTCAAATAGAAATATTTAATTATTTTTCTATACTTGAAACCATTTAACTGTGTGCAAACAAATAAGCTCTGGTTCATTTAAAAAATGGTACCAACAAACTATTCATTAAAATATCATATGTATAAAGTGGATTTGGCATTAAATAATCCACAATAGTTGATATGCCATAAAACACAACCAACCAAAAACTATAGATTTTGTTATATATTAAGCTGAGTTCAGTAGATATGGGGATATACAGTTTAGAGATGGGAATCCTAGTAAAATAGGGCCATTTTTATTAGTCCACACCAAAAGCTACTATCTGTAATTCTAAAGTATAGAAGCCTGAAAGGAAGGGGAAAAAAGATTGAATCTTTTAATTTTCTTAAAGAAAGCAAACTAAAGTGTTGGACCTTTTTATTCAATTAGAAAATCATTAACTGCTTTACTAACAGAATAAACTTAACTGTAATGTGTTAGTTGGCTCCCACAACCAGTGCATTGCTAACTCACAGATAATTGTTATCCAGCTCTGTGACCAACAACAAAAGTTCAAACACAAGACCTCTCACTGTAGGTGCAAGAGGCAGTCACATTTAAAATGTGGGGATTTTTGAAGAGAAACAGTCAGTTAGTTAGTAAGAGAGCAACAAGTAATGACCTTAATTTCGGAGCTAGCAACCCTTCCCCCCATTAAAGAGCAGGCCATGATGTGTCAAAAAACAGATCTTTCCTTGATAAACTTGATAATCATATAAACAACTGTTCAGAAATGGTCGTCATCTTGGACGCAATCAAGTAGGTAATCAGCGAGGAATAATATGTGCTCTGAGAGGAAATGTCTGGAGGAATCTCACTAAATACCAGCAGTTGGTAGAACAATGCAGATGCCAATAGAAGTGAGCTGTCAAGGGTTTGTAAAATACTAACTCTACAAACCCTTGATTAGGATTGGTATAACAGGGGCTACTAAAAAAAATGGTGGGGGCATTAGAACCAACAGGGAGTCAATGAAAAAACCCACTAGGATGCTTTAAATAAAAAGGGCAAGCCCATGGATAGGAAGAGATTTAACCCAGCTAGGTCACTTAGGCAAAGGGGTCTGATGTTGAAATACTTACAACCCCTGATGAACGCAGAGACATCAGGCATTCTAGAGCATCTATATCATCATCATCATGTTGTGCCGCTAGCACGGATATCCCTGACCCTCTCTCGCCACTTCTCCCAATCATTCATAGCCTCTGGCAGGTCTTCAGGGCTACATCCCGTATCCTCACATAGCTGCTGTATGTATGTTCGAGCTGGTCATCCCGCTTTTGCTTGGCCATATGCGGGGGTCCATAGGAGTACATCACTTATGAGCTCGTCCTTGCTTCTCCAGCAGTGTCCTGCATGTCTGGTTCATCTAGCTTGGATAGTTTTCGTGATGGGAGGCAGGTGGCCGTATAGTTGGTGCCTTGTGGAGTGTTGCTGCCAGGACTTGTTCAATATTGCTCGCAACATTCTTGTGTAATTGCCGTCCAGCTTCTTCTCCAGCCATTTAGTTAGCGTCCAAGTAGTGCATCCATATAGCAGTATCGATACGACCGCTGCCTGGAAGAAACTGTGTTTCATTTTATCAGTCAGGTTTGATTTCCATATGATCGAAAGCCTATCGATAGCTGTCCATGCCTTCGATAGCCACATGTCGATGTCTTTTTCGGTTGATGAGACGCTGCTTCCTAGGTAGGTGAATTTGTCTACCAGTTTCAAAGAGGTTCTGTCTAGTGTGGAAATGTCACCTGTTTGATTATAGCGCATATATTCAGTTTTGTGAAGAAAAAAAAAAAAAAAAGCATCTATATGATGTGTCTTTAATAACAGTGGATATATAGCATAACATTTATTTGGGAAGGATGACTTATGATTATGAAATCCTTGTTCCCAGGGCCTTTCTGTTGCCATTTATTTGGGAAGGATGACTTATGATTATGAAATCCTTGTTCCCAGGGCCTTTCTGTTGCCATTTATTTGGGAAGGATGACTTATGATTATGAAATCCTTGTTCCCAGGGCCTTTCTGTTGCCATTTATTTGGGAAGGATGACTTATGATTATGAAATCCTTGTTCCCAGGGCCTTTCTGTTGCCATTTATTTGGGAAGGATGACTTATGATTATGAAATCCTTGTTCCCAGGGCCTTTCTGTTGCCATTTATTTGGGAAGGATGACTTATGATTATGAAATCCTTGTTCCCAGGGCCTTTCTGTTGCCATTTATTTGGGAAGGATGACTTATGATTATGAAATCCTTGTTCCCAGGGCCTTTCTGTTGCCATTTATTTGGGAAGGATGACTTATGATTATGAAATCCTTGTTCCCAGGGCCTTTCTGTTGCCATTTATTTGGGAAGGATGACTTATGATTATGAAATCCTTGTTCCCAGGGCCTTTCTGTTGCTCCAATATAAATTATGTTAATGTTCATTTTTCTTTTTTCTTTTTAATGTTGCTTGGTATGCCATGTTTTTAATTAAACAGTTTTTCTCCTAAAGGAAATTCATTCTTAAACTTACAACTGCAGATGGATTATCTACTATCTATATTCTTGTTCATTATTTTGTAGTTATGCTTTTAGATAATCCACTGTAGATTATCTAACAGATGTAAATAATCTTTATTTGTATTTTCAGCCCAGTTGGCTAGGACAGTAGAATATGCTGACTGCACCTTAGCAGAAGGGTAAGAACCGCCCCCACCAAGGCCACCTGTTGGCTATGAGTAAGTAAAAGTAAAGTTGGCGACCATAGTCGAGGGTAACCCGAAGGCTCCCTTTTCGATAGCTACTACACCAAGGTGTAGGGGAGGGCGCTACTCCTTCCCTGGATTGCTCTACTTTACCCTTGATCCGTACCTTATAATGCTGAGTGTTAAGCAAGGAGGCATCAAGTACCATTTTTTGAGTCTTTGGTATGACGCGACCTGGGATTGAACCCAGGTCTCCCGGGCCATTGGCGAACACTCTAACCCCTAGGCCAATGTCCGGTACCCATAATCCCTCAAAACAGGTCCCTGGTGGCTGAGCAATCATTGACCTAGCAATCAAAGTGGTCAAGTGACTTGTAACACCCCATTTAGGATCTTACTGAGCTAGACTGGTGGTCAGAAAGGCCTAATCTAATCAATCAGCAAGTTATGTCAAGCTTTATCACCTATATGATTTTCCTAACCCTATTCTTCAAATTGTTCTTGTGGCAAACAAGCAACCAACTATTTTATCTTAAAGGTGCTAGAAGGCAGTAGCTGAGGGTTAATTATATAGAGAAAACAATACTTAAAACCATTTAATTGTGTACAAAGAATTAATTAATATTACAGAATTATTGGTGTTAGGTAGGAATAATTGAAACTGTGTGCAAACAAATTATTTCTAACTCATTTACAAATGTTACCTACAAACTATTTGCTTACAAATGATTATATGAACAGGATTTGGCATTAAATATCCCACAAGGATTGGTATGCCATGAAATCATTGTATTTTTCTTAAATATTCTATATAGCTTGGAGAAAATATTTCTTAAATTTCATTTACCCACTCTTGTCTTTATTACTTTGTTAAATGAGGGATTAAAGTATGTTATATTTCTGTTTCTCAGGTGACATTTTTAAATCCAAAGTAAAATATCCTTGCTGCCTGAATAGCTTAAGTCATGTAACAAATATCTAATGGCAAAAAATATTTTATCAAGAAGAACAATTACCTCCTGAGAAATTCATTCCATTCATTTAGTTTTCTATCTGTTGAAGAGGATTTAGGAAATTTTTTTTAGAGTTTTAATAGTTGATATTAATTGCATATTTCTTTACAATCTATTTGTTAGTTTTTACTTCATAATTTTTTAATATACATATATAAGTATATATACACATATAATTATTTAACAAAATTTCATTTTCATATTTCTAATTTCAATATTGTGGGTCAGTTGATGTATCAGAGTACAATATAATAGATTTTTATCCATTTTTCTACTGAGCTGATAGTTAAAGACTCTTATTTGACCTTTAGATGGGACTCTACCAGGTATTACCACTCTGGGTCTGAGTAGAACTGGGAGTAATAGCAACGAAGGGATACTTCATATTCCTGAAAGCTCCAAGACTGGAGCCTCATGATCAGATTGTTTAGGGTCATATCCGAGGCACTTATAGGGGTGGGGAGTAAGATCCCACACCCTGCAGAGATGCAGTCAGCATATTTTACAGCCCCAGACGACTGAGCCACCCATGACCTGGTTTGCTTGTGGGGGTGCTACTCCCGAAGCCTGTCTTGGGCAGGAATAGCCTAATGGAACCCATCCCTCTCCAGGTCTGTTTTAAATTGTCTTCCTTCTAGAGTGAAGAGTTCAGTCAGCTGTACTAACCCAGAGCCACAGAAAGAATAGTTGGATTCCTACTCTTCTCAACAGTATTAGTACTGTGAAACAGCCTTATTCAGGATTTGAACTGGGGTAGCCAAATCCACTTCCTTTAGCTATAACCATTATGCCTCATGTTTATTATAGATACACCAAAAATGTTTGACTGATGATTCTGGATCAGAGGTTAAGGAGGTGGGCTGATAGGTGAAAGGCATAAGATTTGATAGGTGAATCATAGAACAAATATGACAAGAAAAAAAATGAATCATCCCAGAACAAGGAACCTTTGTCTTCAATGGTCAGTTTTGTACTTTATTCAACTGGCATAAATATCAAGAAAAGGAGTGTCTTTCAATTTATTTTTCTAAACACACCTGATATGTGTCACCTGTATATTCATCAACCAATCCTATTTCAGAATAATAGCAGCTGTATCATACAATAAAATCTCAATTTTTAATTACAATCCTTGAATGAATTTTAAAAACATTTTTCCGATTATAAAACACACCTTTATGAAAGAAATCTCCATAATAAATCGTATACGAATACACCTTGATAGCCTGAATAGGTGGACTATACTATTTGATTTCATTTACATTTTCTTTCTTACTTCCACATTCTGTTGGCAAAGCTTGGAATATGCCAAGTGCATCCACTGCAGAGGAGTAAAACCTCCCTAAAAAGGGTGTCCAAGGCATGACACTAAACTACATCTGGTGGTGAGGCCCTAGTTTTCGAGCTCTGGGGAGTACGCTTTGTTATTATTACTCCTAGGTCCACTCCGATCCAGAGTAGCAGAACCTGTTAGGGTCCCATCTATGGGTCAAATAGATCTCTTTGAAAATTATAAGTATAAGGAATTATTGAAGCCATATAAATGCAAATTATTTGAATTATGAACCATAAAATTGTTTATGAATAAAAAGACAAAACAAAAAAAACAAAACAGATTGACTTTGACATCGAGTAACCTAACAAGGGTTGACAATACCAACCAACCAGTCAACTAAGCATTCCTTTTCTTTATCACAATAACTTTCCATTAAAATAAAAATTGATCAGTTCCCAAGTAATGATGCTACAGTAGTATTTCCCAACAGGGTTTGTATCACACCTCACCATGATGTATATAAGCTTGAGGGGCTAGGGGTTATAAGGGTGTGGTGATTTAGATGGAAACATCTGTTTAGGAAGACAATTGGTGCAAAAATATTGGGAAACATTGAATTACATCCATCTCTTAATAAATTACAGAACCTGATCTGTCTGGCTATTTTAACCCATAGTTAGAAGTACAGGGAAATGAGATGGATTCATGCCTTTCCAAAGAGCATTTGCACATAGTGAACTCAGCTTGCCAACTTCATTTTCTATGCAGATAACTGTAATATAACCATATACAAGTGTGTGTGCACACACATGTATATATATATATATATATAGACACACACACACACACACACATATTCATATGCATGTATATATATATATATATAGACACACATACACATTCATATATATAGACATACACAAACATTACATATTTACACACACATACACACACAAACATTACACATATATTCACACACATACACACACAAACATTACATATATACACACACATACACACACAAACATTACATATATACACACACAAACATTACATATATACACACACATACACACACAAACATTACATATATACACACACACATACACACACAAACATTACATATATACACACACACATACAAACATTACATATATACACACACATACAAACATTACATATATACACACACACACACACACACACAAACATTATATATATATATATATATATATATATATATATATATATACACACACACACACACACAAGGATCACTAAATAAGTTTCCAGACTTTTTTCGTATAGGCACTTTTATTGATAGTACACACATGAAACTCTAGTCCCCTTCGAAGGAATCTCCTCCGGCTGCAATGCACTTGTACTGTTCCAAAAACTTCTGGAAGGCCCCATGGAAGTCCTCTTGTGTGAGCACATCAATGACCTTCGTCACAGCCTCTAAACACACATACACACACACACACAAACACACACTCCTAAATATACATAACTGGGAAAAATCCAATTAATTCAGACAGTATGAAAACGTAAATATGAAAAAATAAATTGATTAATTAATTAATTGATTAATAAATAAAAACATGTCATCAGAGGAAGATTTGTATTTTCTGCTATTGTTAAAAATTTCTTTTTTTAAATGTGAAAACATTAAACTTTCATTAGGGCATGTAAATTTTTAAATGGAACAAAAAAAGTAGAAAAGTTTTAAACATTCTATTTCCACTGGTTGCATTCTATTTCAAATCTGTATGATGTAATTAGTGTTCAAAAATTTTTTTAATGCAACTTAATAAAAAATAAATAATATCTATCTATCTATATATAAAACATCAGTTTATCTATACATCTATCCAAATATGTTCATATTTATCTATTTTAAACATTTCATAACACATCTATCAATGTTAGTCAGCTTCATTCTATCACTTCCAGTCTAAGTAAGTATACATGTACACTTATATTTTTTAATAAAAAGTTATATTTTTTCTAAACCGAAGATAGCAAGATTTTATTTCTAGTGGAACCTTCTATCATCAAAACAGATATTATTATGTATCATTTATTACCAAATTCTACAGCATTGTAACACAAAATTACATTGCATGAATGTATATTAAAGAGGTTTACTTAATCTTGGATGGCTACATATTTATATTTTTACTAATAAAATTTCAATGCTATCAAATTTAGTAATATCTAGTAATATCTGTTTTGATTGAACAAAAAAAAAAAAAAAAAAAATTTCAATAAAAACATTAGTAGGCAGTGTACATATTTATGGCTGATAGTCTGCGTGAGTATACACCCACACACATATATAATAAACCTACAAGCTTGAAAGCACACCCCTACCAAAATAAACACATTAGTCTTTTGAAGAGAACCAAGAAGTCTGAAACATGTGGAACATAATTATATGATATAAAAACCCAAAGTACCATATATAAATTCATTTGAAAACATTCATTTTAGAATAATTACTTTTCTCCCACTGGACCAACAAAATATATATATTACATACACACAAAATAATTGTTGTCTTTCTTGGTTTCTTTGCAGCCCTAACAAGAAAAGGACAATTTGGAATAAAATGCATTGAATCAAATATTTGCTATGTTAGGTGTCAATAATGTGCAAGAGAAAAAAATTAAGAATTTCTAGTATAAGAAACCATACATTGTATTATTATATAAATTAGTTCAGCTATCAGAGCCAAATGCCTTTATAGTCGTTGTTTAATCATAATATAAACATGATAATTATTTCATTTCCTGACTTCAGTCTACTATTTTGATTACTCATTTTAGAATGTTAAAAAAAAAAATTTATAATACTACAAAAGCCATTTTTTATGGCATAACAAATCTGTTTTGTATTGTTGATAAAAACTCAATTGAAAGAATTTCAAAGAAAAAAGGGAAATAATTTAACATTTTGGACTAATTAAGATTAAATTTGGTTATTCTAATTTATATTTTATATATTCTGATTTACATATTAATAAAGGAACTTTTTTCTTATTTGTTCTATATATTATGCTGCTTTGACTTAGAGATAGATACAAAACAAAACAAGAAGTTTGGTAGTTACCTCTATCAGCAGAGATAGGTACTGCTTCAGTGTGCCCTCAGGTCTGATTCTACTGCTATCAATTCAAGGATTGTAACAATATGTTCAAGTAAACAACATAAAATGTTATAGTGGTTCCTTCTGTTAGAAGAGGTAGGTACTGCTTCAATATGCCCTCAGGTCTGATTCAACTGCAATGGAGAGAGTTCCAGAACTGGAATCTGATCACCAGATATTGTTTTGAGACATACCCAGGAGACCCTCTTCTGCAGGGGATATCATTATCATGTCGTGCCATCAGCATGGATATCCCTGACCCTCTCTTGCTACCCCTCCCTATCGTCCATTGCTTCCGGTAGGTCTTCAGGGCTACATCCCGTATCGGTACAGAGCTGCTGTATGTAGGTTTGAGCTGGTCATCCTGCCTTTGCTCATCCATGTGAAGGGGTTCACAGGAGTACATCACTTATGAGCATGTCCTTACTTCTCCAGCAGTGTCCCACATGTCTGGTTCATCAAATTTTGATTGTTTTCATGATGGTAGGTGGCCATACAGCTGTTGCTTTGTGGGCTGCTGCCTCCAGGACTTGTTCAATATTGCACACAGCATTCTTGTGTAGTTACTGTCAAGCTTTTTTCCATATGTTTAGTTAGCGTCCATGTAGTGCATCCATATAGCAGTATCGACACAACTGCTGCTTGGAAGAAACTGCGTTTTATTTTATCAGTCAGGTCTGACTTCTATATAACCGTTAGCCTATCAATGGCTGTCCATCCCTTTGCTAGTCATGTGTTGATGTCTGTCTCGGTTGATGAGACACTGCTTCCTAGGTAGGTGAACTTGTCTACTGGTTTCAGAGAGCTACCGTTTAGTGTGAAGATGTCGCCTGTTTGATTAAAACACATATTCTGTCTTGCGTGCATTGACATAAATGGCTATGCCTGCAGCTGCTTGTTCCAGACTATGTAGCAGGGTTTCCACTTGGGTGGGTGCATTTGCCAGAAACGCTATGTAGTCAGCGTCGGTAATTGTTTTCGCAGGGTACCTTCTGCTTCTTTCTTTTGTTAGCTTGAATAGCTTCCAGAAAATTATTTTTTATACAAATAATTTGCACAGTCATATGGTTTCAAATATTCCTATTTGATACAATCAACTTGATAGTTTAAATTATTCAATAATAATTTGCTAATCATTACATATCTTCAGTTAATTATACAAATAATTTTCAAGCAATTAAATGTAGTTCCCAATCATTTTAAGCAGGTAAACACTTCAGACTTAGTTACAATATCAAATTTTTTAAGAGCCAATATCATGATATCATTGAAAATCATTCAAATCATATCAAACAGATTTTTACACAGATAGGACCCTAATAAATACTATCACGCTGCTTCAGAATGGACTTAGGAGTAAAAACAAAGGGCTGACTCTACCCAACCCCAGAACTACAGAACTGCTGGATGCAGTTTAGTGTCAATCTCATACACACTGGTCTGATACAGTTCAGTTTCTTTAGTTAATGCCATATTAACCTAAGTGGGTTATTTAATGTCAAATTCATCCTTAGAGAAGGACATTAATGGTACTATTAATTCCATAGCTGGGAAGATAAGAGTGTTCATATCTTTCCCAAGGGTATTTGACTAAAAGTGAATGTAATAGCATGACTGAAGTTTGAACTTATTTACAACGATGTTGCAGTCTGATATGTTAGCCACAACACCACGAGGATTCTCCTACTAATCCAAGTAAATCAGTGTATATTATAATCATCTTCCTTCCAAATTCATGTAATTTCATCCTCATAGAGGAACAGTAGTGATACTATTTAATCCATAGCTGGGGAGATAAGGGGATTTATATATTCCCCAAGGGTATTTAGCTGAACATTTATGTAATAGCATGGCTGGAGATTGAACTTGTTTACTACAATATTGCAATCAAACATATTAGATTCCCCTATTAATCTGAGTACATCAGTGGAAATTTACTAAGCTTTTTGCTTAGATGTGGCACAAGGCCATATGAAAGGGGCACCCAATGAGACTCGAACTCACTCGTGTAGGTTTGCTAGTCGAGCTTGCTAACCATTACACCACCAGAGGCGCCTATCTGAGTACATCAGTGTATAATAATGATAATCTTGTCTTCCTTCCAAATTCATATAATTTGAATTTTTAATTAATCAAGTTAAAAAGATGTTCTCAAAATATCAAAAAAATATATATGTGGAAAATTATAAGTACATCCATAAATAAAAATGTATTTGCAGGATAGAATTTCAAATTTTATACTTTGGGATACAGATATAGCTCCCACAGAAAAAGACATGATATTATCCATACTTAAATCTATAAACAGTTCCTTCATACTTTTCAAGCTGCAATACATCTATCTGATGGGAGAAATACTATTATACATTGAATTTTTAGCATTTGAGTGGGGCCACTGTTTATTATGCTTAATTTCTTATTTCCTAGTGTTTTATCATTATTTTTTTGAATTTATTCATACAATTTTTATTTTTGACTATATATATATATATATATATATATATATATAGTCAATAAGAGGAACCGAGTTCAAATCATGGATGAGGCTGTTTGCATTTCATGTAGCACTAACATCCTTGGGAAAGGTATGAATCCAACTATTCTCCCACCAGCTATGGGCAAATAGTAGGGCAGACTGAACCCTTTGAGCTTGGTATGACAGCCAGTTTAGAAAAAGAAAAACTCTAAATTTGAACCCATTAAACTCTGCTTAAAAATTGACCTTATGTCGCATCCTGCTCATGCAGAAGGATAGTTAAATATATACAAGCAACATTATAGCCTCACAAAGGCTTGAGCCAAGAAAATATGAATCCTGCTGAAAGGAAATTAAGTTCTGGGAGATGGCCACTAAAATGGCAGAAGCTAAGAAAGCTTTCACAGTATTCTTGAGTCAAACTGGAAAAGCCACATAGGCTGACTTGGAGAGGGACCCAGACAATTTAAAAGTGTGTCGAAACTACATGCAAAGCTTGATAAATTGTTCAAAAGAGATGCTAAACTTTCAACTGTAAAAGTATATGAAAAGTTTGAAAAATACTCAAGAGCACCTGAGATCAACATGGCTGACGACCAAATAAAATTTGATAAGCCAGTATAAACAGCTTAAAAAGTACAAGATAACTCTTCCTGATCCTGCATTAGTCTATTGAGCTTTAAAAGGCGCTAACCTAACAAGAAAATGAGAGGCTTATTCTAGCAAGAGTAACTGATATCACACTTGACAACATGATGGTTCAATTGAGAAAGTTATAAACATGGTTGAATCAGATAAATCTCCACTACCTAAACAGGAATTTATGGCAGTCAGTATTAAACATGAACCTGATATAGTATTTACTGAGTCATGTGAAGATAATTCTAACAATAATTAGGTATTCTATAGCACCTTTTGGTGTGGTCAAGGATATAGAGGTGAGAGAGCAGGGTGGAAGGACAAGAAATTCTACTAAAAAAAAAAGAAAAAAAAAAAAAAAAAAAAGATATTACCAGAAATATACCCCCACAGACCTGATGGAAGCCGAAGCAAGTGTGCAGTCTGTTGTTCCCTTATGCATTGGGTGAGAGGGATTACCCACATGCCAAAAAAGAAATTGAGAAAGCTAACAAGGTTTATGAAGCACAGATAATTCCTATTAATTTGGGAAGTGTGGACAATGGAAGGACAACTCTGAGTCAAACTATTGGTTCCACTATATGGGAATCAGGCTGTTTTAAGTCTGGATACATATAGTACATATGTTTCCTGGATAACCTGTCAGAATATGCACAAAAACTCATTAAAACAAGAAAGTGAGAGAAGTTTTAGATTTGGCAATGGATTTGAAATAAAGTTTATGTTTTATGTGAATTTGTCATGCATCTTAACTGGAAAAGAAATCTTGATGCTGTAGATTCAGAAATTCCTTTACTCCAGAGTAAAAATGTGTGAAGAAGGCGAATACAGTCCTTGATTTTGAAAATGATGTGGTATGGATTTTTTGAAAAAGAAAAAAAAAGTTCAATGTACTGATTCTGGTCAAAATGCCAGTAAAGTGAAAGAACTATTATTTGTAAGAAAATTGGAAAACAAGAGCACAAATAAAAAAAATCAAAATAGCAGAGAAACTACATAAGCAGTTTGGCTACTTCAGTACTGCTAAGTTGTGCACATTAATAAAAAAAATGCTAGGATAAGAGATACATTGGATTGGTTTTATAGCATATCAACTATTGTAGATTATTTAGGGCCAAATCCTGTTTATATATATATTTATTAAATATGATTTGTAAACATATTTTGTTGATAACATTATTAAATGAACCTGAGCATCTTTTTGGCACTCAGTTAAATGGTTTCAAGTATTTCTACCTAACATAAATAATTCTATTTACTATTAATCATTTGTTTATACAGTTAAATGTTACCAACTATGGCTATCTAACAATTCACTTAAACATCAGTCATTTGTTTACACACAGTTAAATGATCAAACAGTTCTATTTCTAACAATTTAATTTAGCATAAGTCATCAGTTTGGACAGTTTGAATGTCAAACAGTTCTAATCGATCCATAGATAGGATCCTATCAGGTGCTACCACTCTGGGTTAGAGTGGACCTGGGAGATATGGCAATGAAGAAGTATTTGTTAGGGGGTAGGTTTTATCTCTCTGCTGAGATACAGTCAGTGTATTCCACAGCCCCAGTCAACTGGGCTGAGAGATACAAAGTTTCTGGATATTCCAAAAAACATTACAGCAAAATGCAACATATGCATACATTACAAAAGGGTTGAGCTAAGGCCTATTATAAGTTTTCCTTTGGCTTTTCAGTTTAATGAAACTATAGTCATAGATGTAAAGGAAATTAGAGAATATAAAGTTCTACATATAAATGATCATGCCACAAGGTACCGTGTAGGAACAAGAATTCAAAGTAAAGACACTAGTGAGATTGTTGGTGCTGTATTTAGATTCTAGATTTCCTACTTTGATTCTCTTGATACTTATATAATGATAACGGAAGAGAATTCCATAACAGTATGTTCAGGGACATGGCACAGAACCTAACTGAAAAAAAACAAAACACTGCTGCTCAGAGTTCATGGAGCAACAGGCTTAATGAATACCATAATGGGTTATTGAATGTAATGGTAATCAAAACAATTGAGGATGTCAGTTGTATCTTAAATAAGGTATTGGGATGGGTGAGGGGCAATACCCAAAACTCTTTACATAATGTCAATGGATTCAGTTGTATTTGGTTAAAATCCAAATCTATCTTCTGTACTAAGAATCAGCTGCCTGGTCTTGAGAGTATTTCTTCTCACAAGATTGTAACAAATAATTTAAACACATTGCATGCAACTAAAAGAGCATCTGCCCAGAGTGCTTTATATTATCAAATCTGATCCTCTACTGGAATCGAATTTACCAGTGGTGATCAGGAATATTTCAAAAAGGATTGAACAGAGAATTGGATGGGACCAGGAATTATTATTGGGAGTAAAAATAAACAGATTCTTGTGAAACATAGAGATATGTATGCTAGGGATAATCTATGTTGTATCCAATGCTATCATAGTAGCTCAAGTAAAATTCTTTCTGACAATATGAAAGATATGGAAAACAATTCAACTCACTCATAGAGAATGTTAAAGACCAGTCCAGAAGATTTTCAAAGAATAATTGAAGATGTAACTGAAGAAGCATACTGTAGAATAACAATAACACATACCTCCGTAAAGCATCCAGCTGGCAGACAAAAATAAAGCCAGTCATAGCTCAGTGCAGTCCTGCTTACAACGCTAAACTGGTTTATATAATAAAATACCTTCACTTACTT
Organism: Sepioteuthis lessoniana; assembly: GCA_963585895.1. Lineage (NCBI taxonomy): Eukaryota > Metazoa > Mollusca > Cephalopoda > Myopsida > Loliginidae > Sepioteuthis > Sepioteuthis lessoniana. Next base: position 15,870,880 of record OY757935.1, read on the forward strand.
ACAAGCAGCCAATCACGGTCTATGCAATGGAATAACCCATTTGTGCACAATAGGATGCCCCAAGGCACCATAAATAGCTCCTGTTCCTCAATCGGTAATTGAGTTTCCTGTCTTCAAGACTGATTGCTCTTAGCTAACGTGTTTTTTTTTTTTTTAACGGCTATCGCAACTAACTGTTCTACGCAACCTGACAAATCCTACACATACCAAGAAGAACTTGAAGAGCCCCAAGTTACTATCAATGATGAATCAAATATATTCCCAAGAAGCTTTAACAGTATTCCCAAAGTGACCTTACTAAAAACTGGTCAGAGCATATTGTGTAAGTTGAGTACCAATGGTAATGATAATACTTGGTTTGGTTTTATGGCATATCAACTATTGTTGGTTATTTAATGCCAAATCCTATTTTTACACATTAAATACATAATTTGTACATTTTGTAGATACACAGTTAAATGATCAAATAGTTCTATTACTAACACTTCAATTTAGCAATTTCAACAAAGTCAAATGGTACCAAGTATTGCTATCTATCAATAACAATTCAATTAAACATCAGTCATTTATTTATACACAGTTAAATTATCACAGTTCTATTTTAAACAATTCAATTTAGCATAAGTCATTTGTTTGCACACTCTTTAAATGTCAAACAGTTCTATGTGATCAATAGATAGGACCTTATCAGGTGCTACCACTCTGAACCAGAGTTGACCTTGGCGTGATGACAATGAAGAGGTACTCGGTATTCCCAAAAACTTCAGCATTACTGGAGTCTCATCATTAGATTGTTTAGTGTCATAACCAGGACACTCTTTGGGAGGGGGTCTTACCCTTCTGCAGAGATGCAGTTGTTGGTGTATTCTACAGCTCCAGCCAACTGGGCTAGATGATACTGGGGGGGGGGTGATAAAAATAGATATGTCATGAAGGTTTATATAGAAGTGGGGATCTCTTCTAGTTATATTTTGAACAAGGAGCCACTAAATGGAAGAATAGAAGCTGTACCAGAAGATGTGTATCTTTCCATAATGCTCAAAAATGAAGTGATTCTGGGGGAGGGGGGCATTAAAGAACAGGAAAGATAATCATATCTACACAGAAGCACTGGATGCTATATAGTATAGAATAGAAATAAGATGGATCTATATACAACCAATTAAACTCAAGAAAGAAAAACTTGTTAAAGCTGATTTGGTTTGGTTTCTTTATTTGATGGCATATCAACCATCATAGGTTATTTAATGCCAAAGTCATCCTTCTAGAAGAACAGTAGTGGAACTATTTAACCCAGAGCTGGGAGGATAAGGGGGTTCATACTGTTAAAACTGGATTAGTTGCTAAAGGATTCTAAGACTCAGATGTATTGTACATCAGAAAAGACTCTCCGATATATGCTAAAAAGAGCTTACGCATCATGCTGCAAGTCATAAAATCATTTGGATGGAGTGTGAATATGCTAGATATCAAGACAACATTTTTTCTAAGAAAGATATTTAACAAAACTGTTTCTGTAACCCTCCTACAGAAGTTAGCAACAAAGGAGGCAACTTACAGAAAATGAATAAATGTGTTTATGGTTTAACTGATGCCTCTATAGTCAGAGAAGAACTGATAAAACTTGGTGTCAAGATATCTAAGTATGACCAAGCTGTGTTTACATTCCATCATGACAACAAGCTGCCCATGGTGTAATGGTTATCGTTGTAGGAAATGGACACGGCAACACGAGTTCAAATCCTGGACGAGGCTGATTGCATTTCACATAGCACTAATACCCTTGGGAAAGGTATGAATCCAATTATTTCCCTCTAGCTATAGGTAAATAGTAGGACAGACTGGGTTCTTCAGCCTTGATGAGGCAACTAGACTAGGAGAAGGAAAACTCTGAATTCAAACCTGTTAAACTCTGCTTAAAAATTTGACCTTGTGTTATATCCTCCCCGAGCAGAGGGGTTGGTAAATAGGATCATGACAACAAGCTACAGGGTTTTGTTTACACTCATGCGGATGATTTCTTCTGGGCTGATATTGAAAACTTTGTGACCAAAGTCATTGATAATATAAGAACAAACTTCAAAGTCAAGTCAGATGACAGAGGTAAATTCAAATACCTGAGTTTTGATTTAATCCTAGAAGACAACATGAATGTTGTTAAACTAGACAAATTTGTTCAAACCTTAATTTTTGTACCTAATGTGAAAAAAAAAAAAAAATTAGACACAAACTACACAAGAATGCTATGCACTATTTTGAACAACTCCAGGAAGCAACAACCCACAAAACAACAGCTGTACGACCACTTATCTCCCATCTCAAAAACCATCCAAGTAAGATGAACAAGACATGCAGGACACTACTGGAGAAGCAAGGATGAACTCATAAGTGACCTTCATCTATGGACCCCTAAACATGGATATGCTAGTGTTGGCCAACCAGCAAGAACTTATTCACATCAGCTCTGTGCAGACACAGGATGTAATTTTGAAGACTTATCAGGAGCGATGGACGATAGGGACTGATGGAAAGAGAGAGAGAGAGAGTCAGGAAAATCCATGTAGTTAGCATGACTTGATGATGACCGATATAGAAGCTACTATGAAAGTGCCCAGGGAAAATTGAATTGGTTTGCCACATATACATGAGTTGATTTCTGTAATGAAATAACAGAACACAAATTTATGCTAAAGCACAGATGTGTTCATATCATAACTCCAATTATTAAAATTGCAAGAAAAGCCAAAAAGGAATCCTCTTAAGTCACAGTACCCAATCTGGGAAAACCAGATTCCAAAAAGATTTTTATCTACAGTGAAACCTAGTTTGCAAAATTTAAGTGATGGAGGCTCTCACGGAGTGGGAGGTTACATAATCTACTTGCTTGGTAAAAATGGCATGTCATTTCCAATTTCTTGGCAATCCAAAGAATAAAGAGAATAGTGAAGAGTACACAGGCTACATAGACTGGAGAAATGGTAGATACCGCTGAGGCTTTTGTATATTATAGAAACTTCTTCATGGATTTGTTGTGTATCAAAGATTATAATTGCATTTTTACCTATTGGAGAACAGATTGATTTTAAGTAACAATTACTATTCAATAACAATCATTTGTTTGCTCACAGTTATAATTGCTTGCAAATTACTGGTGTTTGATAGACTTGAAACATATGGTTTCAAGTAAAAATACTTGTAAAAAAAAGAAAAAGAAAAACACACACACACAAAAAAGGCTTTAAGTGACAATTCTTAATACAAATAATTTGAATATGGTTATATGGTATCAAGTATTCCTATCCAATACTAATAATTTTATTTGGCCCATAGATGGTATTCTCTGGGTCAGAATGGACCTGGTAGTAACTGCAATAAAGAGGTGACTCCATATTACCAAAAGCTCCAGAAGTGGAACCTCACTACCGAATATAATTTAGTATTATATCCAGGATACTTCTTTTCAGAGTGGGACTTACCCTCTGTAGAAAATATATAGTCAACATATTCCAAGCCCTGCTGACAGGACAAACTGATGAAAGTGTTTTGTCTTTTTTAATCATTAATGGGTTAACATCTATTCATAATCAGTTGCATTCATTTGTCAGGCCGAAAATTCTGCAGTTTGAAAGCCTTTTCTAAATGTTCCATTATATTTGATGCGAAAAGAAGAAAACGAAACAGATGTTTCATTTGAAAAAATAAATTTTTTAAAATCTGCCCACTCATTGCATCAATTATATTTTACATTATCCAATCAATAGAAACACGAGAAAGAAAGGAAAAAAAAGAAACAATAAATGTCTATACAGTCAGAAAAATTTGAGTAATTAGAGCCAACATGATTATTAGTCATCTATTTACAAGGTTGACTTTTAAAAACAATAGTACACTCTAAGTCTTTTAAAAAAATAGAAAAAGCAGCAAATAGGATGTTTTTTGTATTAAGTGTGACTATATCAGTTCATTCACCACCATTATAGCAATATCTTAATTCAAGTGCAGCCAACCTTTCACATTCCATGTGTCAATTTTCCTACCCTTGTGTTCATATGTGTTTCAAATCTTGTACTCTTATTAATTTGTACAAAAATATCTATAAAAATAAGATCTGTCTAGAAAGTAATGAGACTGATTTTTTAAATTTATTTTTCAGATTAGCCATCTCAAGTTAAAAAAAAATCACCTAATCAATGTTGACCTTAACATATTACAGTTTATAGTTGCCTCTCAGAATTCATGTCCAGCAACAAAAAAGTCTGCTATTGATCTGATTAAATGAAAATCTAAAAAGGTGCTAAGTAGTTTGAGTTAGGAGTGATTAATTGGTTTGAATGGTAGGCCAACCTGCCTAGGTTAGATTTTTTCTGAAGTTGTTACTTAAAAGTTTTTTTTGTACACAATTATATGATATCAAACATTCCTATCTAATACTAATAATAATCATCATTTTATTATTTATTTTTTTAAGTCTTTGGAGTCATTTGATTTCAGGCAGCTTAGTAGGAATTTGTTTTCATGTTAACGTTTGGATATAAGTTCGAATCATCCTTATATATATATATATATATATATATATATATATATTACACACACAAAGAATAAAAACAAAATAGTAATATACCTTGAAAGCAACTTTAGCAACCACTAGTTTCAATGTCAAGTCAAAACCTATTTATAGAATTCATATGGTAATTGTGAATAAATTAGGTGAAGAACTCTAATAAGTTTTTAATACTTGGGAGCTATAATAACAGGGGTGAGCATGAATGCAGACCTCCACAAAGTGGAATCAGAACTGTTTTATTCTCAAAGTTAAGCATATTTTAATGCTGTTGTGCTAACAAAAATCTTGTTATGTTGCACCATTTTTGCTGTGTTATGGAAACATGTACAAAAATTAAATCAAAATATCGACAAGGCATTTAACAAAATTCATGCAGTTTTAAGTTAAGGTTTAAGAGATATTAAGAAATAATGTTAACAGGCATTGTTGATGTAAAAGCATTTCTAAAGATTAGTTTATATCATCAAGGCATGCCAACAGAACAGATTCTCTTGTCTCTCTCTCACCATCTGTTCCTATTGGCCATTTTTCCTGTTAGATCCTCTATAGGGTATCTAGTGCTTGCACGAAGTTGGTAGATATAAATTTTTGCTGGACAGCTAACATTGGTATATCTGAGTCCATAAGAGAATGTCACTTATGAGTTTGATCTTACTTCATCATTAGCACCCAGCATGTGATGGGAGGTGAGTAGCCATACAGCTGCTGTTTTGTAGTATGCTGCTTCCAGGATTCATTCATTCCTATCGAGACTTTTTTCTCCAAGCGCTTTGTAAGTCTAAGTAGAGTAGCTATACAGTAGTACTGACACAGCTATAGCTTGGAAGAATTCTCATTTTATTTTATCAGAGAGATCACATTTCCATATATTCGTTAATCTGTCAATAGCAGTCCATGTATTACCTACGTGTATGTTGACATTGCGTTCAGTCATCATCACTTTCTATAATGAACTATCTTTCCTTGTCTGACACATTCCCGAACATTTGTCTACATAACGTAGACCAATTTTTCAAAGATAACTTTATGCCAAGATTTGTTATCGAAGATGAAAGATATTGGTTTAGCCTTGGGCAGATCAGCCCACCACAAAGATTGCTCATTAGTCTGGCGTATCAGATCAAAAGACATCAACCAAGTAAGGGCCTCAGAAAGTCAGCCTCTTTAAGAAATTTTTCAAACAGATAAGTCGATAGGGAGAAATGAAACAAAACAAAAAGAGAAAAATGTCTGTTGTAATTTCATCTTTGCCACAATTATACAACAAAGAAAATACAAGATGGACAAATTCCATTAAAACTAATGTTGGCTCCTCAAAGACTTTTAGATAAACACTCATTTACATCTGATTAGATGACCATGAACTTGTTGGGTTACCATTGTACATGATGATATTGATGCTTCTATTTAAGGGGTAAAGGATTTTAATTAGCATTTTGTAGTTAACAGCTGTCCATGATGATAGTGATGCTTTTATTTAGGAAGGAATGAAGAATTCTAATTAGTATTTAATAGTTCACAGTGATCTATGATGATATCGATGCTTCTATTTAAAAGGGAGTGAAAGATTCTAACAAGCGTTTTTATAGTTAACAGCAATCCATATAATGATATGCTTCTATATAAGAAAGAATGAAGGATTCTAATTAGCATTACATAGTTATGTTATCTCAAGAATATAGATGGTTAAAAATGCTGTTCAGTGTGAATAGAGACCACACAAAATTTTTCAGTTTCAAATTAAAATTCAAATTGCTTCATTCTTTAAGAGCATTTGAAGTGTAATACTATAATTGATTTGTAATGTGCCATATTTGCTGGGCTAAAAAAAAAAAAAAAAAAAAAAATTATAAACACACAAGAATTTCAGTTGAAATTAGACAGTCATCATGTAGTGTTGATTTCTGTCTCTGCACTGCTCATATTTACATATGATCTGTTCCTGATCTTTAATGCTTCTACCCAACAATAATGTGAACTTTATAAACAATAACAAAAACCACAGACACACATATATATATATATATATATATATATATATATATATATATATATATACACACACACACACAAATAAGTGAACTGTGTGTTTTGAAGTAGGTATTTAATAAATCTTGGATTACTCAATTAACTAGGGGAAGTCATTGTGGTACAGTGGCTAAAGGGCTAAATTTGACCTCAAGTCATGCTATTATGTTCACTTTTGGACTAATACCCTTGGGAAAGGCATGAACCATCTTATTCCTCTAGCTATGGGTTAAATAGTATCATTACTGTTCTTCTACAAAGATGGCTTTCGCATTAAATAACCTTCAAAGGTTGAAATGCCATGAAACAAAAAAAACAAACCTAAATTAACCAGTTATGAAAAAGTTACTTAATACTATGTCTACCTCTCTTGTATGTGAGAGAGAGAGAGAGAGAGGATAAAGCACATTAAAATCTTATATTCTTTTGATATTTATCCGAAGTTCCTCTGATGGATCAGCATGAGTATTAATGGATTTAGGTGAGTAAGGGATTGTACCCTCCCAATATATTCTCCTGGATCCAATAGCAAAGTGGAGTGATCCATGAAAAATGGTAGAGGATCAGTCATAGTGAATCGCTACACTAAACTTTATTGCAAGGGAAGCCCTGCTTAAGGGAATCATGAACTAAGAGAAAATATACTACTGCTACTAATAATAATACTTACTTTATTCTCTAAGAGCATTTTAAGTGTATTGCTATAAGAGAGATAGAGAGATAAAGCAAATATTAAAATCTTATATTTTTTCAATATCCATGTACGTAAATGGATTTAGGCGAGTAAGGAGTTGTAGTGAATGGCCAGAAGAATTTTCGATGTAAGGGACACCCTCCTGGAAGTTCCTGACATGAATATACTAGATGACTGCTGACCCCTACAAGAGAGTCTATCCATCCATCCATCCCAAAGGATGATGGCTCCTTAGGAGAATCAGCATGTGCATGTGCAGAGTTAGATGGGTAAGAGCTGATTAGGACCAGGCCCACCCATACAATAAAATCTCTTGGATCTGGTAGCAAGGTGGTTTGGTTTGGTTTCTTTGTTTAATGGCATATCAACCTTCATAGGTTATTTAATGCCAAAGCTATCTTTGTAGAAGAACAGCAGTGATAATCCATAGCTGAAGGGATAAGGGGGTTCAAGCCTTTCCCAAGGGTATTAATCCAAAAGTGAATGAAATAGAGCAACTGAATTTTGAACTCACTATGTTACAGTCTAGCAGTTTAGCCACTATGCCACAAGAACTTCCCTCACAGCAAGGTGGAGTGATCCATGACAGCTGATGGAGGATCAATTACAGAGAATGCCCAGACCATGCTTCAATGCAAGAGATGTCTTTCTTGAGGGACATGCAAGTAAAACCAAAATATACTACTGCTACTTATCACTAATGCAGAATTCAGCAGATTTTTAAGTGCATTTTTCTCCACCACCAAACCTTAACATTTATTGAGAATCAAATTTCTTCAGCCTAAGATTTTTTTGGTTTTGTTTCCAGAATAAAAGAGCAAATACAATGATTTAAAATTCTATAAAATTTTTGAAAATATTAAAAAGGATGCTAATTATTTCTTTTGATACCAAGCAGATGGCATGGCACTCAGATTTTGATCTTTCTGTATAGATTTTGGCATCAATAACAAACATGATGTAAAAGATTTTCAGAGGCGATATCACTTTTCCTCTTCTCATCCTGTCTTTCTTTTTTACTGACTCTCACCCTCCACTCTTATCCTGTCTTTCTCTCTGATCTCTACACTTGTTTGTCTTTTTCACTCTACTTCTTGTCTTTCTTTCACACACTTATCTCTCACCCCTCTTGTCTTTTTCTTATCCCATCTTTTGTCTTTCTCTTCCATTTCCCCCTCTCATTTTTCTTCTCATTCACTTACTCTCACCTCATTTTTCTCTTTCACCTATTTCTCTTGTTTTTCTCCCACACCCTCTCCTCATCTTTCTCTTTTAAACCCCCTTTCCTCTTTCTTCTTTTGATCCTCTAGCTATTTTTTTTTTTTCAAGTATTTAATTTTTCTGCCGTTCAGCAACATTTATACCCAGTTAGGATGGGTCTCTAGTTTTACTGATGCATAATTTCAAATTGTTATTTTGCTCTCAATGAGCAAAATAACAATTTGAAATTAAGTATCAGTCTCTAATTACCATTTGGTTACTGAAAGGGGAGCCATTGTGGCATAGTGGTTAACATTCTGGACTGTGATGTCATTGTAAGTGGGTTTAAATGCTATCACGTTCGCTTTCAGACTAATACCCTTGGGAAAGGTATGAACTTACTTATCAACCCCCCAGATACAGGTTAAACAGTACCATTACTGTTCCTCTACAAGGATGGCTTTGGCATTAAACAAAGATATCAACCAACCATTTGGTTATGACCATATTGTCTTTTCTGACCCAACTTGACTAGTGATTTAAAAAAAAAAATCCTGCTAAAATATTCAAAGCTTTAAAAACTCAGCTGATTGCAGTATTTAATTAAATTCATATAAAATATAAAAAAACATCATTGGATGCTTATTTTTAGCAATTTAACAAGAAACTTGATATTCAATTAAAATAAAAATCAGTAAAATCCTTAATCAAACTTTTACATGTAAAGTTCTTGACTGATTCAAATTTAGTAAAGATAAAATTAAACAACTAAAATATTGAGAAAATATCAGCATACACAAAGATAAAGTATGGATTGCTATTGACAGGTTATCAACCATATGGAAATCCGATCTCTCTGATAAAATAAAATGGAAATTCTTCTAAGTTGTAGCCATGACAGTACTACTGTATAGTGGCATCTCTTGGATTTTTATCTATTTTTATTTTTTAAATAAAGTATTTTCATCTTTTTAATTTCAGTTCCACTCAATTGGATGATTATTTCTATGATAACACAAACAGCGTCTATCAGTGACAACAAAGTATAAACTGTCAGTGAGGAGGTGCCCCTGGTGTAATGGCTATCGTCGTAGGAAATGGACACGGCGACACGAGTTCAAATCCTGGACCAGACTGATTACATTTCACATAGCACTAATACCCTTGGGAAAGGTATGAATCCAATTATTCTCCCTCCAGCTATGGGTAAATAGTAGGACAGACTGGGTTCTTCAGCCTTGGTGAGGCAACCAGTCTAGGAGAAGGAAAACTCTGAATTCAAACCTGTTAAACTCTGCTTAAAAAAATTGACCTTGTGTCATATCCTGCCTGACCGGAGGTCTTGGGTAAATATGATAAACTGTCAGTGAGATTTGAACTCATGTCACTCCTCCTCTCTAACACACACTTTTGCCTCAGGGAAGCCTGCTTATCTTTACCAGCTGCTTTATCACTAAGCTGCCACTGGTATCAAAGTCTAAATCACACCAATGAATCATCCCTTATTAATGGGGGAAAAAATGATAATATAACAAACTTAACGAGTTAAAGTAGCTTAAAAAAAAAAAACAAAAAAAAAACAAAAAAACATGAAAACAGAATAACTAAAACTTAGATGATTTAATACCTAATTCTTTTTTTTTTGTAGGGGTAGAAGCCATTATATAGTTTCAAATTACAAATAATCATTTGTAAACAATTACAGCTTCATGTTTTGGCCTCACCATAGAACAATGCTTAGATAGGATGAAAAGAGGCAAGATAAATAAGAATAGTAATTGATAGTTATATACAAAAATCTCTTTATCAGCTTAAGGCTGTATAGGATGATTTCAAAGGGTCAAAGAAATTTTTTAAATTCTCTTATTGATCCATTTTTCATTTTATGACTTTAGGGATTTTGATTGATCCACAAAACTTTCTTCTGATCTTCATTTAATTCTATCGCTGTCTGCTTTGGTTGGTTGAGTTTTATGGAGTTTAATGCCAAATCCTGTTCATATATAATTTGTAAACATTTTGTTGATGACATTTTTAAACAAGCCTGAGCTCATTTTTTGTATATAGTTAAATGGTTTCAAGTATTCATATCTAATACAAATAATTCTATTTCCTATTAATCGTTTGTTTGCACACAGTTAAATGGTTTCAAGTATTGCTATGTAACAGTAACAATTTAACATCAATCATTTGTTTGCACACATCTAAATAGATATACATATATGATTTGTAAGTAATTAGTTTATAGGTCATTTCATTTTCAGATAAGTTAAAACTAATTTTTTTGCACACTAGTATTACTACTGTTTCTACAGTTAAATGGTTTTAATTATTGCTATCTACTACAAATAATTCTATTCAATATTAATTATTTGTTTGTAGACAGTGGTTACAAGTATTGATATTCAACACTATTCATTTGCACACAGCCAAACGGTTCTAAGTATTGTTATGTAATACCAAGAATTCAATTTTGGCACACAGTGAAAGAGTTTCAAGTCTTGCTATTAACACTAATATTTCAACATTAGCAATTTGTTGGCACACAGTTAGATGGTTCCAAGTATTGTTAAGTATCTAACAATTCAATTAAACATCAGTCATTTGTTTACAGTTAAATAGTCAAACAGTTCTATTTCACACAATTCAATTTAACATAACTCATTTGTTGGCACACAGTTTAAATGTCAAACACTTCTATTTCACCCATAGATAGGATCCTATCAGGTGCTACCACTCCGAGCTAGAGTGGACCAGGGAGCAATGGTCATGCAGGGGTATTTTACATTCCCTAAAACTCTAGCATTACTGGAGCCTCACAATCAGATTGTTTAGTGTCATATCCAGGACAATTGTTGGCCAGAAGGGGGTTGGGGTCTTACCCCTCTGCAGAGATGCAGTCAGTGTATTCTACAGCTCCAGCTTTGTTTTATATTGTGTGTAATAATCAAGTCACAACAAAAAAATAAAATATTTAAAAAAAAAAAAAAAAAGAAGTTTTTAAAAAAATTAATTGAAAATATAAAAAAATTTTAAAATAAATAAAAAAAATATGAAAAATAAATTATGTTTTAATAAGGCAACGCTTATTGGGAATACAAAACTTTTGACAAAAACAAAACAAAAAATTTATAAGGGTAGAAGGTTGTCACAATTTATAAGGGTAGAAGTAAAGTCACAATTTATAAGGGTAGAAGGCTGTCACAATATATAAGGGTAGAAGTAAAGTCACAATTTATAAGGGTAGAAGGCTGTCACAATCTTATTGATTATGTGTTAAATAGCCATGTTAATTAAAAGTAATAAAAGAATATATCTAGCAATATAACTGGGATGGTAATAATATAAGTGTTTTAAGAAGAAGTTTGAATGGCAATCACACTTAAGGTCAAGTGGCAGATGCACCAGTTTAGTTAGAAGGTTGGAAAGTCTAGCCACTTCTAACAGACATCCAGTAAGATACACTCTGAGTTTTTTAAAGAACAATGTCAAGTTCACTTGAGTGATGACTTCCTCCACAAAATTCCAACCATTTATAAAGAGAAATGACACTTCTATTGTTTTGCAAGTTGCCAATAATTAGGATTAAATGGAATTCCACTTTCCCTTTCTAGTAATAAAATAAATAAATAAAAATTGTAAATCCCAAGAGAGTGTATTAAGAATTATAGGGCTGCTTTGTATTTAAAAATAAAAAAAGGTTTTATAGGATATGAAGCACTGGCAAATAATTTGAAAAGCCTGTTTGGATTTATATGATGTTCTGTCTCCAGAATTATTGTTATTGAATGGCATGTCAACCCATCTAGGGTTATCTTATGTCTAGAGGTGAGAGGGGATCACATTTATTGTACATTTACATTTTCTATGAAGCTGTTAAGAATTTTTGTTCTTTTTTGCAGTTATATATCAAGCATTCCTATTTAATACTAATGATTTGCACACAAAATCTATTAAATCTAGTACTATAGTAGGATTTATTCAAATAGTTATTGGTTGGTGTTTTATAGTATATCAACCCTTAGTACCAAATCCTGTTTTATTTATATAATTGGAAGAAAAACTCAACAGATCATCAATTTGGCTATTATAAATTTATTTCAGCTGGTTATTGTTTAAATCAGCCAACCTCTTCAGATAGATGTAACAATTATATTATATACATTATCTTTGAATGATATTTATTAATATATAAATTTATTATCATGCATTGAACACTTCTGGAGAATTATAAAAATCCTCTTATATATTCTCAATTTGAATGATTCCACACTCATCATCTCTGGTTATATATATATATATATATATATATATATATATATATCATATTTACCAACCCCTCCGCTCGGGCAGGATATGACACAAGGTCAATTTTTAGGCGGAGTTTAACAGGTTTGAATTCAGTTTTCCTTTGCCTAGACTAGTTGCCTCACCAAGGCTCAAGAACCTAGTCTGCCCTACTATTTACCCATAGCTGGAGGGAGAATCATTGGATTCATACCTTTCCCAAGGGTATTAGTGCTATATATATATATATATATATATATATATATATATATATATATATGATTTGTAAGCAAATAGTTAGTAGGTAACTATATTTCTAAATGAGTTGTTAGAGTCCACCTATTTGCAAACAGTTAAATGGTTTTAAAAATTCCTATCACTGATAATTCTATTTAATATTAATCATTTGTTTTGTACACAGTTAAATGGTTTCTAGCATTACTATTTAACATAAGTAATTCTAAAAGTATTTTGTGATTTGCTTGAACCATTGTACAAATTATTTTATTGAATTAATTTAGAGGGCTATTGTAATGCAAAATAATTATTTGAGTCTAATTAATTTCAAAGTAAAAACTTCATCATCAGAGACTTTTAAAAAACTTTTATATACAAAAAAAAAGAAGAAAAAGAAAAAAAAGTCTGATGAAGTTTTTACTTTGAAATTAATTAGACTCAAATAATTATTATTTCACATTGCAATAGCCCTCTAAATTAATTCAATACAAAAAAAAATGTAATTCTATTTATCAAGTATTCTTATCTAATACAAATAATTTGCACACAGTTATAC